>BMAW01064240.1:281113-421416 GCA_019974015.1 Nephila pilipes | reverse complement strand
GATCGTATATTCTGAACCCCGAGTTGCTTCTCAAAAAATGCTGCAGAATAATTCTTAAAATATTTAGAATGTAATATTTCAATTACAATTGAAACATTATTAAAACGTGTATTCAACGTATGCAGTGAACTGTTATTTGTATTATTGAAAAATGCTAATAAAATTTGTTATGAAATTTATTCATTTTTCTATTTCTACAAATTGCTTTTAACGTTTTCTTCGATTGCTCTATAAAGTCTATACTCAGATGTAATCTAGTTGTCTCACAAATCTGGAACTTGTGACAAAAAATATTTTTTTAGGTTATCTCCTTATTTCTTCAAACTGCGAGGTAAATAAAACTTATACGGTTTTGCTTGTATCTAGCTTAGAAATTCACTCGCAGCTGTGCATAGGATATTTTTCTCTTTCTCTACCTTATTCGGTCGTGTACAAAAATTACATAATAATTCTGTCATTAACGAAACCAGAAAAAAAGTAACCAAGA
Organism: Nephila pilipes; assembly: GCA_019974015.1. Taxonomy (NCBI): domain Eukaryota; kingdom Metazoa; phylum Arthropoda; class Arachnida; order Araneae; family Nephilidae; genus Nephila; species Nephila pilipes. The sequence continues at coordinate 420,929 of BMAW01064240.1, read as the reverse complement.
AATATCTTATTTGCGAAATAAGATGTTTAACATCATTATATCCAGCTCTCCAATTTTAAAAACAAACATAGCATATCGTAATTACCAAATTCTGAAACCGCACTTGGTATTCTGGAGAACCCAAAAAAGAACACGAGTTGCAACCCTATGATTAATTTTATTTTTTGCATGTCTATGTTACTTATGCAATCAGATGGATTATGATCGCAGTCGTGCATTGCTCGATGCGTTGAATATTTCTTTATTTCTTCATGGATAGTGAATTATTATACGGTATATACAGTTGATTTGACTTAGCGAATGTTCCTGTCAATTGAATGAAAAATACGAAATAAATATTGAATTATTGGTTTTTATCTTCCGTGAGGTAAGAAAATATATTTTTGACTCATAATTGTACTTCGCTTTCTATATTCTTATTGTGTTCTCATAAAAGTAAATAATATTGTGTATTTCGAGAATTATCCTTTTCTTTACCTTTGCCAAATAAATAGCTTTGAAATTTTATCGTGGCTCCTACATCTGTGGCGGTTGTGGTGTGCTACCAATAGAGCCCCGAACGAAGAAGCGAAGAGAAACGGAGGAGACGCGAAGTGAGGTAAGCGGAATCGCCATTCTGTCTTCAGTCGTCTCCGAGTGCGGTGCGAAGGTAAACAACGCCTATAGCAAAGACTTCCCGCGACCAGACTAAAGTTAAAATCTTATAAATTTCCAAGCGACTTAAGAGATGGATGTTAACCTGCAAGATATCGAAAGACTTGTTATTGGTGTAATATTTTCGTTACATCTAATTTGGTAATAATTAAATTACATGTAATTACTAAAGTGGTGACCTAGGACTTTGGAACTGCGAATTTGTAATCGACTTGCATCCGCTTCCTGACACGGAAAAAAGAACTTTTTGAAGGTGAGCAAGTTTTTTTGGTGCTAGTTGTACATCTTGCGACTAATATTTGTGTACTATTTCTGTTCATGATGTCGGAAGAGGAAAGCGCCGCTACCGCCAGCATTGCACGTGTCTCCATAAAAGTACCGCCTTTTTGGAGAGCGAATCCGGAGATTTGGTTCAGGCAAATGGAGAGCCAGTTTGTACTAGCAGGAATCACAGTGGAGATCACTAAATTCCACCACGTGGTTTCCGCCTTACAGCCAGAAGAATTAGGAATAGTTGGTGATATAATTTTAAATCCTCCAGCAGTTAAGCCATACGCTGCTCTCCGCGATAGACTCTGCTCACAATATGCTGAATCCGAAGAACAACGCTTACGTGGCCTGATTTCTGGCATGCAGCTCTGCGATCGCAAGCCTTCACGCCTTTTGTTAGAGATGAGGAGCAAGGCGGATAGCAGAATTTCGGAGGAACTGCTGAAGTCTCTGTTTATACAGCGTTTGCCAACCCATGTTCAGCAGATTTTAGCTATTTCTGACGACCCACTCGACAAACTGGCTGCAATGGCTGATGGAATCATGGCAGTTGCAGGCCCTACCTCTTCGATTCACGTGATCAACGCTGAGTACCAAGATCTCAGAACCATGCTGTTGGAGAATTCGTCTCGCTTGGAGATCCGTGAACGATCTACCTCCCGTGGACCAGAAGGACGTTTCCGTCGCCGTTCAAGCAGCAGGGAATCCGGAGCACATACGCATTGTTGGTACCACAGACGTTTCAAGGAACGTGCTACCAAGTGCCGAAAACCATGTTCCTTCCAGACGGAAAACTAGAGCAGCCGTCACTCGACCCAACGAGTGACGGCGCAATGGTCATCAACCGGTTATATCTCTCAGATAGGACTTCGCGGTCAAAGTATCTGATTGATACTGGGGCTGATGTCTCGGTAATTCCTCTGACCACGGCATCACAGCATCTTCCACCTGCTTCTCTCCAGCTTTTCGCAGCAAATGGGACCGTCATCTCGACCTACGGTCAGCAACTTGTGACCCTTGATCTTGGACTTCACAGGGTGTTTAAATGACCATTCATTATGGCAGCAGTTTCGCAACCAATAATAGGGGCAGATTTCCTACGCCACTATGGGTTGCTTGTTGACATTCGTCATGGTCGCCTGGTGGACTCGTTGACCAAGTTGCAGGCGCAGGGTACAGTGCAGCAAGGGAATAATTCTGCAATCAAAGCAGTCAATGGCAATACCAAATTTCATCGTTTGCTTGCTGAGTTTCCTTCTCTTGTCGAAGCTGTTTCAACCTCCAGGAAGCTGAAGCACTCAATAATAACAAGAGGACCTCCAATTTTCTCCAAGCCACGACGACTACATCCGGAGAAGCTAAAGGCAGCAAAGCAGGAATTTCAGTATCTGGTGGACAACGGAATTTGTAGACCCTCAAGCAGCTGTTGGGCATCTCCACTTCACTTGGTTCCTAAAAGTAATGGAGATTGGCGTCCTTGTGGAGATTACAGAAAACTCAACGAGGCAACAATTCCTGATCGGTATCCGGTACCTCACATTCAAGATTGTTTGCAGGTCTTAGATAAAAAAAGAATTTTCTCTACTCTGGATTTGGCAAAGGCATACCACCAGATTCCGGTGCAGGAAGAGGACATTCCAAAAACTGCTGTGACTACGCCCTTTGGACTGTTCGAGTATCTTTACATGCCTTTTGGTCTGTCTAACGCTGCTGCCACTTTCCAACGCTTCATCCATCATATTTTGAGAGGGATGGATTTTTGTGTTCCATATTTTGATGATGTACTAGTCGCATCTGAGAATGAAGATCAACACTTAAGCCATCTCAAACAAGTGTTCCAACGTTTCGAGGACTACGGCGTGGTGCTGAATGCCTCCAAGAGTGTGCTCAGCGAAACTTCAGTTAAATTTCTGGGGCATGTAGTGGCTGCAGAAGGCATTTCTCCATTACCAGAGAAGGTCGCTGCAATTACAAACTTTCCCAAACCAGAGACTGTGAAGGAGCTTCGTCGTTTCCTGGCAATCATCAATTTTTATAGGCGTTTCATACCGCATGCTGCTAAAACACAAGCAGTGTTAAACAGCTATTTAAAGGGAGCAAAAAAGAATGACCGGACACCTATTTTATGGTCTGAAGATTCTGCTGCTGCATTTGAAAAGTGCAAAAAAGATCTTGCAGAGGCTACAGTCTTATACCACCCTTCAGCGGATGCATCACTTGCCATTGTGGTGGACGCATCGGACACAGCAGTAGGTGCTGCACTCCACCAGCAGACTTCTAAAGGGTGGCAACCTCTCGCCTTCTTCTCGAAGACTCTCTCTCCAGCGCAGCGGAGTTAAAGTGCATATGACAGAGAGCTACTGGCAGCTTACATGGCCATTAAATACTTTCGTCATATGGTGGAAGGGCGGAGTTTCACCTTGTTTACAGATCACAAGCCTCTAGTGTATGCATTTAAACAGAAGGAAGATAAATGCACTCCGCGACAGCTCCGACACTTAGATCTAATTGGGCAGTTCACGACTGACATTCGGCACCTGAAGGGATCTGAGAATGTAGTGTCCGACGCTTTATCGCGCATTCATATCTCAACCATCAACACACCATCTGTGGTCGACTTCAACAAGATGGCTAGAGAGCAGCTGAAGGATTCCCAATTACAGGATATTTTAGCTGGTTCTTGTCCAACTTCACTAGTGCTACAGCCTTTACCAGTGGGACAACCTCCAATCACACTCCATTGTGACGTGTCAATGGATCGTATTCGTCCATTTGTGCCAAAAATGTTCAGACGGGAAATTTTCAACAATCTACACGCACTCTCGCACCCAGGAGTAAGAGCGTCTCTGAAGATGGTAGCTGAACGATACGTGTGGCCATCAGTGAGACAGGATGTTGTTCTATGGGCTCGTACATGCTTACAGTGCCAACGTGCAAAGGTATCTCGACATACAAGAAGTGAGATTGGAAAGTCAAACAGGATTTGAAAAGGAAAGTTTGCAGTTTAAAATTTTATTTTTTTTACGATGGGTGATAGTATTAATGCTACTGGTATGGTAACGGGATAGTATCTCAGTTATGATAGATAAAAAAAATGAGAGCTTATAAATTTTATAAAGAACGATGCCATTGCTGTCGGAAATTCTCGTTTGATGAAGTATCGTTGCATATTACACCAAGAAAACTTATGCAGAAAAGCTTTGGAAATAATCGTGATATTTACTAGGTCCCTGAGATTTGATCATCGCCAATTCCAGGAATTTCTTGAATGCTTAGATGATGACGCGTATGGAGTTATCGCAAACTTTCCCGAAGTTAAGTGGATTAGTACAAGACAAAAGTTTAAAAAAGACTCTATGACGTTCTTTATGGTAAGATATGTATCCGAACTTAATGCTGCTAACTGGTTAGCAGAGTTACAATTTTGCATTTGGTAAGTTCTACTGTTTATTTAAATGAGTTAAACATGTGTCTTCAAGGTAAATACCAATTTATCTGTACATTGTTTGAACCATAAACACTTTCCAAATGGAATTGAAACTAGGCAAATCCAAATAAATGCAATCAATTTTTTGAGTTTCCACAAGTTGGTCGAATATAATCCTAAAAATGGGAAGAAATACATAACTCTACTTTGCGATCGGATACAAAAATTTGAAAATAGCATTCAAGGTTTAAAAGAGAAATTTCATAGTCTTTTTATTGGACTTTTGTAATCATACCTGCCCAAAGTCATATATACCTTTTGTTATACAATCATTCGTTATTCTTGTAATCGTTGTTGGGAAGCACATACATTTGTGTTATCTCCAATGTTTAACGCCCGCATGTACAGGACGTCTTGTAAAGTGCGAATGTTTGTTGCCAATTACACAACACGTCAGTGTCAATACGTAAGCGAACGAGTTGACATTAAGTTTATTACTAAGAAAAGGAAGGGTAAAGAAAATGTGTTTTTACAAATCAGAAGGGGATTGTGTGTGTGTGAAAAGTTTGCTAGTAAAAATAAAGAAAAAGTAATAAAGTAGTAAGTTGGAGTAACTTAGTTTAGTAAAGTAGTTTCCAGTATTTACGAGTTAACTATTTCCAAGAGTGAAGCACATTAGGAATAAAATTAGAACCAGATTATTAGATGAACACCTTGAGAACTCTGGGAATTGCAACTACTTCAATCGAACCAGATATTTATGCATTAATTTTTAATATTTTAATTTCTATCTATCTTTATTTTTATAAAATTCATTGTGAAATCTTTTGTATAAAATGTCATGTATAATGTATATAAAACAACAGGAATCTAATTTCGATGCTGCAGCTTTTATAATACAAAAATCTTAAAATATTAAGTTTAAATTACTTTAATATGGTAGCTATATACTTGAGTTTTTTTGGTTCATGGGGTATTGTAAATGTCTTAAAGAGTCAGATTTATTTTGTGCAGCTTCCCAAACAATTTGTGTTCTTACAGTGCGACCCAAGGAAGCAAAACGGTTGTGGACAACCCTGTTTTTATATGTTGCTTTCATTTAGTCAAATCAAAATAAAAGCCATACATTCAGCATTTGGACAACGACAAAAATATTACTATTTATATGATTAACGATATTATCGAAATATACTTCATATCATACACTAGATTTAAGCCTTGAAATTTAATTGTTATTCCATTTTTATCAATTTCCAGGAATTTCATAACCGCTTTCCATTTTTTTTCCTAAACTGACACGTAATTTTAGATTAAAACCCTATAAAAGCAGAAATTAAAATTTTTCGCAAAGTTAGTAAGCTTTTTATAGTTACTAATTTCATTTCCCTTAAATAGTAAATTTCAATTAGTAGTACCCTTTTTTTAAAAATGATTCAAGTGCCTCTGACTTCTCTTATTTGTAGCAGAAACAATTGACGCTCATAAACAGTAAGCGCTATCAGCATATTGGACAACAGAGAAATGATATACCCAATAGATCCAAAATATATTATTATGCGTTTGTTTGTTTTTTAAAAAGAAAACAAGTTTGCGTCTTATGATCTATTATTTCTCAACGGTTACTAAGAAATGTTTGTCAAGTTATACGTAATATCGCAGCAAAAGATAACACAGACTGATAATTTTTAAAAGTCTGCTTACAATGCATTATAAAACTCTTGATAATTTATTCAGCTCATGGTTATCAAATGTCAAATATCCCAACACATTGCTGCGAATACCTGAATCCTATTGTTCCAGGTGTCGTGAATTGACGCTTGAACTGTGATATCATTTATGCTAATCAACAGCTGTTTTCAGTAGTGGGAGATTAATTTAATTTTGAAATCTCAGAGGACAAAAGCAGTTGAAAAACATTTTTACTTCATATCGTTACCAGATCCTTGAGCATTCGAAAGCTTGTGAAAATGGCATCTTTAGACAAAAACAACAACAAATACTTCCTTTTTACGTGGATCATAGAAAATTTCAGTTATTGCTGGCAAAAAAAGCTTGAAAGAATTATTAGTCCCTCGTTCATTGTGGAAACGATGGAGAGAACCAAATGGAATTTGTGGTTGTATCCTGCTGGAGCATCGGATGATGAATATATTAGTCTTTTCCTCCACAGACTGGAGGATAGCAAAGGATCATGTGTTATCAAAATAGAGTTTGAATTTTCATTGCTTGCGGAAAATGAATCACCTTTAAAATCGACTTCAGTATTTAATTCTTCGTTCGGTAAAGGTATTATCTGGGGTTTACATGAATTTGAGAAGAGAGAAATATTTCAATTGCATAAGGTGAGATATCTGCCTAAAGACACTCTAACAGTTTGCTGTAAAATATGGAGTAGTACTGGAATTATGAAACAAGATGGACGGTGCGTTGCTAGAACTCGAATTGGGATAGAACGTAGGTCATTTACCTGGACAGTGAAACAATTCAGCTCTCGTGGATCGAAAGTGAAAAACATCTATAGTCTTCGATCGACCGCAGAAGATGAGCTTATCATGTCATTGAATCTTTTTCCTCGGGAAATTATTCGTTTAGATTTGAGTGCATCTAATTCAAATCTAATCTGTCATTTTCAAATGTCTATTGTAAATGCCTTTGGTGACACCGAACAAATTATTGAAAGGGAATATCGCTTCCGTGACTGTCTTTTGAAGAGCTTGGAATTTCCTTTTCACCTAACAAAGAAAAGGCTTATTTCCAAAAAAGATTTTTACCTGCCGAATGATGAGCTGATTTTGAAGTGTGAGTGTGCTTTCTCGACAAAAAACGCTGCAAGCGAAATCGAGTCGACTAGTTACGGGTACATTAGTTCTTTGATGGAAAATGTGTCTGCCACTGCTGTTGAAGATGAAAATAAGAAATCAGAGGAAACTAACTCATCGAGAAAAACCTTGAAATATTTGTACACCGAACAACTGTTTTGCGACACGAAACTGAAGACAAGAACGCAGACTTTCCCAGCCCACAAATGCATTCTAGGTGTTCGTTCTCCCGTGTTCAGGGCCATGTTCACAAACGACATGAGAGAAAAAGTGAGCGAATGTATCAGCATCGAAGACCTGGAAGATGACACTGTCCAACGAATGCTCCTCTACATGTACACGGACGAGCTTGAAGGCCTACAGTGGGAGAGCGCCAGAGGACTGTACGCTGCCGCCGATAAATACGAAATATTACCTCTGAAGAAAAAGTGCTCCTCCTTCTTGAAGACCAACCTCTGTCCACTCAACGCTTGTGAAGTCTTGATTCTCGCCGACATGCACAGTGACGATGATTTAAAGACGACAGTGCAGGATTTCATTTTGCGACGCCACAAAGACGTGTTTTATAGTAATAACTGGAAACTAATGATGGACGCGTATCCTAAATTAGCTGCCCAAATTATGTATCTGAAGTTCAATGAATAGGTATTTTTTTTATTGTAGTAGAATTTAAGGTAATTTATTTAAACCTGGCAAGTTTTAACAAATATTGGTATAGTTATAGTGATTAAACGGGAGCATTATAATAATGTTTATATTGTTATAATATTGAAATAGAGTACACATTTACTTTTTCATTGTAACACTTCGGACGAAAAACAAAAATGCAGTCTTAAATTTTCTTCCTAATAGAAAAAAAAAATAATTATTTTGTGGTATAAAGTCAAAAAGGAAAGGAACAAATATTTGAATGTGTTAAAATTCCTTATCATCAGGTTCAATGTAATAATTTTTCTTTAGTTTTTCTTGTGTGTTTTTTCTACAGCCACATCTGATGCAGATCACTCTGAAAGTCTGTTCTTTTATTTTACTTGTTGTAGAATATGTGAGATTTTTAATCATGCTTCATTCTCAATGAATAATTAATATTGTAACGAAAGAAAGGGATTTTTTTTAATAACTTTTCAAATATACTAATTAATGTACTGGATAAAATTGTGATAATTTCCAAAACCAAAAAGAAAACTAAAGAGCATAATTTTTTTTCTCGAAATTTGAAGAATAATATAAGAACATAAAATAGACAATCGAAAACAAATTCGTAGTTAGCTTAAGAAAATCAGAAAAAGTAAAAATAATATTTTTTTCTTTCAAATCCATCTCAATATGATTGAAATATTTTCTCAGTTGCCTTAGAGAGGTCTTTATTTCTAAAATTATTATTCTTTTAAAGAATTGGGTTTGTTTTATTGTTTGGATTTTAATCGCGAAGCACTCATTTGATATAAATCACTGTTATTTTTATCATTGCCTATTCCAGAGAAATGGAACAGTGTTATTAAATGAATCAATTGCGTTTGTTTGGGTTTAATAAAATATGTTCCAATAATGGTGGTAAAATGCTATTGAAATTAAAATATTTTTGATTTATCGTCACCATCGAAATTTGGTTTCGCATATTTAACAAAAATTTTCCGAATTAAGCTAAAATTAATTCTAATTGTTTTTTAAATTATTTATTTGAAGGAAGGGATGTGTGATGGTTCCTTTATAGTACCCGGTAATATTTCGAATGCTGTGATTAGCATTATAAAGATAGAACATCTTTACTTTTGATCAAAATGAAAATCTGGCATCATAATCACTTTCAAATCTGGATTATTCATACTGCACGATCAAAACAAAATTGATCTTTATTATTGTGTTACGACCTCCAAATATATACGAACATTTTGGTAGTAAACTATATAGGATATTGTTACTACAAAAATTATGCTACGTAACGTAGTTATAATCTATTGAGCACATTGAAGCGTTATAGAGTGTGGCTGAGGCAATCAGTGAGTTCCGAGGGCTGATTCCGCAAAAGCTTCATTCTCCATAATAATAACTACAGGACATTAAATGAAACTGGGCCGTAAAATCTTGACGTGGTGTGGAAGTTAGGAAATTTAAATTCCAGCTCTGATGTCGTCTACCTCTCTCTTTGCTCTTATTCAAAATGATGAAGTTCGTGACTAATAGCTTCATATCAATATTTTTATTTACCTCAATCTAGAGCAAGAATCGATCATAATATTGATACAGCTGTCATATTAATTACTGATTTAAATACATTCAATTACGACAACCCGGGGATGTTAAACATTTTACGTACTATCGTGTGAATTTAAACCAATTATTTAGATAAAACCATCAAGTGAATAGGAAAATAAGCTTACGAAAATGAAAGAGGATCGCGGAGGGGCTTGCTCATCTGAATCATTTTGTCTCCTTTCTTTGTTATCGACACCGCCTTCTGCGATTCGCTTGTCAAGAAAATAGGAGTGCGGAGCAATGCCCCCATACTTCAAGTGGGGCCAGTCTTCACGCTTGTCCTTCACCAAAACCGGATAACCAGACACAACAATTTGGCAACTGTTGCCTAATTTTAATTAAAATGCACATCGGATATCCCCACGCAAATACTCCAATGAGTAGCATCCTGTTGATATCAAGAATATTTGGGACGTAAACAAATTACTAAGATTCGGGTCATCCCATCAGTGTACCATGCACTAATATTTTACTAATGGTCTTTCATTTAACTGTATTCATTATTAGATTTTTATATTTGGCCTCGAAGCGTTTGCTATTCAACGTAATTTGTTCTTCGGTTGTCAGAAGAATATGAATGGTTATAACTTTTAGATAACAGTGAAAGATATATTTCAAAATTCTTTTTCATGTAAATTTTTTTTTGCCCCATACGGTGGAAAAGTAATGAGTTAAGTTTTTATAGAAGTAATTACAAGTTGTAGCCTTTTCTAATTTTCTGAAGATTTCTAAATGAGAAAGGAAAAAATATTTTTAAAAATATCCTGAACTACAAAAAATGTTATTTAATTAATCCTTGTGCCAGATCATGGTAAAAAGGAAATATAAGTATTAATCAACTATTTGTAAAATAAATAAATTGAAATTCATCAATTTATTTCATTTATATTACTTAATATAAAGTATTGGAGGGTGTATCGTGAAATTTTAATTATTACTATGAATAAACCGAGATATATCTGGATAAAATTTATGCTGAACATTAATTGATTCTTATGCACATAGTGTTGTAAATTACAGCTATCAATGTTAATTTGTTTTGGTTTCAGGAAGCCGTAACTTAAAGTAACGTATAGTATTCATCCAACAAAATTTTTAAAGTTTTAATTATGATCCGAGATACCGTAAAATTTTCATTATTACCAAAAAAAATCCAGATAGAAACTTATTTTTACTTATTATTGTTAAGATATCGCTACATAGTCACTGAGATTGAAAAATTAACGTGTGCTAAAATTTCATTTATATCAATTCAAAATAACAAAATTCTATAAATTCTTAAGAGTAAGTAAAAAGGGTACCTAACTCATATCCGGAGTTGTTCCGGGAAAGCTGATGGGTTGCATAATGTTGATTTCCAAAATGTCTTTATTACACAAGTGCATATCCTATTAAATCTTTATTTCATATTAAAATAGCATAGCTCGCTAATTTACACAAATAACACTAAAAGAAGCCGTTTACAGTTTTTAACTAATGTTGCATTGATCCTCTACTTGTGCAGCAGAAATAAAAATATGTTGCATAAAATTCAGAGCGCATATCCGAAATGGAGTCTTCAATCTCAAGTTGATAAACCAGAGCCAGATGCAACTGTCACCATCCCGAATTAAGATTCCTCCCGACATTTCTTGATCTTTCGATAGCTGTTATTGTTGAACTCAGCTGATTGAAATCTATTTACTTCATGCTGAAAGCTACTTCAATCTAATACTTTCTGGAACCAAACAAATCCTTTTAAATAGCAGTTACGTTATATTAGAGAAATGAATAGGATAATCAGCCTTTGCACAGGTAACATTGAAGTTATTTGAGTTATTTTGAAAACTGATAGGAAGCTTATCTGATTTGATATTTCTCTCTCTCAGTAAATAAGTGTTTTATAAATTTCTAAAAATATTTAAACTTTATTTGCCATCAAAAGAAGGCACTTTATTAATATGGAAACATATATCTCTTTTGTCATAAATATTATATATCTCTTTTTTCATAAATATTATCAATAATAAAATTACTTATCTTGTCATGAATATTATTGTAACAATTTCTGAATTAACGTCCAAGAAATATGTTTCCTGAGGATTTACATTAGTTTTAATCAGATTTAAATATGAAAGATAAAAGGATCAATCAGGTATTTCATTAGAATAACTTTAAGAACAATAGGATCATCAATATATCTAAATAATTAGAAATTATTGCTATCTCTAAATTTTTATTCAAAGAAATTTAGATAAACATTGGGTAAATTATTAATAGCTGGTCCCCTTGAGATACATTTATATTCATAATTTCTACAATTTCCATTGGAGCTAAATTTAACAGTTTTTAAAAACCATCAACCATGATCCTATAGTTTGAGCAATAAAAAGTATAGATAAATGTATAAGTAAACTTACATAATTTGAGCAATAAAAATTATAGATAAATGTATTAGTAAACTTACATAACACATATAACGACGTACGAAGGTAATCACTGTTGAAAAGACCAAAAACAAAATTGATGGTTTTGCATTAAAACTCTCCCATCTTCAAATATCAACAAAATTTTTAATCTTTAAAAAGACAAGAAAATAAGTATCAGAAATCAAAGCAAACAAACTTTTGAAAAATAAAAGTCAAGCAAGTAGACCACCAAATATATCATATCTTAAATATATATATAAATACCAACTAACTTTCAATCAACAAAATAATCATAATCAAATTAAATCAAATGTAAACATTGTTAAGTATATATATATATTTATATAACACATCGATCAATAACTCCAAAGACTAACCCAGAGATGGCGCTCGTAATAAACCAGTAACCAGGTCTTTCTAGAGTACTAACCTTTGCTTGAAACGTGTCAAAATTTTAAGTCGATCGGACCAGGAAAAAGGTTTTTTGAAGTGAAGTGAAAAAGGTTTTTTCCAAGTGGGTGTCGCGATTGCTTTCGATGGAACAAAAACAGCAACGAGTCGAGCTGTTTATCGCCATTTACTCGCAACAAAAAAAGATTTCTTGCGGGAATTTTTTTTTTTTTTTTTTTTTTTTTTTTTGAAAAAAATACCAAAAAAGATTTGGAAAAGCGTTGGAACGATTGTATCACACTAAAAGGTGATCAACAAAAGGTGTTATGTTGATGAATAAAAAAAAAATTTGCAAAAGAAATGTTGTTTTCAATTTTAGACTCGGGAGTTATTGATCGATGTGTTATATATATATATATATTTTACAATGTTGACATTTGTTTTGAAATTTGTGGAAACAGTTTCGTGACTCTAGATCCATAACGAAAAGACGAAGATAAGGTCGACTGATATCCACAACGACAAAGGAAGACGTTATTTGACATTTTCTTAGTGGCTACACAGGACAGCTATAACTTCATAGCTCGCATGTGAGTTGTTTTCTGCCACTGGAACTGGAGTTTCTCGATAAACAGTTGCTCGAAGGCTTCTTGAGAGAGGGCTGTAAACCAGAAGACCCATTGTTTGAATCCCACTCGTTGCAACTAATAAGAGAACGTGTTTAACGTAATGCAGGTAACATGTACTTTGAACCAGACTTCAGTGGAATGCAGTGCAGTTTACAAATTTGTCGAGATTCAGCTTGGACAATGAATCTCGGCTCTGTATCTGGAAACACAATACCATCCCTCTCTCGTCAGGAAAAATGATCAATATGGTAGTGAAGGAGTGATGTCTTGGGTAAACATTCTGTTGGACAAAGGCTCCCTGACTTCTATAAGGTATAGAGAGGAGATATTACTCTATGCCCAGGACCAACTACACCCCTGAAAAGGGCCACAGTTATTCCTGGTTTCCTGTAAATGGATTACAAATTCGATAATCATATGGGTTTTTTCACTCTGCAAATTATAATTTTTTTTAAAATGAGCCTTGATAAAAGATATATTTTGCAGTAGTTTCACAGGTTTACAACAATTAGTTAAATTGTGTTTGTCAAATGTTTTGTTAAAAATAACGAAAAATGTATTGCGCTTAAATTATTGTTTCTTTAATATTTTCGTTCCTGGCTTCACGTTTTAAGTAATGCCGAATATATAATTCTTTTAACATTATTATAGTACTTCGTTATTTTTATTATTTACTTTTTAAATGTTAAATGTAGTAAAAAATCACATTAATTATTTTTTTTTATCTTTCTATGTAAGGGAGCTGGCTGATATTTAAAAATAAGAATTCTTTGTTGAAAAAGCAGCTCTTTCAGAGAAGATGAGACAATTTCAGAATTTTTGCAGTGTTTTCAGTAGGCATGCGCCGTCTTTTCAAACAATTGAGCATCTTATCTCTTCTATGAATGTCTCTTTTGCTTCGAAACGGCCGCGGTTTCTAAGTGGTTAAAATCGCGAGCTCGCTGTTGGCATTGTTTGCGTCGAATCGTGGATTCGAGAACTGATGTCACTAAAGACCGCTTCGACAGATTTAAAGTGTATCAGACCAGCTACCGCAGTGTAGCTGAGCTGATACACTTTAAATCTGTCGAAGCACAGAACAGCACTAGTCACAACAGTCAGAGTACTTTCAATAACTTTGAGTTGATTCGGTTGACCAGCTTACTAGTTCGCATTACGGACGAATCTCCAAAGTAATACTTTGCTCGGACCCTAACATCTTCCGACTGTACCGGCAGATACAGGCCGCTTCTCGACAGATTCTCTCAGTCCTGCTTCCGACAGATTCCTCGGTAGATCTCAGCTTATTCCGACAGACTCCTTCCAAGTCCCAATCATTTCGATAAGGCATCTCACCGGTTCCGTACTAGTGTAACGTAACTGGGAAAATTCAGGAAAAGTTCATAACCTTCCAAGAAAATTTCAACATCTCTGAAAACCTGCATTTTGTCGCCAAAATGGTCGCCATTACTTTAGCTTGCCTTGGAATTCGTCGAATTCTCTGTGAATGATTCTTTTCTTTTATGAGAGTAGTTTCAAAAAAGCGTCATCGCAGGTCCGTAATAATATATAAATTTTAATACATAATTGATGAACAAGAAAATGAGCATTTTGAATACATAAATTTAAATAACTGATGAAAAAGTATATGAAGATTTTGAATGATTGTATATGTATAAATTTTGCATCAATCAAAAATTATAGGTGAAATATCTATTTTGATAAGTAATATATTATTCATATTAATATTGATTTATTTGATATATATTTGATATAGTAATAATTTAGATGGTAAAGAAATCACAAAGGACTAATTAGTAGTTAAAACTTAAATATTGGCGAAGAAGTATATAAGAAAAATGCTCCGAAAATGGAATTCAAAGCTCAAAAATGAAAAAGAAACTAGGTTGAAAGAGGAAAAATTTCTCTCTGATAGTGGTTAACACTTAAATATTAAAGAAAAAAGATAAAATTGAATTCTGCGAAAAGAGTGTTACTATTCTTCCTCTACCGAAACGCTGTTAGCGATTTCCCAAAGGTCACAGGAACGATTCTTCAACAGATCAAGAGCCATCATTATTCTGGCTTTGCAGTTATTTATATCCACAAAAATTCCTTTTAGAATTATCGCGGAAAGGAAAAAAAATTTGTGAGGGACGAAATAAAGATATGTCACCCTGAAAGGGAGAATACTCACCCCTTCATGAAATTTTGAAATTTATATGGTTGGAAGACACCCGTCAGTTTAATAAAATTCATGAAAAATTATCTGGATGGGTTTTTTTTTTTGGAATAAAGAAGAAGAAAGAAAAATCCTTAAATTTAGAAGATGACTCCAGTAATCCAGAATTAAAGGCTAATCCTTCGTATTCGTTAATTTATGTCACGTCTCAGATGATGAACTGATAGCTCTACAGCCATTTCTATTTTTACTTGACTCCCACGATAACCATGTTCCAGATATCGATGGAATCAACGAAAAAGAACTCCAAAGAAGAGTTCGTGAGTCATCAACTAATGCAAGGTTTATTCAGATAAATATTGGAATATTTAGGAGGACTGATCCCTCAAGTGAAATGTGAAGATCCTACAGTAGTGAAACCCGAAGAATGCGACAACCCGAAAAGAACTTTTTGGCATTTGAGAAGGGCGAATGGAATTCTACCAGAGAGAGGCAATTTCCGGACTAGTTCGAGTAAAAACTTCGATCTTTGGACTTCTTAGGCTGATAAAGAAATTTTTAAGTCATCACGCGGATTGAAGATCGTTCTGTAGAGAAGGCAGAAAAAATCACCCGAATCTTACACCAGATGCAGCAGGGTTGTTGTTTATTAAATCTGATCTAGGTTCCAAATCTCTTCCCAAAGGCGTGGTGTGGAAGTTTGGTTAGGGAGGCTTCAGCTCTGGGGTCAAACCTCGTCACTTTACCGAGGTTCAAAATTACGATGTCCATCGCCAATTGCCCTCGTGTAGCTTCTAAGTGCGACGTTAATAGACAATCACTAATTCACTCACTCTCTTCTACCTACTAAGAGCAAGCAAACTTTTAGTGCAAGATGTGGGAGGAAAGCGAAAAAGAACCAGGACCACTTTAGACCTTTTACCAATTTTTTTTAAAGATATATTTTTCAAATTCAAACCTTCCTTTTTTTTTTTTTTAATCACTAGCTATATCACCTGGGCATGCCTTGTGTGATTGAAACTTAGATGTATCAATTTTAATGAGCTTATTATAATATAAGTTCAGGTGAGTGAATGTGTGTTACGTCCATCGCCAAAAGAGAGCCATGATCACGCCATCCAGGTGATAATCGCGCTACATAGCGGCCGTGGCTGTATTGTTTTGAACTCTTTCAAGTTTATATCGTTTTTCTTGTAATGTAAACCAAGGATTCTCTAGGGAGCTCTTTACGAACTTAGATGCGGTCGTTAATGTGGGAAAGACTACAATGTAAACTATTTGTAATTCTGTAATGAACTTTTATTCTTAACTCAATATATGCTTTAAATTACTTCTATGTATAATCAAAGAGTCGTCCCATTTTATTCTTTGAATTATTGTATGATTTTATTCCGAACCACGTGACATCCCTGGTAGTGTTGCCTCTTTAGTGCATTACACATATATCTGAGAAGTGGAGGAAAGGGGATTTCTCCCTCCCACATACAACTACAAAACTTACCATTTCAGGGAATGCTGGACTCAAACAAACTTTTAATTTTTATTGAGGCCTAATGAAATTCTAAGAAAATGTCATAAATGTTTTATAACACTTTCAAAATGGTTATAAAAATATTCTCAACTTTTGCCTCTTCGAAATTTAAAATGATTAGATTTTAATAATTTTTTTAAAATTTTATACAAAGTAAAGGATTTCACTGAAAAGTTTTATCAGGGAATCGTTAACGGAGAAGACATTTTTTTTTAACTTTGCAAAGCAGTTTTTTATTTAGCAAAAACCTTTAAAAAAGACATTTTCATTCAGTTGTGAAATTTTTCATTGGTTTATCAAAGTTATCAAAATACCTTGTGCGTGCATGTGAATAATTTTAACGATACAAAAAATAAAACAATTTTTAAATATTGTGGCTTAAAACAAAATTTGAATATTTTGAAAGCAAGAATGCGACCGTAAATTTCATTTTGGGGGACATGAATGAAATTTATAAGAAAAGAGAGAGTGAACGAAACGTTTCTAGAGTAAATAATAAGAAATACTGACTGAATTTTTTTTCCTGCTTGAATAAAATTTGTGTTGCTAATAAATAACTACTTTTATTATTATTATTATTATTGAAATTTGGCTTTTGTGTAGGCTTCTATTTCCCCATGTTCCTTTAAAAAGACTATAAGAACCTAGAAATGCCATCCTAGTATAGAGCTCCTTTACAAGTCTATTACAATCAAACGCAGCTCATGCAGATAATTCAATTTACTACCCGATCTTTTTGATGCAAAATTGCTCTTTATCCGAGTTTTCTTCATGAAGTATATATTTTAGCTTTAAAATACCTGCCATAATAAAAGAGTTACGTTAGAATTTATTATAGCTTATAAGCGTGTTTTGTATGATGTTTTTTTTTTAAATCTTATTTTCTGTTAAAGTTCCAATCTTTCCCTTTATCTTTGACGGAATGAAACCCCTCCCTCATTATATTTTGCTAGCTGCTATTATATATTCGCACAGAATAACTCTGTATTTTCAAAGATCGGGGATCTGTAAAAGCTTGTATCAGCGGAAAGCGAATTTTTCTTTTATTTATAGGAATACCATTTAAAGATAAATAATTGATACGTTATTGATTCCTTGATGTAATAGTATAAGAACATTTTTGTGATAAAATGTTCCAATTTATTAGAACTGTTAACTTAATTCTAACTTAGCAGAACATGCAACCACTTTCAGTTAAGATGCTTCATTAATTAATGCTATTATAGAAATTAAATGTGTCGGAAGCTTTAACCTAGTACTATACGATGGATGAGAGATTTATTGACAAATAACGTCGCATTTAGAAGCAACTTTAGGGCCATTAGTAACGAAATTCGTACTTTTAACCCCAGTCAGAAATTGAAGACGTCATCTCATTGACCACTTCATTCTTCTAGCTTCCACACCTCTACGATGTGAGTACTTTAAGCTCCGAGAGCTTAAACAAGCATTAAACTCTTTACGTGACATCTTCAATGGAATCAGGATTTGATCCCATGACTTTGCTGAAATAACACAGATCATGAATTTTCATGATCACCCGTTCTAACGCTGCGGTGGTAAGGACTTAACATTGAACAACAGTCAATTATAGTTTGTTGTATGGTTTTGTCTTTATAACGCAACTTTTTAAGCATTCTTATGCTTCTCTTTTCATTTCAGGCAGTTTCCATCCTTCTGAAACGTGACTCACCGATAAAATTCATTTTCGAGTGGCATATTAGGCAATTTCAAGTATCTCCTCTTGTGTGATTTTCTTAGAGTTTTATTGCAAAATTTATTAAAGTAAGTTGATCTGTGCTGAACCCAGGTTGCTTCTCAAAAATGCATAATAATTCTTAAAATATTTAGATAATATTTCATTTATAATTGAAACATTAATGCAAAATGTATTCAACGTATGTAGTGAATTATTTGTATTGAAAATGCTGGTCTAAAATTTATTTAACAATTTTCATTTTCTATTTCTACAAAATTAGCTTTAACGTTTTCTGATTGCTCTATAAAGTCTATCACAGTTAATCTACTTATCTCACAAATCTGCTTGAGACAAAAATTATTTTAGGTTATCTCTTATTTCAGCAAACTGCAGAATGGCTCGACTTATGCGGTTTTCCATGCATCCATTCACTCGCAGCTGTTGGAAAAAACTTTTTATTTTAACTTAGAACTTTTAAACTTATCTTATACTACTTTTGCTACTTTTACCGATAAACTTCTTCTGCCGCTTCTGATTTGTTAGACACACGCATTTCCTCACTTTTCTTAATTGTAAACTTCAAATTTACCTTACTTAGTTGTTAACTTTCCTTTTTTAGCTTACTTTCACTTATCTTTAAACTTCATATGAGATCAGACTTATAAATTTTAATTAATAACAACAGTTCCTTTATTCTTTTAAATCCTGTCGCGTTACCTTGGTGATCAGTGCAGATAACTTTTAGTACTTCAATCACCATGCGATCCACAAACTTTCGAGTGTCAACTCACTTACTCACACCTTGACACTGACTGCTCTGAGTATGATTCTAATCTGAGGGGGTTGTGTAAGTGACATCTTACACTCGTCCCTTACATAACGCCCACTACAGGCGGGCTTTAAACACTGGAGATAATACAGCTTCATCTTGTTTTCTCTTTTTTTTTCAAATTTCGACAAAGTTTGAAATGTTTAGTGACAACAAGCTCTATAATATGACATTATCTTCTGAGCTAGGCAAGTGTAGAAAGATTTCGAATATATATTTTTTGTTATCTAAGTTAATATTTTTAGCTTATTTTGATATTTTGGTCATAGTTATAGCTTTCACTGTAATTAGATGTACGGAACATTTTTACAGGATGTAATTCAGATTTGTGTTTAAAAAATTATAATTATTGATTGATATTTTTTAAAAAAGTTTTTATTTATTGATTTCTGTGGAGAAATCATATAACAACATGATTTCTCTGTGACCGTTTGCATAACCATTAGTTAGTAGGTCTACCAAGAAAAATTTAGCCAACACAGCAAAAGAAAATGTTGGATATTTTTTTGTAATTTGCATTTTTAACACGTAAATTAAAACTTTGAAACCTCTATTTTTTTTTTTTTTTTTTTTTTTTTGGTAGAAGTAAAGGATTTGTTCGAAATTTCAAATTAGTACTTTTCTCCAGTCGTCGGAAAAAAAAAATAAGGCACACTTTTAACATCTCATAATTCTCTTCCCATCGAGACAAAAGTTGTATCAGTGTTAAGGCTCCCGTCTACCCGCCATTTTGATTTCATCAGCTTAATGTTAATCCTATGGAATTTCGACTTTAATTCTCACATCTTTATTATTTGATCTATTTGAATGCAATAAAATGCATCTGAAAGAGCAAAAAATAATGAATGCTTCTGTGGAATTACTTTTTCCCTCCGATTTTTAAAAATATTTGAAAATATTCTTTAAAGACCCGAAAACTAAAAAACGAATATTTAAAATAAAAATATTTTTAAAAATCAGGAAAAAAGTAATTCCACAGAAGCATTCATTATTTTTTGCTCTTTCAAATGCACTTTATTGCATTCAAATAGATCAATTAATAAAGATGTGAGAATTAAAGTTAAAATTTCATAGGATTAACATTGCGTCCACGAAATCAAAATGGCGGGTAGACGGGAGCCTTAACAGCTCAGAGTGAACAAAATGATGACGTTAATAATTAATTAACTTAATTAGCTAGTTAAATTATTTTTATTCATTATTGATGTCTGTTTCCTTTCACGCATCTGATTTTTTTCATGAAATGAGCCACAGTATCACTTTTCATACTATTTTACTTAAAGTTTCTGAGTAATAGGATTTTGGAAATGGTTCCCAAAATGTCAAGGCTGTCTTCACCGCATGTTAAAGAACCTGATCGAAACTTGGAACACATTTCCAAGCAAAAAATAGTTCCAATTTCCTTATAAAATACTTACTCCAATCCATGCATATAATTATCTTCCAATTTTAATAACATAAAACAATCGAAAAGTGAATGCAGCCATGAAAAAAAAAGCGAGATGTAAAATACGTATTATTATCTCCGACAGTTGAGGAAATATTCCAAGGTCGATGAAGTCGTACACGAATTTAATTATCAATTCACTTATCACAATGTTGAAAAAAAGGGGAAAAACAACTTATCAAATGTGCAGACTGTAATGGAGTTAAGTACTAGATTAAGAATCTAGAATACTACCCCATTATTCCCACCCCCCTAATATCTCTGGAATTAACGATCAGATTTGAATGAAACACGGAATAAAAAACGGTTAATTAGTCCATTATCTGCCTAATTATGAAGAAGAAGGGAATTTGTTTAAGAGAAAACTTACCTTTTTAAGTTAAGTAACTGTGCTAATGTATTAATCCACTAAACATTATCTCAATTCTCCATTGGTTTCACTTTTATTCAGCTGCGATAAGAGTAGTGAAAGTTGTTAAGTTAGGCTTATTTTTTTTAACGACTTTACGGAATAAATTATATCTTTTATTTATAGCTTCTTTTGAATAACAAGTTAAGTATAATTTTTTTGGAGATTTAACTTAATTCAAAACAGTGGAAATTGGATCAAATATTTATTTCAAAAAAGAAGAGAACAAAATAAGTTTTATGCAATGTGAAGAATTTTAAACGTGTGATACCTTCCAAGAAATATTTCAAACAGTTGTTTAATATGCCTTATAATCCCAAGAATTCGTTAACTATTTCAAATATTTCACATGGGTAAGAAAGAAGAAACTACGAAACAATGAATTATAATTATATTATTATTTTTGATGGCTAAAGTTAGGGGAGGGAGAATTTTTTAAAAGAATACAACTATTTCTCCTTTAAAATTGCGAATTTCAAATTATTCAAAATTCTGCTTTAACGTTTTTAAGTTATGAAATTTTTAAAAAACAGGTTTTGTGATTTTTAAAGATGAAAAAATATAAAATATCTAAAAAATAATACAACTATAAAAATATGATTTTTAAAATACAATTATGAAAAAAATGAATTGTTCAAATATCAAAATTTTTTAAATACTTTTTGGATACCCCATGTCATAAAACTCCTATGCTCCAAATTTAACACAGTTTTACTAATTTAGGAAATATTTTAAGTCTTTCCTGATGACTAGAATTCGCGAACTTGAAGGTGTCGTTTATTAACTTAGCAATTATGGATTATTGACTCGCTTATCACGCAATGTGTGGAAATGGGAAGGATACTATATAAATGTTTTGCGCTAAGTAATGTTGTATGTGGGCCCCGAACTGCTCTAAAATATTCTTTCTAAATACTAAATACTCTTTCTCGAAGATTGAAAGAGTACAATTAAAGGCATGCCTTTCCAGAAATTTAGGAAGCAACTCCTCATCATAATTATTAAATTTAATTTAAACATAATTGAATGGTTCCTCTATTGATGAGTTTAAAAATATTAAGATTAAAATTATTGTTAGAGTACTGATAGTTGTGCCTTGTGAACCGGCCAGCGTAGCTCGCCAAGTGATAGATCTCTGCTCCTGTATCTCCTTTCTCCAGATAGCACAACTAATTTCTTGAGGGGGAGAGTGGAAGGTTGAAGGAGGCACGCTGCGATTGGTCGAGTGTACCCTTGCAGAAGATAATAGTAGAAAAACTCGGTTATGAAAAAACTAATGAGAAGTAAGGATATTCTTCAATACAAAGACCATATAAACACGTAACTTATGTTTTGAATTGGAAAAAAATTTATTCATTGAAGTTTCCTGTAGGGAATTGAAATGCTAGCCTGTATAGCCATTCATATGGAACGGAATGTGAAGGTGAGGTCTTAAATTAAATTTAGAATATGAATTCAAAGTTTTGAAAAATTACATCTTTAGCATATAATTTTCTCTTGGAAACTATTTGATTTTGAATGTGTATTTTTGAAAGTGAATTGCTATCATATTAGAAAGATAGAGATTTACTAAAGAAAAAAAAATGTGGCAATCTAAGAGCTGTGGTAACTATATCATAACAAAATCTGATTATCTTGATTGTGTAGACAAATAATTAATTAATTATTTCGTGAAATTGAATTTCAGAATGAAATATCGAAATCCGAAGAATATAATGTTAAAATTTAGTACTATATTGAGGAGTATCCGGGAAAAGGCCCTAAACGCTAGTAATTTCTATCAAAGCAGCGATAAGAAATGGTCAAGACTGCAAATTAAATGTAAGTGTTAAAGACAGTACTGTACGGATAAAATTACCAAAATTAATTATCTCTAAATTTCATGGTGATATAAACCAGTGATTGAATTTTTGGAATCTGCTACATACAAAAAGGATCTTTTAGATCCGGTAGGTACGTTTAATTATATATTTGAAAGTTCACTTTAGAGACACCATTAAAGCACAATTGAGCGATTTTTTATTTCGAATGCGACATATCATGCAGCTATAAGTTTATTAAATAAAAAGTATTTACTGGTTCAAACCCATTTGAGTAATGTTTTAAATATTAAGATTTTGGAGCAGTCATTCTCGCATTTAAAAAATTGTATGAAAAAGTTTTAAGTGTCAGGATTGTGTATGGAAAATATCTCAAGTGTAATTGGAAGGCTTTGCCGCAAAACATTCCGATAGATTGTACTAAGTTGGGAAAAAAAATTATCAGACATCACTGTATTATTGAATTTTCTTTTCCAAGAGTTCATATCAACGAGCATTAATTATTAAAGAGCCAGAAGTTTGCTGCTAGTAGGCGCCGGAGGTCTGCGGTTTCCTGGAATGAAGCACATCAAGCAATAAATTAGTCAAAGATAAACAACTTTTCGCTGCGCAGTTAATTTCTACTTTTGTTAACAAAACAAATATGAAAAAGTTGGCTTGCGGTTTTTGTGATTCATCCATGCATTCAAGTTCGAATTGTGACTTCGCTTATATATACAATTCATATGTTCTAACAGATGAAAGGAGAAATATCTTTCTAAAAAAAGCTAGTTTTAAATACTTAAAAAAATGCATTTTTTGATTTGAAAGGCTTTTTAATACGTCGCCAATGTTCTGGAAAATATTCACTGTTGATTTGTTTTGCAAAAAATAGAAAAACTATTATCCGAAAATTTTAATGAATGTAAGTTAGTAAATAATACTGTTGTTGTAAATCTTTCTATTTTGTATGAAATTTATTCACAAACATTGTTGTTCGCTTCTCAATGAAGGATTAGATCATTTTGTGCGTGTAGTTATAGATAGTGGCGCGACAAATAGTTATATTTCGAAATTTTTGGATGTAAAAATGGAATTAAAAATATAGGTTAAGAGACCGTAACTCTCGGACCTTTTGAGAACAGAAAAAATGGAATGTCATAATCCTTATTATATACAATTGAGTAGTTAAGAAAGTAAGTGCCAAAAAAGAAATTAAAATCTTAAAACAACGAAAAATTTGTGCGTCTGTACCTGAAATTATTATTTTTAATTGTTAAAAAGAATCAAAAGAGAAAAGAAAATACTTTTAAGTGATCTAAATTTGAAATCTTTGAAGTTGTATACATGAATAAAATGACAACGAGATACTTTTATTGTTGGATGCCGATGTTTCAGGAAAATACTTGCTGGTAAAAATGAATGATTTTCTTGGGGATCAATTGCCGTACTATCTATTTTAGGATGTACCGCGATGGGAAAAGTTTTAAATAAAATAAAATTTGACAGATCACTTTTAGTTCCTACTTTACTCGTAAACGAAGTCAAAATTATTGATTTATGGAGCTTCGTTTATTTGGGTATAAATGATCCTGGTGAAAAATTGTCTAAAAAGAGGAAGCTCAAAAAGTAGACTCAAACATTTCGAAGAAACGTTAAGTATACTATATATGAGGTCTGCATTCGTTGGTTAGATGGATTGTAGTCAATAATTAAGAACGACGGACCATTTACACAAGAAAATAAAGTTTATTAAATCCAAACAATATTGGATCACTCACTTATATGCGAATCAACAAGCGTGCCGTTTTCACAACCAATCGAATTCACCAACATAGAAGAGCGCCTCCTGGAAGAAGAGCGCCATCTAGTGGCTTTACAATAAACCTCTCTGGAAAATACAAAATAGATTGCGGTTTGAACATGGATATCATTTCATTCCTTATAACTAATATTTCGCTCAGAAACGTCTAAAATTACTGTAAAGAATCTCATATCTATTGATAATCTAAAAGAATATGAATAGGTTTTTAAGGAATGTGAGGAGGAGGAAGCTATTGGAAAAAATCCAACTTTATGAGAATTATGCATCAAAGGGCTATGTGGGTTCACTATTTACCTCATCGCGCAGTGATCAAACAAAATTCTACAACAAAAATTAGGCCCTTAGGAAATGCAAAAGGTCCCTTTTCTTTAAGCGACTGCATCAATAAAGGACTGTATCTTATTGAAATAATTCCCACAATTTTAAATAGTTTCAGAATAGGCAAAAGTGTGTGACTGCAGATATCTGTATAGCATTTTTGCATATTTTTTTCTTTAGATGAACATGACAGAGATTACTTATCTAGTAGAAAGATGATGATTATCTATAGGCATTGTTGAGTAATTGTCGATGTTACTTAGAACCCTTTTCTTCTAGCTGCAATCTTCATACATCATTTGAAATAAGCCCCTGAAAATATCAGACTTTTTACCGAAAACCTTTTAAGAGTCATGTGGATAATTGCTTGACAAGTTTTAATTCCATGGAAGAACTAAAATATATTCGCCACGAATCTCTGAGGATCATAGTATCAGCCCTATTTAATATCGGGGATGAAACTACAATAATTATCCTCAGAATAAGACCAGATAAAATCTGCCATTAAATGCTTCCTTGTCGTAAGATACGCTATGGGATACTTGAGAAGATTCTTTATCTTGTGTTGGGGGAGATTCATTTAAAAAATTAATATGCATTTATTCATTTAGTGACAGCAGTCACCAAAGGAGTAATTTTAACCCTAGCACATAAAATATTTGATCCAATCGGTTTCACCTCTCTGTAACATATAATCCAAAAACACTTTTTCAAGAGTGCTGCTCAATTAAAGCTTCATGGGATGTACAATTGCCTGATGGTATTACGAAAAGATTCAGCAATTGGAAAAAATCAAATTCTTGACTTGGAAGAAAAAAAGGTACCACGTAGACTAATTCATCTTTCTGTTGATATAGGAAAGCTATCATTACATACCTTTTGCGATGCTTCCCAAACGTCTTATGTTGATTATGTTTACCTTAGGTTTGAAGTTGCTTGAAAAATCACATTGCAACTCGTCCAATCCCAATCTGGAGTTTCACCTCTGTTAACGCTTGCATGTGTTATCACCGCTCCACCTGTAAATAAGGAACTTAACTGTTGATTCCAACTGTAACTGAGGAGAAGAGCGGGAATGTATGTAAATGGAATGGTAAAATAACCTATCTGTGAAGGCACCATGTGCATGTGTCTTGTGAATCATTAAAGAGATTTATTTCATACATTCCATTGAGTAAGTGTATTATTGTATGAGTAACCTATAGAACTTTAATACTGTGTAGTGAAAGGTCCAACCTCTAATTTTTCTTTCTCCAATATTACAACCAATCACGAAGTGATTGCTTGCAGTTATGGAGCAAGGCTTGCGGGTGAAATGTCAAAAGACTAACGACTCATGGACATAGATACATATTGCTGTTCAGAATTCGTGGATGCTTTGAATCAGATTAGAAAAGTAGGCCCCAGACCAATTCTTGTAAATAACAGAGTAAAAGAAATTAGAAAAATAAATCCAACAAGTGGAACTATGTCCCTGGTTACCTTAATTCTGATGAAGTTCCTTCTCGCGGATGCAATATGAAAGCTTTATGCAAATCTGGTGGAAAGATTGGTTGGTTTTTATTTACATCGCACTAAAAGCAACACGAGGGCTATTGGCGACGAACCTCGGTAAAGTGACGAGGACGACACCGGAGTTGGCACTCCTAACTTCCGCACCAACGGGAGGACTTTGGGCTTCTACAGATTTAACGTGCATCGCCCCGGCACACGGAGGGTCTTTTGTGGCATCAAGGCTCGAACCTATGAGTGGACGGTGGAAAGGACCTTGATAAACCCTTTCGCTACCGGAGGGAGAAAAATGAAGTGCTTCTCTGGGCCCGCGGCTTCTTACCGCGGAGTGTCACGCTGTGCTCAGACAATTTTAGATTTTAAGCCTAATTCGTGAAAAAAATTCCTCTAAAATCAGCTATTCATTAGAATATTTTGGTTTTTACTTATATTATTTAAAATGCATTAAGCTTAATATATACGAAAGAAAAAAAAAGATTTAATCGAAAACTGTATGTTTTATACATAAAATTACATAAAAAATCATATCATTTAAGAAAATATACCTACATTTGTTACATAAATTTCATGGTGTAATGATGTACCATTACATGGAATATTAAGATATAAAAAACGAATCTTATTTTGCTATTTGGTATTTTTATAAGAAAAAATTCTTCAACGCATAGTCCAACGTCAAATGTCTTATACACATATTTTGTCAACTTTTGACGCTTCACGCAAAATTTTGAGCAAAGGGCACATCTTCTTCATCCTTTTTTTTTTTTCATTTAATGGCTATGTACTTATTTGGATTATTTTCGCTAACATTACTGTCAGATTCATTCATTAGTTCGCAAATCTCAGTATCAGATAAATACTTTCTTTTCGTCATGACTGTCGCTACAAATAAAAACCGACCCAATGAAACGAACAGCTGGGAGCATCTGCTACTAAAAGCCCTTACCCCCATAAACATCCATAAATTCTCCTTCGAACATCTAAGAAGAAAGTAAGATAGAAAAAAGCAAACCGAATAAAGGGCACCCTTTAAATCATGTCATTACATTTAAAGAGCCGCACCGCAACATGTGCTTTTAACTATTACCCCCCTCTCCTCCTCCTGATAGCTAGAAGAGAAATCTAACCCCATAACACCAAGGTCAACACTCCAAATAACTTATCTATATAGATATTGCGGTATTATAACGCCATATAGCAACATTAAAAAATCAAGTAAAAAGTTCTCATCAAGCGTATCTCTATTGATACGTTGGGCCGTAGAAGACACTCACGGAGCGTATCTAATGTGATACGCTGGGCACAGGAGAGGAAACGCGAGCGTATCAGATATGATTCGCTGGGAGTGGTTAAGAAAACCGTCTCATGAATGGCCTAAACCTGAAATGTTACCTAATTTTGTAAAAAAGAATGCTGAAAGAAGAAAAAACTAATATCAGTGCTACTAATGCAGAGTACAAGCAGAATTTTGATTATTTATCTTCTTAAGAAAAATTAATAGGCGCATTTGCTTGGATTTATAGATATACAGATAGTTGTTAAGTCAAACAGGAGAATACCTCTTCTCTTGAATGATGAATCCAGAAGAATTTGATAGACAGGAGAATCAGTCTAGAAGAAAGTACATCAGGAAGTATTTACTGGGGGTAGAGGACAAACTCTTAAAGCCTTTCAGCCTAGAGGAGATGAAAAATGTTTTTAGTTTAAAATTTTTTGAATCTTCTCTCAATATAAGTGTTTTGTTGTGAGAAGATTCTAAAAATTCTAAAGCGTATATTAGAGCGCATGGTGAAGCTGAATTCGCCAACAGTGAAGCGCTGGTGCCAACAAATGTAAATTCAAGAAGCTGCATATATATATTTCTTCGTAGTTTTCCTTTATAATTTAAAAGAACAGGAAATAACACTTGAAAATAAATAATTTATGTAATCTTATATTTTTATGAGAGCGAATTTGTTTAAGTATATTTGCTGTTGAATTCAAATGAGAATAAAACATGATGACATGATTCTTTTACTATGTGCTTTTAATAATTATCATATTTTTAAGAATTGCACCTTACAACTGTGCTTTTTCGTGCATTCTCAACTTTACCGTGAACGAAAGTACTCTTTATGTGTGCATATAAGTGCCTTTATTTTGAAATGTTTTTTGTGGATTGTTCTCTTTTTGAAAACGGGACATTTCAGCTTCCCGAAATTATGCGCGGAGACAACGAAAAGGATCAAGGCTATTTTGAAGGGATCAGTCGCGACATCCCCTTCTGGAAAAGAAAGCACGTGAACAAAAGAAAGACAATATTTCCTGCCTGACCCTTAGTGTTAATTCCCTTGATAAATAACTTGTGAAATGACACTGCGGTCACCTGTCAAATTGTTTTTACACCCCTAGATAAATTAGTTGTGAAGCAGCGCTGCGATCACCTCTTCAAAAATGTTTGCTTGTTTCTATGTAGGGAGAAGTTTTTTTGTGAAGTAGAAGGGACACAAAAGTGTCGATCCCGAAATAAAGCTTGTTATTATTTGAAATCGTTTGATTAGTTAATGACGGTCCATTTTTAGTTGTTTGAGAGTAGCAATGGCGCTGCATTAACATTTTCTGTGTCTTTTGGTCGTCTTTTTGTGCCGGAGTTTGTGAACTGTTAATGGAACTTTTTGACGTTGAGGCTGATTATAAATTGTTCCCCTTTGGATCGGTCATTGAACCTTACAACGTTGTTGTTACTTAAAGAAAACTCGGTTGAAAGTTGCTGAATTGGGGATGAGTACGCCCTTTTGAATTCTATTTATCAGTTTTATTTTGAGAACAATTATTGCTAGTAATTTATTGTGTATAGCGATATGGCTGCAAATATGAAAGATTTTCTTGCTAAGAAAAGAGCACAAAAAGCTGTGCTAACGAAATTGAAACAAAAACTGTCTGAACCAAATTTAAGTTTAAGTGAATTGGAGTTATTGAGAACAAAATTTAAAAATTTGCAAGATGAGTTTAATTCTATTTTCTATTCTATTATCAATTTAAGTGATGAAGTTAATGTCGAAAAAATTATGTATGAACAAGATGAAATAAATGCTATTATTATTGACGTAGAGTTTGATGTTAATAGTAAGTTGTTAAAAAAATTTTCAGAATACGCTTGAAAGTTCTGTAAATTCTGTTACTAAAAATTCTGTTGTACGTGTACCAAAGATTTCTTTACCCACATTCGAGGGAGAAATGCATGCTTGGCTCTCATTTAAAGATATTTTTAAAGCGAGTATTGACCAAAATCCAAACTTATCGGATGCTATAAAATTACAATATCTTAAATCAGCATTAAGAAGAGATGCATTTAGAATAATCCAAACAATTTTAATTACAGATTCTAATTATACATTAGCGTAGTCTCTATTAGAGAAGAGATATTCTAATGTACGAGAACAAATTTATGCCCATCTCAAAAGATTTATGAACATTCCTGTTGTTCATGAGTCAGCGTCTGCGATTCTAAATTTAATTGATGTGATAAGTGAAGTTCTTAAATTCTTAGAATGTCTAGATCAAAATTTAGAAGGGCTTTCATCGACTATTTTTGCTTTTATTTTATGTCAAAAATTTGATCAGAACTCTAAATTATGGTTGGATAGAAATTTAAAGAAGGATACATTACTATATCAGAACGACTAAATTATGCTAGGACTTTAAATGCAACTAAAACTGCGATAATTCAAAAACGATTATTCAAAAGTTACTTCAATTCGATTATTCAAAAGTTACTTCAATGGTTTCATGTGTAACTGAGAAAAATGAAAGTGCTTGTAAGCTGTGTAATACCGAACACAAATTGTTTAAATGTCATAAGTTTCAAAAATTAAGTATTAAAGATCGATTTAAGTTTGTAAAGAAACGAAATTTGTTGTTTTGGTACCCTTAGTTTAAAAAATTAATACTCCAATTATTTTTACAGAGTTTGTAAAAAAAAAAAAACCCACAATTCCTTACTTTGTTTTGAGCACGAAAATCCTTCGTTTCTGGAAAATAAAAATAATCATGATATTACATCGCAGTCTGGTCAGATAGTAGATTCCAATCTTCGTAGAAATTCACAGGAACTCGAAGTTAATGCGACTCTTTTTGTAACCGAAAATGAATGTTTAATGACTGCTACTAGCCAAAATAATAATATTGTTAAGAAAGTGTTATTATCCACTGCTACAATTTTTATTAAGGGTAGCGAAGGCAAAATATATTCAGCGAGAACGTTACTTGATAACGGAAGCATGATTCACCTTTGTTCATCTAAATTGGCTGAAAGGCTTCAGTTGCAGGAAGATATTGTGAATTTATCAGTAGGTGGTTTGTGTCGGGACTGTCAACTACTGTGAAATCGAAAGTGAGTGCGGTTATTTTTAATGAAGGAATTTTACGTAGTTCCGAAAATTACAAATTTGATGCCTTCTCTACAAATTAATTTATCTAATGTGGTGATACCTGAAAACATTAAATTAGCAGATTCAGAATTTTATGAACCGGAAAAAATCGACTTAGATCGATTAGGAGATTGATTACGCGATAGCAGTACCGGTTATTATAAATGTAAATGAGAATCGTTTGGCAAAGCACAACAAAGGTAATCTAGGTCATCTGCAAAAAATGGACAAAGGATTATTTAGCAACTCTACAACAAAGAACGAAACTGCTGGTTGAGAAAAATAACATATTTGTGTGTACAATGGGATTAGTTAAATGGGATTCGTTATCAGTTTGCAAATGGCTTTTGAGACGAGTTCCTGAAGTACATCATGGTTCAGATAATATAGTAAGAACTGTAAAACTTCTAACTAAAGCTGGAGAATTAAAACAACAGCAACCTGTAACAGAAATTCCACTATTTTGAATTGAATGATCCCTATATAGATTGTGTGTATGAAAATAGTGCATTATATTTTATTTAGTGTACTTTATTGTTTGTAATATGATTTTTTTGTTGTTTAATGATGATGTATTTTAAATATGAGCTAAATGAACTTGTGATGAGCTAAAATGAACTATATATATATTTGAAAATTTTAATTTTTTTCTTCTTTATTTATCAAAATTATTTTAATTTCTATCCTAGGGAGTGTGTTAAATCCCTTGATAACTAACTTGTGAAGTGGCGTTGCGTTCGCCTACCAAATTATGTTTAAATCCCTAAACAAAGGAGTTTTGCTGCGGCGCTACGATCGCCTTTTTCAAACGTAATGTTTTTTTTTAATATTATTATTATTGGAGAGGCAATGTGTATGTGGTTAGTGAAGTAGATGGATCGGAACGCATAATAAGAATTGACAGTCTCACTTAATGGTTTGCAACAAGATGAGTAAAACAAACCAATTTCTTTAGCCAGTGTTATAAGATCAAACAATTTATTTCCTTGTCTCACGCTAATAAGAGGAACGGTCTCTTTATCTAAAGAACTGTATAATTTATCATAAACTATTAATTCTTTAAAGGACTCAAAATTCGAAAGTCTCTAAATTTTGAATAACTTTCCCTATTTCTTAATAATCTGGTCGCAAAATGTACATGCGATTCATAATTTTGACGCATTGCTATTCTAAAATTATATAGACACGATCGGGAAGTAGGCTCAAATTCCTGAAGAATTTAGGAGTTTATTTTCTTATAATTGTTGAGATCTTCCTCTTTAAGTTAAGTAATAATATTTACAGATAAGTAATAATATTCTCGCTTAAGATAACTTAATACTTTAGATAAGTAATAATATTCTCACTGTAAGTGTCGATTACTTTTAATTAAAGAATCTAACGAGAAGGAGAGAGTTGATTTTTTGTTGTTGATTTCTGCACTAGTGCCCGTATCCTTCGCTCTCATGACTTCAACTTTCTCTTTTATTTTTCCAACTGTAATTGTTGATATTCTTCTGATTTCTTCTGTTCGATAATGAGATCTCCTAATTTACGCACAGAATAAGAATCAGTTTTATATAGTGCACATTCTTTTAAAAGATCCATTAAGTCTATGACAGTTAATTTTTCACTTACTGTTTGCCCTATCTCGGGGGCTATTCGCCTCAAATCTCCTTTTTTTAGCGCCTTAAAACATTATTAAATACTAAAACTTGACACTCTTAAGTTAGATTACTTCTTTGTATTGTACAGTACTTTCCTACTCACATTTATCTCTTCTGAGCTTTTGTCTTAAACTTTCCAAAATAATATACCTTTCCTTATTTTCCTTTCTTCCGACTCTCATTACCAGGAAAATTAACTAGTGAACCTTTTCAATTGGTAATTAGCTCCTGCAAAGTTAATAGCATTATCCTTAAATAGTTTTGAGCATTTACCGCTTTTAGCCATGAAGCGCTTTAGAAGGGCAATCAAAACATTAAAAGTCATATCTGACAAAATCACAAGATAAATAACTTTTGTAACGAAGCATATGCACGCACATATATAAATTTTATTAAGGACACCCTTTCTCTGGTTTCTGTAAATAATAAAAAACGGACCGCACAGATCTAATCCTGTTACACTAAATAGAAGTGGCCTATTTACTCATTCATATGGTAAATCTTCCATAATCTGTGACAACAAAAGGGGTTTGCATTTAAAGCAGGTCACACAAAGATGCGTTGTTTTCCGTGCCAAATCTCTTCCACCTAACGGCCAAAATTTTAGACGTACAGCATTTAGCAGTCCTTGAGATCCAATATGCAATAATCGTTCGTTTATAATACAAAAATAAATTGTGCTTAATTTACAATTTTTTGGCAGGATTGCTGGATGCTTTTGAGTGAATGGTAAAGACGCCTTTCCTAGCCGTCCACCAACACGAATTATTCCTTTTTTTTTATCAACAAAGGGACTCAAATTTTTAAAATTACATGTTATGTCTTTTTTACCTGATAGGACTATCTGCTCATATTTAATTAAGAATTTTTCAGATAAACCAATTTCTTCTTCCTTTAGAGGTCCATCCTTTGTGTTTTTACCTCTGAAATTATGTACAAATCTAAAAATATATTCTATTAATTGTTTTATAATAATTGTTACTAATATATAAGAGTTCGCCGAAAAAATCAGATTTCTTGTAGATCATCACGGTTTTCTCAGAATAGTCATCAGCATCAATGGAAGGTTTGCTCTCTTCCATAAAGGATTATTTCTCACTTGTTGTCAGGTTCTCAACTTCATGAAACACAGGTAGCAAGCTCTGGCTTGAAAACTATGGCTCCATCAAAAAGTCTGCACGTGTCCACCACTTGTTGTTAGTCGCCTGGGAAGCAGCACTAACTCCCCGCTTCAGGAGATCAGTAGGATTGGTTTTAGTGGAGCAATAAAACCAAGAGCTGGATTAGTTAATTTTTGAATTTTGTTAACTCGATTTTGGACGAATGATTTCCATCTTCTGCTGGATCCTTTGACCCAGTGCAATGGAACTTTAGAGTCACTACCAAAGAAGATAATAGTCGATGCTTTACGATCTAAAACCTTTTTAGTATCAGTTCCTAATCTTGCAGCAACCAACGCTCCCAGTAATTCCAGGCGAGGCAAGAATATTTTTTTACTGGTGCAACTCTACCTTTCGAAGTCATCAAATTCACAGAAACGCTTTCCTGATTCTTCACTTTAATATACACAGCTGATCCATAGGATTTCGTGACTTGCATTAGAGAAAACATGGATGTCTATGTTTCCATCAAATGAATCCAAATTAAATCTTGGAACCATATAATTTCGCTCAGTTCTAAAAGTTCTTTTCACTATAGAGACCACTCGTCATTTAAGTCAGATGGAAGCTCAGAATCCCATGGTAGCTTCATTCACTTTTGCAACAAAATTTTTAATCTTACAGTAAATGGAGGGACGAGTCCTAGAGGATCATATATTTTCCCGTCTGTCTGAAAAATAAATCGCTTAGTATTTTTCTTTCGTTTTATAAACTATGTCACCCAAGCAGTCTCTACACTCAAACTATCATCTTAAAAATCTGATTATATTCCCAAAATATTATAACATGAGAATTATTGAATGATCATTATGATTGGTTATTGTTACAGATTTATTTAAGGATAAGTTTTTTTAACATATCTTTAAAGGATTTTAAAACTGGTTAATTATTGTGTTACGTTAAAGATATTTTTATATTTTTGTGTGATTCATGTTGAAATCGTGAAGAGTATAATAATTTATGTTTTGGAATGTATGATTTTCGGTTATTTGAAATGTGTTTTTCAGTGTTAATTTTAAGGGTGAGGAAGAAGAAAGAGACAATTTTGTTCATAGAGTCGAAGGCTCCATAGCGTGGGAGCAGCAACACTTGGCTTTCCTGAAAGCACTACAAGCCTTTTGATCTTATAATAAAGTTTTGTTAAATTTTAAATGTATTGAATCTTTCTCATTTTTTAATTGGTAGGTCGACTCTTCCTTCTATTTTGTTTTGAAAGATCTCGGAAATTCTCATCGAAAGTTTACTGGTTCTGATACATATGATGTAAAGTGTTTTATATGAGACTGCGAAGAATGATTTCTTTTTTCCCCATCGTTGAATGAACAAAAAAAAAAAATAATAATAATATTCGCTGAAACTTTAACTAAAGTCAGGCAAAGAGTTTTCTATATATACGCAACGTAATCTTACACCATGGCTTTCAATTAAAAACATTTTATTAGAAGAATTCCGCCTTCAGTTAAATGCTGCTGAAATTCATAGACAATTAAGTAGATGTAAATTATGTCAAAAAGAATCCCTTTTCGATTATTTTATAGCAATTAGAGAACTCACAAGTACTTCCTGTGAAATTATTGATGAATCTTCATTATTTGAATATTGTATAAATGGCACACATGATTATCCATCAAATAAAGCTATTTTATACAGTGCCAAATCTATTTCAGAATAAAAAGAAAAATTACATATTTATGAAAAAATAGTCCGTGATAGGAATAAAAAAAACCTTTCCAAGAACAAATTCTCTATTCAGTCGAGTACGCAACATGAACTCAAAACATAACTTTCATAGGTCTGAAATCCAAAATGATAATGCATATAATAATAAAAAAAACTTGTTTTAATTGTTAGTATGTCTGGACATATTTCTCATTTCTGTCCCGACAAACATAAAGGTTTAAAATGTAGTGTTTGTAAAAATTTTGGTTATATTTCTTTAAAGTGTACCAATAAACCTATTCCAAATCAAATCGATAATGCTGTATCAGTTATAAATCATTTACCTCCTTTGATGTATAAAACTGTTACTTCAACGATAATTCATTTACTGCATTGTTCGATACTGGTAGTCAGAAAACAATTCTAAAGAAAATGCATAAAAAAAAATTGGATCTCTCTCTCTCACCACTTTTAATTACTTTTCATAAGTCACAGCGTTTAGTGATACTTGTAGATATATTATCTTTCCCATCTCTGCCTTTCTAGTAATTGATTTTTTTCAGTCAATTCCAAAACATATAAAAAAATTAGATTCTTCAGAATTAATCTTAGCGCTATTATTTTTATTGAGTGAAAAGGGTGATTGTGTAATGAATTTCGTGTTTAAAATGGTATGCCTTCTCGTAATTAAGAAAAGAGTGTCCATAGGTGTAAAATCTTCCCCCAGTTAAATTATTTTACATAATTAGTCGGGACTATTCGACAAATTTAAATTGCGATGATAATGTAAGAACAAAGTTTCTTACTGTAATAAATTCATAAAGTGTATTTATAAATCAAGATTGATTTCATAACTTTTTGAAAGTAGATGTAGATTAAGATTATATGAAGTATCTAAGAATATTGCCTTCACATAAAATTTTTAAAATTAGTTATTTTATTTTATGTCTTCTTTTTTTCTATTTAATTATACGATATTTTTAGAAAAATATGGTACATTCTAGCTTAGATTCCTTTTATTTGTTGGTTTGCATTAATGTCATACTAGAGAAGAGGTGAACAAATAGCGGTCCACTGAGAGTTTTATTGTAGCCCACCAAGACAGTCAGAAAAGTCTGCCTTAAAATGAGAATTCTTTCCTGAGCGTAAGACATTCGGGAAAACAGAAAGTGCCAGAAAGTGTTTTTTTCTAGATTAGCAATCATCTGTAGAATTAGGAGGATGAAGTCCCAAGGAGATTTCAAGGCTTTACAAAAAGTGAGCTTAAATTCAATTCGATCTTTTTTGTCATCGCTGCTGATAATGTACAGCCCTTGAGGAGCTTTACTTTGAACTTATTGATATGTAATTTAATCACTCTATAAAAGAAACGATTAATGCAGAGATATTAGTTGACTTTTACAAATTTTCGGCTCTTAAAAAACATCCATGCATAAAGAAATTTGTTGGGAAAATATTCTTAACTTTTGGATCTACATATATTAGTGAGCAAAAATTTTGTTGTTTGATGGTCAAACAAGAAAGGAAATATAGA
The DNA here is from genome assembly GCA_019974015.1 of Nephila pilipes. Lineage (NCBI taxonomy): Eukaryota > Metazoa > Arthropoda > Arachnida > Araneae > Nephilidae > Nephila > Nephila pilipes. The sequence continues at coordinate 384,138 of BMAW01064240.1, read as the reverse complement.
TGCTATTTAACAGCCATTAATTTGTACTCAGGAGAATCTCAATAAGCAATCTCATTGCTAATTTAAAAAAGAGTAGAAAAGTGTGATAGGATACATTTATCTCAATAAACTGATACCGACAATTCAATATGCTAGCAGCTGCAAATGATATGAAATTAGCAAATAAATAAATAATAATAATAATTTGAATAAAATTAGCCACTATTTTATGTAATTTATATTTATTTATTTTTATGGTACAGTTTATACCTTTTCTGAAATGTAAAGTTAACTAATGAATGCAATCATTTTGAATGATGCGGCCCGAGAGTTTATATAGTAATATAAAAACTACACTAAAAATAGTGGCAGTAATGCGTGAGAAATAAGTAAAATGATCTGAAGGTGGTCTTACGAATATGAGAGAATGTAGTGTTTCAAGCATTTTACAACACCTCTCCTGAAGAAGAGGGGAGGAAGGAAATGAAATTAGCCTACGTTCAGCACTCCACTAGTATGTAGTAAACTCCAATGGAGTTCAAAAATTTGGATGTTGCCAAGAAAAACGGTAAAGATGGGGTGAAATTGGCATAAGGGTGATCAAAATAGATGAAAGTTGGATGGATATTTGAAGCTGGGAGAAGCTGTTTTGCTATTGGTTGACACTGAGCTAGTGCTATTTCGCTATTGGTTGAAAAGAAGGGTGGAAATAAAGTGGGATAGGAAACCGATTTACGGAGGAGAGAGTTGTTTGATTCGGAAAATTGAAATTTTAAAGTGGTTATAAGTTGAAGTAATTATTACAAGTTTGATATGGGCAGTGGTGAATGTCGCAGTTATGTGTAAATTGTGTTTGGGCTCTGATTAACAGGTTATCATAGAAGGAAAGGTATTAAAAAAATCACTTTCCCCCGCTGGCCCTGAGAAGTCGAACTTCCTTTTTTTTTGAGCTCTTGCTCTTTTGGATGGATTTTTGTCACGGCCATTATAGTTTTACTGCTTTGATGCAGTAATTTTTTAGTTGTGATTTGTTCGTATTTACTAACAAAATCGCATAGGATTTCGTTTTCTTTTGATTTTCGGAGCTTGTTTTTGCTTGATCGTAAGGCTTAGCTTTCTAACCTTAACCGGCTGGATTCTTCGGCTTTTGTACCTGGACTAATTTTGGACTCTGGATATCGAACATAAAATTCACTCACCACAGGAAGTTAATGATATTTCTATTATCAATTTGTGTGAATTCAATTTAGAGGAAGCGTACCATAAGGTCGATTCTTTAGATACCGTGGAAGCTTGCGAAGAATTCTGTGATCCGCTAGAGCAGCTCATTCACACACACACACACACTAGGCAACAGGATGATTCGGTTTTAGGCATGAAACTGATAAGCGAAACTCAGCACATCATTATTCGATGCGCCAGGAAAGCAAGCAAACTTTTTTTCTACTGAGTTTAAGCATTATCTGCTACAAATCCTGGAAAATGTTAGGAAAGAACCCACCTCTTCCCCCCATCTCAAAATAGGAAAAAAAAGCGAAGAAAAATAATAGGAATTTAGCTTCACCCACTTTGGCAGATAGAGAGGTCAAAAAATCAAAGCGCATGGCTATTTCTGATAACTCGGACAATGATTCCGAATCCATGCACTCCGATTCTTCTTCTTCCTGTGGTGAGAGTGAAAGGTAAATTGGCATCCGTAAAGTTACTCCCCTGCAAACATCCATGCTCTCAGATGACAAATATCAGAGAGGGTTGGAAGATGTAGAGGGATTTACTGTTGATAATAATAAGAGAGTACCGTCAATTTTCATAGACGAGAATTTAAACACTCCGGAACTGTTGAAGGATTTGAGCGAAAAGATCGGCTCTAAATTGTTAGGAATAATTGTCAATGGAAAACTTACAGTTTTCCCTTCAACTCTAAATGAACACCGGATAATTCAAAACTTTATTTCTGTTAAAAAATTAAAATCACACAGCTTTGAGATGCAAAATCAAAAAATGCTCAAAGTCATGATTAGAGATGTTCCCGCCGATTATGATATTAAGGAACTTATCAACGACATATAATAGCATGGATTCAATCCGTATTATGTGTCTGTATTTTGCAATAGGCAGAACAATACCAACATACACGTACTCCTTGTTCTGCTCAGGAAAAGTCCTGAAGCACAAGATATCTATAACATCTCAAATGTTGGCTACTTTAAGAGTGAAGATCGAAAGAAAAATACTATGCCAGTGCAATTATACAGATGCCAAGACTTCTATCATCACAATAGCTTCCGCAATAGAACTCCGAAATGCCTCAAGGGTGACGGTAGCTACTTCACGCGAAATTGCAAAAAATCCTTACAAATTCCACCGAAGTGCCCTCTTTTCGGAGGTCCACACTCCACCAACTTCTCTGGTTAAAAACCCAATTAATGTAAAATAACCAATACCACCGACAGTAAATGTCTGGGATGAAAAGAAGGGACTAATGCAAACTAAAACTGTTCCAAAAATCCAACACTGCTCAGGAAAGTAAACACACTACAACACAATAGCTTTAACAATGTTGCTCTTGTTGACACAATGTTATGATAATTATATCAATTGGACACCATGCTACAAATTTTCAGACCCGGGTTTCAAATAATTACAAAACTTTGGTGGCCCCTTCTCTTTGCATTTTTAGCTGGAATGTAAATGGACTAAAAAAATAGACGAATTAAAAAAATTCAACAACCAAACATGATTCTGTCATAATACCTATTTGTTCAAGAAACTCATCTTCATCCTTCTGACACAGTTAAAATTCCTAACTACATTTGTCACAGAAGTGACCGTCTCACCCATAGAGACGGAGGCACTGCAATTTTTGTTAAAAATACTACTAAGCACCTCGTTTTAATTTTTAACAGCCAAACTTCCGAGAATTCTACTATAAAAATTTGTCTGTAAAATAATTAGTTTCTTACTACCTCTAGTGTATCTATAGACCACCTTATGAGATCATTAACACCGTAGTCTTAGAGGCAATCCTAGTCCAAAATCACAAAGTTATCATTTTTGGTGACTTTAATATTAAACACCCCTGCTGGAATCCTGGAAGAGCTAATTGAAACGGCATCATCATTTGCAATTCGGCTGCAGCCTCGGTATTTGATAAAATTTCTCCTGGTCACCCACCACACTTTCCGCACAAAGGTTCACTCAACTCCATTCTTGATTTTCTATTGCAAAAAATCTTGCTCATTCAGATATTTCTTCTGTTAACGAACTTAACAATGATTATAATCCAGTTGTTATTGACCTCTTACTCAGTAACATTTTCCCTCCTGAGTTGAGAACTCACAATATTACCAGTTGGCTTAAATTTTAAGAGGTCATTCACCAAACTATGCTTGGGAATCTCAAAATTTAAATTAATAAAATTGATGATGGGATTATCAAAAACTTTAACTCTATTGTTACTCAAGCTCTCAATTAACTGCTCTTCTGTGACTAGAATTATTAATGCTCTCCACCTCAGACTCCCGCAAAATATTAGATATTTAGTTATAAGTAAAAACAGATTTAGGAAACTTTGGTATCAAACTAGATAATTGCTCCCCCATAAAACGGAAGTAAATCCTTTTATCAGGAAAATACAAAATATTATTCAAGAGCATAATAATAATAATTGAAAAATTTTACTTGAAAATTTGAATCCTGCGAATAAATTTTGTTTTTATTTCTTTTATTTTGATTTAGAATTACCTCCCGAAAAGCTAACAATATTCCATCCCCAAATGGCCCGAGTGGAATGGCTTATTCAGATTTCGAAAAAGCCGAAGAGTTTAAAGAAACGTTGGAAGCTACCTTCCAAGAAAATGCTCATCCTTATTCAGATGAAAAAATGGAGGAATTGGAACGGGTTGTTTCTGATATCCTTGATAATAATCACATTCTTCTTACCTCCCTTTTAGCCACCACCAATAAAATCAAGCAATCATTAAGAAATTAATTACCAAAAAACTCCCCTGGTCCAGATTCGATTCCAAATATTGTTCTAAAATATTTACCTGTAAAAAAGCAATTTTGAAGCTTACCAAAATTATTAACAAATGCCTCATGTCTAATTATTTTCTTAATGTTTGGTATTAAGCAAATATATTTATAATTCCAAGCCAAGGTAAGATCATAAATTTATTCAAGATTCCAAACTGATTAATTAATTATGTTCTTCTACTAAGATTTCCAAGAGAATTATTTTAAAGAGCATCAAAAGCGAATATTAGAATTACTGTTTTTCCATTTTTCCCCCTATTTTTAGAGATCTCAAATAATCTACATGCCATCTTCCCAAAAAATTTAATTTCATTTCTTGTACAGCAGCCCAACATATTTTTAATGAAAGTTTAGTTTCTTCCACTGTCTCAGGAGGACTTGTAATTATATCCCCTATTAAAAAGTGAGATGGTGTTATTATATTTAAATTATCTACTTCATCATTATCCAAACTAACTAAAGGTCTTGAACTTAGTACCACCTCTATTTGAATTAATAATGTATAAAGTTCTTTAAATGTTAAGTTGGAATATCCTATGACTCGCTTTAAGTGAAACTTTACTGATTTTACACTAGCCTCCCAAAGTCCACCAAAATGTGGACTTAATGGAGGTATAGAATGCCATTCAATTTCCTGTTGAGAAAGAAAGTAAGAGACCTTTTCATTTAGATTAATTTTACATAAATATTAATATAATTCACCAAGCTTTCTTTTGGCTCCTAAGAAATTTGTTCCATTATCAGAATGAATATATTATGGCGTGCTCCTTCTTGAGCAAAACCGTTTTAATGCAGCGATGAAGGCCTCGGATGTGTAATCGGTCACTAATTCTAAATGTATGGCTTTGGTAGCAAAACATACAAATATAACAATATATCCTTTTGTAGTTTTAAGTCCTCTACCTCTATGCTTTAATACAGAAATTGGACCCGCATAATTTACACCACAAAAAAAAAAATGTTCTATTGAGCGTCACTCGGTCCTCAGGAAGATCTCCCATTTTTTGTTTGGACATATTACTTCTAAATTTACAACAAACAACACAATTCAAGACACATTTCTTAACTAGTTTTTTAACATTTAGTATCCAATAAGTTTGACGTAAAATACCTATTAACAAACTACCATCAGCATGTAAATTTAAAACAGGATAATACTTTACTATTAAACTACTTAGTTTATGCTAGTTAGGAAGTGTGATAGGATGTTTTGCATTATATTGTACATGCGCATTTTGAAGTCGTCCTCCCACTCTGAGCAAACTATCCTTATCAATGAATGGACAAAGAGCAGCCTAAGCGCTTCATGAACTTTTGAGTTAACTTTGAAGTGAAATTAGTGCCCATGTCGCTGGCAATGACATTTGGAATTCCTGTCCCCATAAATATCTCCATTAGCATGTCACATGTAGCTTTAGCAGACAAGGATCGAAGAGGAATCAGTTCCGGCCACCTGGAATGCTGGCCTACCATAACAAGACAGTATTTGCGTTTTCTGGCCAATAATGGGTTTCTCTAATTATATCAATATTCACGACTTCGAAAGGTAAGTCTGGCCTAAGAATAGGGGTTATAGGTATTTTGTCTGTTGCTTTCTCTTCGCTTCTTAATTGACAATTATTGCAAGATTTGCAATACTCTAAAATGTCCTTCTTCAAATCAGGCCACCAGAAGTTAAAATGAATTATTTCGCTGGTCTTTTTGAATCCCATATGACTTCGAAAAACAGATTCGTGAGTCAATTTTAATACTTGAGGTCTTCTAATTTTTCACAAAACCAGTTGAGTCACTTTTTCTCCAGTTACTCTATCGTCGTGGAATAGTAGATCATCTCTCAAATAAAAATTCCCTTTTTTTCAAAGTAAATTGTTTCCATACATCTTTCAACGATCACATTTTAACTGCTGATCTCTTAATAAATGGAAAATCATATAAAAAATAGTCTCACGCGATGTTGATATTCATTTTCCTGAATATTTCTAAACATAAACATTCTTCATTTTCTAATGTTTGCTTTCTACCCTTCCTCTGCTAATGAAATCAGACTTCGGTCCGCCACAGAAATATCCATTAATCTCCAATGTTGATTCATCGCTTGCGGTTTCGTTTACATTCTCTTGCAAAATTTGATATATATTTGATGGGATAATTGCTTGACCTTGGATTTTATCTGTGATCGCTGCTAATACTTGAATTGGTTTCAAAAATGCTTCGTTTTTCTTGTTTTTTATCCATAGCTGAATTTTGGAAAGAAAAGCCTCTATTTTTTCTCTGAATGCGCTTTTTAAAATTATTTTTCCTTCTTTATTCTTTTCATCCGAAATGAGATCCGAGTTCAACTCAGTTATCATTGATCCGGAATCAATTAAAGCCATTGCACTCTTTCCGTTGAGAGCAACTTCAGTATATTGGAGATGACTCATAGATAATTTTGGTTCGCTTGATTCTTTCTTATTTCTGCTTTCTAAAAGGAACTCAGTTCGAATTTCTGCGGTTACTGTCTGATCATCGTGCGTGTGTTTATTAATATAACCATTCATTCCCGTCGCTTTGTATCTTTTTGGACAGTTTTTCGCCAAGTGTTGTAATCCACAAATATAACATTCTTTCGTTGATGTTTTTATTTCTTCCTTCTTTGGAGTTCTTGTATTTTCTCTTGAATGAGGTGAAATATATCTCCGTATTAGTACATTTTTCTGTTCTTCTCATGGCGGTCATTTGATAAAAGCTGAATACTCTCTTTGAAAATTTTCTCTCGGTCTTGTGTTTATACTTGCTCTGACATTTTCATAATCGTCTAATTTTGAGGCAATTTGATCCGGTTTTTTCAAATGTATCCATTCGTCAATAAAAGGATCATACATTTCTATAAAATAAACACACATTCACACCAAATCTATAGAAGTTCTCCTTTAGATTTGGTTTGTTATTATCAAGTCTAGCAAATTTTCAAAAGTGTTAATTTGTAGGCCTCCGATTTATTCGTGAAAATAATTTGTCAGTTTGTGTGCGAAATCACCCCAAGTGATGTCTTGTTTTTTTCTGACGCTTCACAAACAATTGTTTAAATTTCTCTGGTGTTAATTTATATCGTTTCAGGAGAATTTCTTGCAACTTATCGTAATCGTTCGTGATTTCTTCGTTTTCACGTGCGTTGATGTGTGCAACATCGTATGGCAATAATCCAATTACATGAGAAGTCCAATTTTCCTTTTTGATTTCAACTTTTTTAGCTTGTCTCTCAAATAACACCAGATATAAGATAATGTCGTTGTTCTTCGGATCGAATTTCGGGAGAAAGTTTTGCAGCTCCTCTTTCGATTTAACAACGACTTCTGAGTTAATTTTTTCGCTTATTTTAATTCTTTCGTTTTCTAAGCGTAATTTCTAGATTTCAAATTCCATTTCTTGCGTGCGTTTCCTTTCACCATCTTGTCTTTTCTTTTCATCTGTCTCATCTTTTCTTTTTATCTCTTTCATCTTGTCTTTTCCTTTCATCTTGTTCTTTTCTGTGTTCTATCTGCGAATTGAGCAATTCCCTGACAAACTCTTCCTCATACCCTTCCAATTTCAAAATAGCATTCATCAGTGTCATCTCGGAAACACTCTCGGTGCCCATTTCTCGAACGACGTATTGCAAGTCCTCTTTTTTCCCTTTCGCTAGGAAAGCCATTGCGATTCACAAATCCACTAAATCAGAATTTTCACAAAATTCACTCAATTCCGAACAAACTCAAAACTCACTATATCCTGTCGACTGCGCCAGTGTAATGTTTGATTGTGGTTCGAAGATATAGTGAAATGAGTTACGCCTTTTAAACACTTAACAAAACTTTACTTAGAGATTAAAATAGGCTCGTAGCACTCCTAGGGAGGCCTACTCAACTGCTCCCATGCTACCAAGACCTTTAACTGACTCCACAAAACTCACTTTTTTTTCTCCCTCCTCGTGTACGCTGCCAGCGCCGCGTAGCGGAGGCTCTGAACCATTTCTTGGAGGGGAGGGGAACACTACAATCACCAAGCTCTTAAGAAATTTATTTCTCTCCATTTTATATCAGGATAATGAAATAATCAGGGCTCGTGAAAGGAGTTTTCACAAATCCGCAATCAAAATTTAATTTTGCTTATAAACCTACGAAATGGTCTCTTTCTCTAAAATCTCAATGAGAAAATTTCAAAATGCTTTCGCTGCTTAATTATTTTCTCAATCTTGCTCTTCATCTACTTCAATTGCTTTGGGAATGCTTTTAACTAGCAATTTGGCTTTTCCCGAGCCTGGAATATATGCTTTTCATAGAGCCATTTTCTGCCCAGAAACTGTTATTCCCGACCTGCCTTTCCTTTCACTGATTTTCATCTGACAATCTGTCGAGGGGCGCCATCTGGATGCTCTTTCCATCATTACTCTCCTTTATACTGAGCTTAAGCGATGGCGCTTGTGAATCATCTTATATAGTATTATTACAAAATTTACTGGCAAGGTATGAAATGAGGTTTTTAGTTAAGGGAATTTTAAGGATCTTTATGAACAACATTATTGTGGATAAACCAGGGGGCATTAACAATAATTGGAAGAATTTTATTTGAAATTAAAAAAGAGAGAGCATGTAATTTCTCTTTTATGAGAGAACTATTTACTTCTGCTCCGTACGCATTGTCTCGTCAATGGAGTGCCTAATCCTGTTGGGTTTTAATCTCCTGTCTTGAAATTTCACTTGATAATACTTTAAGTGCTCAGTAAAATTAAAATAACACATCAATCAATAACTCCCGAGACTAACCCAGAGATGGCGCTCGTAGTAAACCAGTAACCAGGTCTTTCTAGAGTACTAACCTTTGCTTGAAACGTGTCAAAATTTTAAGTCGATCAGACCAGAAACAGCTGAGTTATCGAGGTTGGAGTAAAGTCGTTTTGTAGTTTGTTTAAAAAATGGAAAAAAGCGAGTTTCGTGTTCTGATAAAACATTGTTTTTTAATGGGTAAAAACACCGTGCAAGCGAAACAATGGATTGAAAAATGTTACCCGGACTCTTGTCCATCAAAAGCAACGATTTGTCGGTGGTTTGCCGAGTTTAAACGTGGTCGTACCGACACAAATGACGCGGAACGCTCGGGTAGATCTGTGGAAGCCGTTACACCGGAAAATGTGAGTGAAGTGACAAAAATTATAATGAAAGATCGTAAAGTGAAGCTCCGTGAGATTACTGAGATGACACAGATATCATATGGAAGTGTATTTACTATCCTTCATGAAAAATTGAGCATGAAAAAGGTTTTTTCCAAGTGGGTGCCGCGATTGCTTTCAATGGAGCAACGAGTCGATGATTCAGAAAGCTGTTTATCACTATTTACTCGCAACAAAAAAGATTTCTTGCGGGGGGAAAAATTTGGAGGGGAAAAAAATTTGGAAAAGCATTGGAACGATTGTATCACCCTAAAAGGTGATTAACAAAAGGTGTTATGTTGATGAATAAAAAAAAATTTGGAAAAAAAATGTTGTTTTCAATGTTAGACTCGGGAGTTATTGATCGATGTGTTATTTTATTAAAATTAAAAAAAAAAAAAAAAAAAAAAAAAAAAAACTGAGTGACGAATGAAATGAACTAAATAAAATCAACGTAGATGCTTGAAATTTTTTTAAAAGTTTAAGTGCTTGTGATCGTGCTATTTTAAGATTTTTGTTCCTGCTCCGTACGACCAGTATCAAAATGATACAAAAAAATTTATAATTTTGTCTGACGATAAGATAAGTAAAAAAAAAAAAAAAAAAAAAAAAAAAAAAATCAAAATCTGTTATAAAAAATCTAATCCTCATTGTAAATAATTCATTCACTTTCCTATCCTCTTTCCTCTCCCTTTTCTTTTATTTATTATTATTATTTTTTAAATTTCATATGGGGATTGAGCACATTTTTAATATGCTTGTTTTAATTAAAAAAAAAAAAAATCAAGGCTTCAATATGATACTGGGTAAAGAATCCAACCGACTGGCACAAGCCACTATTTGATTGTTGTTGTGACTGCCAGTATCATGTGAGTACTTTCCCCTTTCATTAGAGGGAGCCCTTCTCGTTTCTTACTTTTGGAATGGTTACACGGTGGTCTTAAAATTGCAGAATGCGCTTCGATCTTGCGGTTACCACGAGTGTCTAATCAAATTCGTATGATTGAATAAGTGGTGCTAGTTCTTTTTCCCCTGAAGAAATTCTTCCAGCGTATTATATTTTTTTTATCATTATAAAAAAAGGAATCAAAATTAATACATAAATATTTGTTAACGACCATTAAAAAAAGAAAAACTTGAACTAAACATTCCCAACAGTGATGCCCAGTGGTGAACCTTTCATTTCGTGACGTTATCAATAAGCAGTCGTGGCTGAACTTTCAAGATGGCCTTGGACAAGCTGCGACTTGTGATCACATTATGTTACAGAAATTTACATTAAAGGTTTTTTAAAAGGCTCACAAATTGTAATAATTTGCATTAGAAAAGGATGAAATATTCCTGTAAAGCTGTCTTATTTGATGAAAAAAATATTGCAGTCGAGAATTTTTTGTTTGTGTCTCTTCCCCTAATCGTTATCCACACTAATCTTTTTAAAGGAAACAAAATTTATATGTAAGAAATGGCATCATCAAAATTATAGCAGAAATGTTATGTTTTGATTGTAGTGCAACATAGGAGTGAAATTTCACTTCATTTTTGAATTTTTTCACTTGTAATGTTTAATTTGAAGAAATGATTTGTGTAAAAAATTTAATAATTAGTTCAAGTTCTCTTTGCATGTGGTTCGGTGTTTTGTCATTATAACGGCAATGTACTTTTCCGCAAAATTTTATCGTGACATAAGACATAGAACTTTATTTTTTCATAAATACAAAATCGATATATTTACTTAAACGTCTTAAAATATATTTTCAAAGTATTTTATGATAGAATCCAATTTTAGATTTATCTAGATATCTTACGAATACTAGTAATGTTATTCAGTATTTTTCTATTCAGTAGTTGGTTCGTTTGAGAAACGAGCGTTCATTTAAAGAAATTTCATGTATAAAGATGACTACAACTTTAGCAATATTTCAGCTACTGATATTGTTAATAATATTTAATTTTTGTAAAGTAATCAATGCAAAGTTATATTCTGATCAATTTGTGGTGCAAATAGCCGGCGGATCTCATGTGGCTAAGAAGATTGCCAAAGACCATGGATTTACATATCTCGGTGAAGTAAGTTTTGGGATTTTTTAATAAATCCATAAACTTTTTGTACTTAATTTGGATCTGTAGCATTACAAAATTATAATATTTGCTTTTGTTGAAAACGTGTTCATAATCTTTTTGCGTATGTAGTAAAAAATATACACAATACTATCAATTTAAAACAAAGTTTAACTTAATTTCAGTTTTTTTTAATGTATAATAGTTGTTGATGATCAGTGATAGTTTAAAATATTATTAATTTTCTAAGGATTTAAATGAAGCTAAATTTTAAAAGTTTTTTTTGTTTTTTTTTGTTTAACATATTAACTTGATGCATGTTAAACATTTCAAGTTAATAATGCAATCAATATTTTTTATGCATATATTCACTGTCTTGATGTTATCAAAGTTAATGTACCAAAATTTGCTTTTTTTTTAAAAAAAAAATTACTAAATGTCAACTTTATAATAATTATGAAACTTTTCAAATTCTTTTATTTGGCAATGGGATATATTAAACATTTCTGAAGTAAATTTTTTTTTTGTGTGTTTCAGATGCATGATAATTATTACCATTTGCAACATAGAAGTATAACGAAAAGATCTATAGAAAAGAGCTTGACTCATCATGAACTTCTTTTGAACGACAGTAGAGTATGTAAAAATATATGTTTTGTATGTTATACATAAATCTTGTGAAAACTTTTTGTACTTAAAATGGGTTTCAAATTCAGGACTTGTAGATGGAACTGATATTGTTGAAGATTATATGAAAATGTAAAATTTGAACTCCAGAATTATGAGAGTTATTGCTATTCTTTGTGATTTTTTTTGTGGAGAGTTAAGTTGATCATCATATTTCTTCCTTTATTAATACATTTTTTCACCTTTTTATATTTATTTAGCATTAATTATGTAGAAAGGGCTTGAAAAACATATAACATAATACATGTATTATGAATATTTAAAAAAAATATGGTGAGATTTGGGATCTTTACCTTCTGGATGCAGAAATACTAAATGAATTCACTGATATTGCTTAGATTATTAAAATCTTTTTCTGAATTATTTTTAAATATAAGAAAGTAAAATAAATAATTCATGCTTATTTATACATTTTGAAAGTTTTTTTTTTTTTGTTAATAAGATCAATAAATAGTTTTGTCAAACTGAATGGTTTTTATATATTGAAAAGTGAAAGTTTTCAACTTACTTGATTCATAGAACATGAGTTTTTTCTTTTATTTATAGGTAAAGAAATGTAGTCAACAAATAATTAAAAAAAGAGTTAAAAGAGATCTATTAACTCATACCATTGATTTAAATGATCCAAAATGGCCAGAAATGTGGTATTTGGTAAGCATTTAAAACTTTTTTTTTTGTGTAGCATTTTTGCAATTTATTTAATATTCCCTGTTTTTTTTATCTTTTTTTGTAGAATAAATTATAACTCAATTTTATTTACTTATAATAAAACTTGTATTTTAAATTAAAAATGTTTTTTCAGAATTATTTATGTATCTTTTGACTTCTTTATATGCATTTTATTATCTAAATGTTTTCTCTCAACAAATCTTTCAAACAAATCTAAAATTATTTAGAATGTAACAAAGAAAAGTCAATCTGTGGAAATTTATATTCAATTTTTTTGTTATAATTAGAATAAAATTATTCATAATTTCTAAAGTTAATTGAAATTTTAATAATGGTGATAAAAACTTTAAACTCTAAAATCATTCAATATTTTTTTTTGAAAATTGTTTTCCAATATTAATTGTATTAATTGTATTTCAATATTAATTACTTGCATAGCAAAGATTATAAAAATCCCAGTAAAATATTTTGAATATAAAAAAATATTTTATTTATATCTTTTGCTTATGGCCATTGATAGGTACATAATTCTAAAGTTTGGAAAATTAAAGATTTTGAGAATTTTTCAAGAAACAAACTGAGATAACTGTTTATTTAGAGCTCAGACTTATTATTGTTGGTATTAATTTACCTGGTAGCCAAGACTTATTATTATTCTTTTAGCTTTTAAAAATTTTGTTGCAATGTCTAAATTTGTAGCTAAAGTTATTCACAATCTTTTAAAGAGAGATAATTTAACCTCTTAATGAGAAATAAAGGGAGATGTGAACGTAGATATGTAGTATCGTATGTTTTCAGTCATTTTTGTAAAGCTTTATAACAAAAACTTATGCTAGTTATTATAATTAATCTATTTGAATGAAAAAGGAAGCTTATACTTATTGTTTTATTATGAAGAGTGGCTACAGAGTTAATTTTCAGAAATGTCTCTAATACTGGTATTTTTGTGTTGAATGGGATGTTATTGATTATACTTTAATTAATCATTTAGAAATAATTGTTCATGTTTTTAATTTTTTGTATTTATAAGTTGTACTTTATTATTATTTTTTTGTAATTTGCTTATAGTATATTTTTAAATACTTTTTAGAATCGAGGAAAGGGACTTGATATGAATGTAGAAGCTGCATGGGCTGCTGGTGCTACTGGAAAGGGTGTTGTTGTCACTATTCTGGATGATGGTTTGGAGAAAGATCACCCTGATCTTATTCATAATTATGTATGATTCTAGTAGTCTTTTATTTATCTTCAATAGATTTCTTTGTACAATAAAAACAAAATTTTTAGTCTTGTTTCTTATTTTTAGAATAATGTGTACTGTCCTAAATATGTTTTTTTTTTAAATATATGCCTGCCTTTTTTTGAAAAAATAAAAATAAGTATTTACTAATATCTTTTTGCTATTCTTGCTAAGACCATGTTCATTTGACTGAGTTAAGCTTTTTATGATGATTTCATGATGAATCATGAGTTAAAATTCCATCAAAAATTTTCATGTGGACTTAACTTTTTAAGGAGCTGCTGCATTTCAAATTCAATTAGATCAATTATTCCTTGCATTTCAGGCTATGGGGATATGGAGAGAGATCCATGTATTTTCAACAAAATCAACTTTCTTTATACCACATTCCACCAACCCCTTTTGTGATATTTACAACATTAATTAATTTATTTTAATGAGGCTGAATGGTAATCTATAAAGAAAGCTGCTCATTCTAATTTTTATTAACTATCTGAAATAATAAACTTTACTATTGAAGAAACCTCAGTAGGATCATCAGATTTCTTTTATCATTCTGTTTTTCAATGTAAGTTTTGTAATTCATTTTCTTTGAATACATGTCATTATCGATAAATTTGTTTCGTAAACTGTTGATAAATTTAAATTATTTAATCATTTGTTCTCGTTAGAAAGATGCTTTGATATTGAACATTTTGTTTATTTGATCAGAAATCTTTTTTAACTTGTTCACTCCCAACGTATCACATGCAATATACTCGCATTTACTTCCCTGTGCCTATCGTATCACATTTGATATGCTCCAAGAGTGTCTGCTACAGGTCAACGTATCAATACAGATACGCTCACTGAGAATGTTTTATTTGAATGTTTAAGTGTTACTAGATGATGTTGCAATACCGTGAAATCTATATAGACAGGATATTTCGAATGTTGACCTTGGTGGTTTGGATTTGGATTTCACTTCTGACTGTCAGGAGGAGGGGGGGGGGGATTTGGTTATATAATCAAAAAGCTTTTGTTGCGGCGTAGCTCTTGAAATGTGATGAAAGGATTTAAAGGACTCATTTGCTTTTGGTTTGCTTTTATTTCTTGCTTGTTAGAAGTTTGAATGGGAACTTTTGGATGCTTATGGGAGGTAGAGTCTTTATTTGTTGATACTGTTTGTTTCATTCAATCGGGTTTTTTATGTATAGTGACAGTCGGTG
Organism: Nephila pilipes; assembly: GCA_019974015.1. NCBI lineage: Eukaryota > Metazoa > Arthropoda > Arachnida > Araneae > Nephilidae > Nephila > Nephila pilipes. The sequence continues at coordinate 369,095 of BMAW01064240.1, read as the reverse complement.
AAAAGAAAGTATTGAACAGAGAATTGAGACTCGCGAATTAATCAATGAATCTTACAGTGATATATGGGAAAATGCTGATAAGTCTGCACTGTTTAATGATTTAGATGATCAGCCGGAAACATCAAATGATATATATGAAAAAAAAGCAGAAAATACTCGTTTGATTATAAGACGTGACGTTGGAGTATACATTGAAGAACGTTGTATAAAATACCACGCTACAAAATAAGATTGATTTTTTTTATATCTAAATATTCCATGTAATTGTATATCATTACACCATGAAATTTATGTATTAAATTAAGTATGTATTGTATTTTCTTAAATGATATGATTTTATGTAATTTTTTGTATAAAATGTATAATTTTTGTTAAAATATGTTTTCATTTCTTATGTATTAAGTTTAATACATTTTAAATAATATATATAAAAATCAAAATATTCTAACGAACAGTCGATTTTACAGGATTTTTTTTTTTATGAATTAGGCTTAATATTTAAAAATGCCTGAGCACAGCGTGATACTCTGCGGTAAGAAGCCACAGGCCCAGAGAAGCACTTCTATTTTCTTCTTTGGTAGTTAAAGGGTTTAAAGAGATTTTAACATATTAATTAGATAACAAATTAGAGACATGGAATATATTAATTTAAATTAAACATTAATCTGGGATTTCATTGAGTGGTAGTATTTTGAATATTATATATATATATATAATTTTTAATGTTTATAATCTCTTAAAGTTTATTTATGAAAATTAAACAAAATGAAATAAATGTGGAATTAAAAGAAAAATTTCCTTTTGGAAATCAATGTATTTCCTTGTAAATGTAATTTTATTTTAATTTATTTAGGATCCTGCTGCAAGTTATGACATCAATGATAAGGATTTTGACCCTCATCCAAGATATGATGTAGTAAATACTAATAGGTGAGTTTCAAGAAGTTATCATAGTCTTCAATTAAGTCTCTCTCTATACATATGTGTGTATGTGTTAATCAATATTGTCAACTTGACAAAACAGAATGTTTATCGCTAGTATAAGTCATAAAGATAGCTATTATTTTTTCAATGTTTATATGAATGATTATCTTTTATGATGTTGAAAGATATTGAATCTTTCCCCAGAGGTATAGAAATACATGTTTTAATATCCTTTGAAAATTGTCATAAGTCTTTTTAACAAATTGATTACACAGCAAACACGTATTGTATTAAATATTTCATAGATTTGTTTAATATGTTTGCATGATTGGTGGTAGTTAAATTTTTAATTTTTTACTTATGGTTAATTTAGGAATAGAAAATAATTTGTTTGTTTTTAATTTGTATATTATTTAAAACTGATTTTATTGCTTAACTTTTGTATTACAAATTATGATCATGACATCTTATGAAAAAAAATATTTGTTTTGTTTATTTGCTGTAGTTTATTGCAGTAAAGCATTGACATCCATATTTATGGTTATCCATTAATGCATGCATATTATATGTCATCAATTTTTGCTGTACAAATCTTGACTAGAATTTTATCTAAATTGGTGCTACTGTTATTGTGAAATAGCATTTTATATTTATACTTGATACTTTATGTATTTATATTTATAAATAAATTTTTTTTAGAAATATTAAAATTTGCAACAACCAATACTATTTAATTTTTAAGTTTGTGTAATATGTGTTTTTATGTGCTTTTTTGAATTAATTTTCTTTTCATTTGTAAAGGCAACTCTTATATGATAATTATTCATTATTTTAAATCTGTGTGTAAATTTTGAAAAAGTACACTAGATACAGAATTAGTGTTATTTATATGAGGGTTGTAAATAAAGTAGTGGCAACATAGCTAGTAAATGGTTTATAATAAACTTACTAGTAAAATTACTTTATATTCCTTCAATATAATGACAAGCAAAGTATTGTACATTTTGCTAAATGTCAGGAAGATACAGGATATCGTTGGCAAGGTGTTTGTTCATGGCAGCAACAGTTTGCCTTACTTATCGGAGTACAGATGTCATATCATGAAATTAGGTGCCTGTGAGAGGTTTCTTCAAATGAGGAACCAAGTTGAAGTAACAAGGACCCACGTCAGGTGAATACAGAGATTGTTCCAAGACCTCCAAATGCCACTATCGCAATATATTGGTTAAGATGTGTGTCATATGACTGTGAGTATTGTCATCCAACAAGATAGTGAGATTTTTCCACAATAATGTGAGTGTTTGCAACACAAAACCAGACACAGATGTGCTGTAGGACAGTTTCTCTTCATTGCACTACAAGCATAAAAATAACACCCTGACAGTGGTATGCCACAATCAATGTAATCTTCATCTGAATGGGTTCCTGTCAGATTTTCTGATAATAATACCCTGATAATAAAAATAACACTCCGACAGTGGTATGCCACAATCAATGTAACCTTCATCTGAATGGGTTCCTGTCAGATTTTCTCAGGTCAAGGTGAACTTGGCTGATGCCATTCATATGATCAACACTTCAATTCAGGCTTGTAGACTCCTGCCCATGTATCTTGCATGGGAACAATACACTGCAGAAATGTATCTCCTTCATTGCAGTATTTGTCATATTTGAAATTAACCAGTGCTACTTCAGTACATTGGTGAGTCAATGTGGAACCTAAAGTGACAAAATTTTCCTCATGTTAAGACATTTTTTCTGTATGTGCCACACCATTTTGATGACTAAGACCAATCTTTGAATTGATGATTGATTTGTGTGGTAGTAATATGCAGTCTCGTGTGTGCAACTTCAATTTTAATCCAAGACTGTTGATCATCTTTTGTAAACATGCTGTAAAGCAGCGACTACCCTTCTAACTGGATAAATATTTTATGCAAACTACACATAAAAAATAATGCCTTTCACAGCTTTCATATCTTGATAGCTCATGTCCAAACTTCTGAGATTTTCTGAACTACATTGCCTCTACTTTATTAACAACTCTTGTATATTGATGAGTGACAATGTATTCGAGTGAATCTAGCAAAGCTTTGCTAAATTTGAGTATGTTTATGAGTTAAATAAATTCTATAATTTAACTTATTAAATTGTTTGGTTGCTCATGGGCATCCAATTTTGATGTATTTCATTCATCAACTTTTTGTATTCAATGTCTCAAGTAAAATACTTTTTTAAAATTTTTTTAATGAAAATAAAATTAAATAGTATTAAAATATTGAGACACAATCAATCATAGCAATAAATTTTAAAAGTATTTCCCCTTCCCTCATTTTGTGTACCTTGCTTCAAATTTTGCCATTGAATCCATGAATACTATATAAACTGTATGGATACTGAATGAATATTTTATAATCAAAACGAATATTCAATAGGTCACTATATTTAACAAATTGTTTGATGTGAGTGAAATAAGAAGGAATTGTGAAATTTTCAATGAAATTTATTGATTACTTTTTGATTCTATAGGGCATGCCCAAAGGAAAATTGTATTTTATTTACACAGATTTCAATACCTTCTAAGAAAGAAATTTTTTTACAGTACCAAGAAAGATGCTAAACAGTCCATACGTCTCAGCAAAACGTCAATCTAAAAAAAGAATTCGCAGAATGATTTTCTTAGCCATATATTCATTATGATCAAACTCTGTAGCACATGTAACTTCCTCTCCTCGAACCAGCTATTCTTTCTTGCAGATCTTGTAATATGATGATTGTCTTTTTCACTCTAGTGCAATGGTCATGATACCCTAGTGATCACAATCGTTTACTCGCATGAGTTGTGGGTTCGATTCTTGATGCCACTAAGACCCATCGTGTAGCTGGGGCTAATGCATGTTAAATCTGTCTAGGCTCAAAGTCCTCCCATTGTCATGGTATAGAAGTTAGGAGGGTGTGTGTGTGCCAGCTCAGGTGTTTTCCTCATCACTTGATTAAAGTTCAAAATTTCGAGGTCTGTCGCCAATAGCCATTGTGTTTCTTTTTGTGGGATGTTAATAAAACTAACCAAACCAACTAATCCACTCTAGTACAATAGCTGGATAAAATCATTTTGGGATCTTTCTTCTTAACAAAAGGCAAATGTTTCCTTACACATGAACTTTCTATCTGTTTTGAAAGTAAATTTTAATTGATACATGACTGTATCACCTGCATTTTATCATTTTGCTTGAAATCATCATAATAATTTTACAAAAGACACTAATCATACTTTTCAGACATAATGTACAGAATTATTAAAGGGAAGAATACTGTTTCATTAAGCTATCCTGGAAAACATTAAAATGATTAATTAAAAAATTGTTGAAACTAACAACGTTTTTTTAAAAACTTGTTTGCAGTTTTAAAAAAAGACTTTTTGCTACAGACTAAGTAATAGCAATCAAGAACAGAATATGTTATTAATAATATTCAAGAAATAGTATTCAAATTACAAAAATTTTTTGTATAATAGTTACATTTTGGATTTCATTTAAACCACTGTCTAAACACTATTGGTACTAATAAGAACAAGCTTAGAAATTTTCAGCAAAGTCAATCAAGCAATTTTTGAGTTTGTAAGATATATATGAAGGAAGCTTTATAAATTGATGCAATGCTACAAGTAAATAAACAAATATTTTTATATTGGATTGATTGAGATAAATTTAGCTCATTTAAGAATGTACATCCTAAAATAATGGTGCAGATTTTTTAATCATTTTAATCAAATTATTCCTGGATTGATTTTTTTTTTTTGTATACAAAAAAACTTATTTATGAACTGCTTGTATAGATTCATTTAGAGTTAATTTTTAAAAATGTTTACTTGATTAATTTAACTTTAAATAAAAATACTTGAAGAGAATTATTCTTATAATTAATTCAGTAATTTGGTATTTTTCATGTATTAAAATTCTCAGATATTGTGGGAACAATTTCAATTTAAAGAAAATTTTGGTTTACTAACTGTGCATTCATGTAAATGTATTTTGTAAATATGGATAAAAATATTTTATTATTCTTCAATGAATACTTATTTTGCTTTAGTAATAATTTATGTAGAATATGTAAATGTCTAGAGTAATATATTTTGTAATATATGTAATATATTTATGTAATATATTTTGCATTTCCCATCTAAAAGTGCATTTATTTTTTTGAAAAGCTCAAAAAAGTAGATGAAAAACAAATCAGTAGCAAAAATCAATTTTTAAAATATAATCTTGGGATTTAGTTGTTAAAACTGTTAATTTTTGTGTAAATCTGAATAGTTACAAATTGTCAATCTGCGTATTTGACTATTATCATTATAATAGTTCGTTATTGCAATTTTTGGTTGTTGAAAATTTAGACTAGAATATTTTTGAATAATTATAAAATTATACTCTATTTGATTTATATATTTTTTTTCTTAAGGCATGGAACTAGATGTGCTGGTGAAGTTGCAGCTAGTGCTAATAATAGTTTGTGTTCTGTAGGAATAGCATTTGATGCACATGTTGGAGGTGAATTTTACTTCTTTATTTTTAAATAAAATGTGGCTATTTATATTTAAATGTCAATAATTGCAAAATAGGTTGCATGTGAAACATAAAATTTTTTAAAAATTTTTAGTAAGAAAATTATAAAAATAAATCTTGAATTTTTAAAGTAGAATTTTAAATTTAAATTCAAATGAAGTATCATAAGTGGGTTATACTTATAATTATTAATACTTATTCTTTATAAGAGTTCACTAATACTAGATTGTAATTTTTTGTTGCTTGTGGAGAAATATTTTAATTCTTTACAATTGAAAGCAGTTTGAGATCCATAAGGAAAAAATAAAAGGTAAAAGGCCGAACTGTACATATTGACTACTTCAGTTTTATATTTAATAACCTTGTATTTCTTTTTGAGATTGCAAAGAGCTATAAAAGTACCATTCCTTTGACTGTTCGTAACATTCTTTATTTAATTGAATAATATCCTTCAATTTCCTTTTATGGTATTTTCATAAGTTGAAGGAAGTGATTTCACAATTCCTGTTTAAGTATTTCATTTTTATTTTGTTTATATGAATACTTTGTAATCTAACACAACAACAAAAAATGGCTTTCTAAACTCATCTTTCATTATAGCTAACACTTTACCAGTTTTAAGATTTATTTATCTGTTTTGTTAGAAGGGGTTATATAACCCTAGACATTTACTTCTATCAATTCATATTCATGTAAAAGGTGCTAGGTTGTATGATGGTACTAGGTATTTACCATTTTTATTATACATTTATTTATACTAAACACACACGTAAAACTTCTTGATAAATTCCCAGTCTTTTCTTTATTGATAAATGAACAACTAGAGAAATAGTTAATGTTTCTACCAATGAATAGATATATGTTTCAGTCTTAATGGTATTGTATTTTATTAACTAATGTTTTTTTTTTTTTTTTACTGACAAAGACAAAAAACATTTGTACCATGAATTGAAAATTGTTTGATTTCTAAAATCTCTGATATGGTTATTCCGTAATTTTTTTAACAATATTATATTATAATTTTATTGGTAAAAGTAAATTATGTAAGAAGTTCCAGTACATTAGTTTCTAAAAAGCATGTTAATTATTTGTGTCTAGTTAATTATTATCATGCTTGGAAATATATAAAGATCAACTTTCTTTTCAAAATGTAGACAGTAAACATTTTAATTTTAATGATTATTGAATTTTTTTTTTTTAAAAATATGTGTTAGCATATAAATAAATTTACTTTTCTGGGGTGGGGAAAAGGGAGATGTTTTTACATTTGTGATATTTATGCATAATATGAAATTTTATATTTTCACTTAAGTTTATCTTAGAATATTCAGAAGCTGAAGAATATATATACTATTATTAAATTTTGTAATTGATGCCTATTCCCCCCCCTTTTATGTTATTTTAATTAAAAAAGTAAATTTGGGAATTTAAAAAATAATGATTGAAAATTTTATTTACATTATGGATTTCATATCGTCACTTTTACAAGTTTCTTGCATTTATCAAAACTAGAATAATTGTTGTATTAGGTTCTCTAAACTGAAGAAATTATTTATGCTTTGAACCAATTGGCATTAAGAAATCGCTATGAAAAACTCCTGTTCATAAAATAAATTTTGAAAGAAATCATATTTAATGATTATCTTCTTGAATATTAATTTAATCATTAAAGATGCAGTTCTCTGATGGTATTAAATATATTCTGCCTTTAAAAGTTGTTTCATCTGTAATTTCAATTTTTAAATGCTGTAATTCTTTCATCCATTGCTGTTTTTTTTTTTTTTTTTTTTTTAAATCTAAATGAGTACTAAAAATTGCTTTTCAAATTTTATGTTAATATGAATTATTTGAAATTTTTAGGAATTCGCATGCTGGATGGAGAAGTAACAGATGCTGTAGAAGCTCGATCCTTAAGCCACAATTTTCAACACATAGATATTTATAGTGCCTCATGGGGTCCTGATGATAATGGCAAGACAGTAGATGGTCCAAGTGAACATGCTTTGTATGCATTTAAAGAAGGAGTAGAAAAGGTTGGTATAAAACATTAGTAATTTTTTCGAATATAATCATGTTAGCCTGGTAATAGAATCACAATGTAGTTTGGATTTGATTCCAGCACTAGCAATCATGCAGAATAATGAATATTTGTAAAGTCAAATACCAAATAAAGCTCACCATTTGTATGTATGAATTGAAGTTTGTTACCTGTTAGGTGTATCTAATCTGATGCTTAATAATTTTTCTTTTAATCTGTAAAAGAATTTGTGTGATAGTCAAATTTGTATTACATCAATTGTCTAAGTTGAGCTATTGGGACCAAATAATAGAATTCTTCATGCAATAGAAACTATAGAATAGTATTTTATTTATAAGTATGAAATTTTCCATTATTCCATGCTGGACAAAATTTATACATTGATTTTATTCTTAATCCTATAGGAAAATTTGCTTATTATCTTTCTACTATTATTATTATTATTTGAATTTATCGTTAGTAGAGTCTTGGATGAAATTCTCTTTATTTAACTGATAGAATTCCATTTTACAATTAACAAATATTATCATGTGCCTAGCATGTATATGCTATGAAATAATGTGAATTATTTTCATTGCTTGATATAAAAATGATGGCACTAATAGGAATTAACAGCCAGCAATAAGACTTTTTCTTTTGTATTTCTTGCTTGTTTTGTGATTTGTTGTATGAGGAGTCTTGTAATTACTGTTATATTGTCCTGTTATTTATTATTATGTTTTAAAAATCAAGAAATGTGCTCCTCAAATTTTTCAATTATCTTAGTTCATTCTCTGGGATTTCATTATCATGGCCTGTTAATATGAAACCTATGTTGTTTTTTTTGGGTACTATGTCAAATTATTTCACTAGTGACATTTATTCACTATTCTCTTGCAAAATGAAGCATCAGAAATTATTTTGGAAAATTCTTCAGAAATAACATAATGTTATTAAAGCTTTGGCTGTTATTTCGACTTCTCCTTAAACAGTAATGAGGTTAATTGTATTTGCTGAAAAAAATGAACTAGGAAATTTAATTCAAATATATAAGCTATTAAATGCGATATCAACTTAAGTTATAACCATTTAACCAGTTATGTTATTTTGTAATGAAATCTTAATAAACTGCAAATTATTTATGAAGTATTTATTTGCAGAGAGGATTGACTGCATTAAAAATAAAAGTGATCTAAATCAAATTTACTTTTTCCATTGCTCGCACATTAATAAATCTTTAGTTTTATAAGAACACATTTCATGATAATGATATTTGTTTGAAAGGCTATGTCAGTATAAAGCTTTCATCCCAACCAAACTAAGAATTTTAAACTTTGGTAAATTTTAAAATATAACTTGCGATTAAAGACATTTTTTTTACTCGAACTAGTTATTTGCTTAAAAAAAAGTGTGCAATATTAATGAGAACTAATATTTCTATAAATAATAAATATTTTAAAATAGTAAAAATAAAAAATAGAAATGTACTGGTGAATTTATAAAAAAACTGTAGTTGAGTTTAAAGATTTTTTTGGGGTGGTGGGGCCTATTTTAATTCCTTCTTGCTTTCAGATACATTTGATATCTAAAAAATCATTATTGATGACTAATTTCTTTCAATAAAATATTAATATTGTAGAATACTTTTTGTAACTTTCAATTGAGTTCACCTGTGTATTCATAATTAAATCAGTTTTGGATCTTTAACTCTTTAGTATTGTAACTAGTATTCAATATCATATTTTTGATCCTTAAATGCAGACTTTTGTTACCCACTTGTAGAGGGTACTTTGTAAGAGATAAGTCAGTAACATGTCTGTTTACTAAACACTCTAGAGAGAAGAACAACTCTGTATGGATCACAAATGATTCATACCAAACTAAACTACCATTCTTACCTACCTAATGCAATAAGGATACAAAATTATAAAGTTTGTTGTTATTGTTGTACAACCCAGTCTGTCCTTTGTTTGAGGTTTAACAATAAAAGTTAACTGAGTGAAAGTTATGACAAAAAGTAAAAATTAATGAAGAAATTCAAGTCAAGGCAAGTGAAGTTAATATCTCAGAAGTGGTGTATAAGTAGAAAAGGATTCAATAAAACTGATGATAATTTTTATGTATTGGAATTATAAAAATTTGATAAAATACTTGATGACTTAAATGATATTACTGAGATATATGTAACCCCCCCCCCCCCCAAGAATTAAACCTGACAATTAACTTTTTATGTAAAATTAAGGAGAGTGAGATACTAGTTTTTGAGTACATTATCCTTGTCATTGACTGGTTGAAAATTCCAACATCACTAATATTTGTTCAATTTTAAAGCAATATTAATTCAAGCCAAATCAGAACTATTTATTATGAAATTCACATTTTATTTATAAAAGTGATATTTAATTATTTTCAATAGCTTACCAATTTAGAATAATTTTTGAATATATGATATTGATACCACTTGTTTATTATGTACTGTGAAGTACTTGGTATTTAAATGAATTTATTAATTCTAATTTATTTTTTTTAAAATTTTCAGACAATAAGTATCTATCAAATTTAATGAGTTCTATTTTTAATTTGATTTTAGGGTAGAAATGGTTTGGGTTCTATATTCATCTGGGCATCTGGAAATGGTGGACGAGAATGGGATAATTGCAACTGTGATGGTTATACTAATTCTATTTGGACCTTATCTATTAGTAGTGCCACAGAAAATGGTTTAGTGCCCTGGTATAGTGAAGCTTGTTCTTCTAGTTTAGCTACTACTTATAGCAGTGGTTCTACTGGAGAGAGACAAGTTGTAAGATCATAAGACTATATATATATATTATCTGTGAAATGTTTAAAAATTAAATGCTCATATTTTTTTAAAAAATAAAAATTGTTTAAGATTATGTTTTTATGTAAAATTGTCTTTTTGAATCATGTATTCGTGTAAAATTCAAATTCTTAAAATCTTCAATTTATTTGTTCTATTTTTGAATTTGATGATATATATGTGTATGTGAAAAAGTCTATTTTTCTAATTATATCATATTTGTTTTTAATTCACTCTTATGTGGAATAAAACATATATTGACTTTTAATGAATTTTTACATTTGTTTCATTAAAATGGACTGCATTCTGTCTTAAATCATTATTCATTCAGTGGTTTCTTTAATTTTTATTTTAGTGTTGAAAATATTTGAGTTTAGTTTTTTTAGTGATACTATAGGTGTAATTTTTTTATGATTATAAAAAGTGTAATATTTGAAAGATTTAATAATTGAAATACATGTAAATTTTTGCAGTTTTTTATAGTGTACAGGGATTGAGTAATCCATTAAAAAACTTTTATTCATGTAATTTATTTTTAAATAGAAGATATTTACTTATTTTAGCATGTTGTAACGTGTTATGTTTTGCTAAGCATTATATATGTGTAGATAAAAGATAAGCGAGAAATAAAGGTATTAATATTATGATTTTTAGTATTCCATGTAAAGTGAAAACTTAAAAATAAAATATATTAAGTAATCTTGAGGGTTATTGTGTTGAATACTGTTTTTATTTTTGGTCTTTCCACATGCTTTATAAATAAGTTACATTTATAAACTATTAATTTGCCTCGTAGTTTTTTCCAATACATTTTGTTTCTAAATTTTGTGGTTTCACTTGTTATCTGTATCATTGGCATAATTTATTTCTGAAAATTTCTATATTTTTAATAATATTGTTTCACATTAAAATCTTGAATGCAATTTAAAAACATAAACAGAAAAAAAAATTAATATTTTTAAAGATTCTTGTCAACAATGTCAGAATTCTTGATTTCAAGAGGAAAAATATGTTTTAATTTTTTTTTTTTTTTTTGTGTGTATTTAGATTTCAACAGATTTACATCATGGCTGCACCTCAGGTCACACAGGAACATCAGCATCTGCACCTCTGGCTGCTGGTATTTGTGCACTTGCTCTAGATGCAAAGTAATGGCACTATCAGTTTCGTAAAACAAATATTGGCATTTCTGAATTGTTAACTTCATTATTAACGTGATAAATGTGTTGTTTATTTAAGATGTTTAGAAATGACATAAGTGTAATATTCTTTATGTTATTGAAACTTAATATTACTTTGATAAATTACAGTGATGCCTCATAATATCAGTATGCTTAATATAAAATGTTAAAACAGCTATTTTTTCTAAAGGTATTTATATATTTATTATGTATTTGCTAAAGAATATTATCCTGCATATTCAAAAGAATATACCATATGAAAAACATATTTTATTGAATTAGGGTAAGTATTCAGGAATAGAGTCGCATCAAGTGTTCATGAAAATTAAAGTTGTCATATGTGCTCAATATTTTGTACAATGCTTGTACCAAGTTTTTTATTACAATAAATCTTATTTTTGGAATAAATATTAAAGTAAATAATTAAAAAACATCTTTGTAAAGTTTAATCATTGATAGATTTGTATCAGTTTTATTTAAATAGTCAATTTCTGAAGTTTTCTAACTTTATAATTTTAGTCCCAATTTGACTTGGCGGGATATGCAGCATATTGTTGTGAGAACTGCTAAACCTGAAAATCTCTTTGCACGTGATTGGGCTACAAATGGCGTTGGTAGAAATGGTTGGTATTGTGAATGCTTGTTAGATTTATTGAAAGTTAAGACATTTATAGTTCTCTTAATGTATTAGTACATTACAAAAGATGTTGCATGGGTATTATTAAGTAAATAATTATGAAAATTTTGTAAATTTTCTGAATAAATAAATGATTATATTTATTAGTTAATTTTATTAAAGTGACATTTTGTATTTGTCCCATGAATACTTAATTTATTCTTCTACATAATTTTTGTAATGTTTGATTAAATATTTATGAATTATATTTAATAGTTATGAATTAAAATTTATAGTTATGTTTGATTAAATAGTTATGAATAGAGTAGCAATCTTGTATGGAATCATGATTTGTGGAATTCAAGTATTATATCAATTGAAACTAGAGTTAACTTGTAGTAGAAGGTTCCAAATTTTCTGTCTATGCTATTTCTTAATATTGAAGTAATTAAAATTGTGGAATGTTTTCTTGTATTATTTTTTCTGTTCTTGGGACCATTACATGTAAGTTTTCTTCTCGAATAATCAAAGTTGTTAGGAAGAAGATCTAGGTTAATATAGTTCAGTACCCCTTAAACATTGCAAGTTCAGGATTCGTATTCCTTTAAATGACATCATCAATAGCTTCCTTTCATGGTTAAAATTACAGTATTTACTATTCTGTGTGAGATGTGAGTGTTACAGGATTTGTTGTCTTCTAATAAATTGTATGTTTAAATATACATTTTCCACCTCATTATACTGTATGGAATGATGGAAATTGTTGCACATTAAATTCTGCTAGTTCTTGTGTTATATGAATAGGAATGTAGAAGTTTCAAATAAATTTTTCAGTTTAAATATTTTTGTTACCTGACAGTAATATTTTAAACTGAAAAAAATTACCTATTCCATTGTCAAAAGTTCTAATTTGAATTAAATATTAGATCTATATATTCTACATTTTTCTGTTCCAGTGTAAGTTTAACTAAAACTTATTGTACACAAAAATATAGGTTATTCTTTTCAGTCCTTCGTTATGACTTTCCTTTTTATCTGTCTTAAAGGTTCTTGGGTCTTTGGGAATAATTGCAAATATTTATAGTGATATGAAGTTATTTAAAATAATTTTTTGTTACATATAATTTTTTCGAAGCACTTATCAATTTTTTAATTACAGTTAGTCATTCATTTGGTTATGGAATGATGGATGCATATGCCATGGTGAAACTTGCTCGGATCTGGACCTCTGTTCCAGAGCAGAAAATATGTGAAATGAAAGGCCTGAACATTAACCAGTTAGTATTTCCATCACATCTCTCCATTTCATTTTTTTTGGCTTCCGATGTTGATTTTTTTTTTCTGTTTGAAGTATCTCATATTCTTAATTATTGAAAAACATATTCCTAATAAGATTATTTTCATAAATAGGCTTATTCTACCAAGAAACCATGCTACAGCCACCCTTATTGTTAATTGTGGAAATGTGAAATATTTAGAACATGTGCAGGCCAAATTAACTATTTCTGCTACAAAGAGAGGAGACTTGCACATTTATTTGACATCCCCAATGGGAACAAAGTAGGTATAATTTATTAGTCACCCAACTATATGTGGGATTTAATGATATTTGAACTTTTGCTGATGTATCATAAATGTGTCTTCCTTGCAGATAAATACTTTTTTCAAAAGTTAATGTTAAAGCTTTAAAAATAAGTAAAAGAGAAAAGCATGATTCATTTTTTTAAAAAAAAAAAAAAAAAGTTGAAAAAGGAAAAGAAATTTAACACGAATATATATTAGAGATAATATGATATTTATCTCTTTTAATGAGTGAAAAATATAATTATTATTAACAGATTCAGTTAATATTAAAACAAACAATTTGGTATCCTTTAAAAATGACTCTCAATGTTTTATCATAATATGAGGCCATGAAAATCATGTTTTTTTTTTAAGTAAGCTGGCTTAATTACTTGTAATGAAAATCTTTTAAAAAATGATGAAATGAAATTTATATTGGTGGAATTCTGAAGTGTGTTGATTTACCAACAGATCAACTCTTCTTGCTCAGCGACCTCCAGATTCATCTCGATCTGGTTTTGACAATTGGCCTTTCATGACAGTACACATGTGGGGTGAGAGTCCAAATGGTGTTTGGAAGCTGGAAATTTTCAATGATGGCAGATATGGTGGTAAGATATTTATAGATGTTTGTTGCTTATTATTTCAACATTTAATTCTTTTAAAAGTTTATTTTGAATAAGTTGGCTATTATCGATAGGCAACATATTTTTATGATATATGCTCATTTAATTGATGGATCATAAACATTATTATCTTGTACACTGCTGGTCATTACAATTACAACTCCATGAAGGAAGATGAATATAAAAAATATATTTACTGTACGTAAACAGTATGACATGAAGACAAAATTATTACATTTGCAAGCAGTTTGAAGGTTTACAAGGGAGTAAAATTACTAGAAACAGTTGCTACCCCTGGCAGCTAAATCGGTTCTTACTCAGTTAGGCATAAAGTCGAACTGGGCTTGGATGACAGAAATGGGCAACTCATTCTCTGCTGCTTCAAATCTATGCCACACTTCATCAACCATATTAGCGGGAGAGGGTTTGCAGGCCAGTCTCTCAGCAACCCATGACCAGATGTTTTCTGTGGGTGACAGATCTGGAAACCTTGCAGCAGCAATTGAATAAATACCTCGTGTATCAAGGAAAATTCAGAACATGACATACAACTCGTAGTCTTGCATTATCTTGTTGGAAAATGGTGTTTGGCAGGCCTTGAAGATAGGGCACAACCACTGGACATAAGATGCCAGAAATCTACAGATTTGCATTCTGATTATTGTCAATTTGAATTAGAGATGCGTGTGTTGTGTGAGCAATGGCTGTCCAAACCATCACACCAGGTGCGGGCCCTTTACGCTGGTATCAAATGCATGCCGGCAATGAGCGGTTTCCTAGAAGCCTCCAGACACGTATATGGTAATGATTCTATCTCTATCTAATTCCAACTCTTGCTGGTTAAACATTTCTTCTCATTTGAGGCACAATACAATATTCTGAGCAAATTCCGACCTTACAAAGTACTTTCCAAATGAGAAATCCACTATGCAACTTTTCGTTTATGCAGTCCTTCAGATGTCATTTCTCCCTCCTATGTCATCTATATGTGTTGAAATACTAATCACATATAGATGACATCATGTGATTTTGACATTCGTCAAATCATTCCTTCCTGGTGTTGCAATTTTAATGGTTATCAGTTTAAATTGAATTCTGATCATGACCATTAGTTCAAAAGAAATGTATTTGATTTTGTTGCTTGAAAATCTTTTTTGGAGGGATTTTAAAAGTTTATTTGAAAGAATGTTTTGTGTAATTTTTTTTGTAAATTTAGATACCATTATTATTTCATAAATGTTAGATTTGACATAAATGTTTTTGTTGTTAATACATATATTTGAGAATTTTTGCATAAACATTTTATCAATTGCATTGATAGTGATAGTTAATTGCTAGACTTTTATTATTTTTGTAAGTTATTTGCTCTTAGTATTTTGAGATGATTTTAAAATTTTTATAGATAATTTTTTAAAGTATTTTAGAGACTCATTTGGCATTTTTATTTTGTTCCTGTTTATGACTAATAATTAATTAAATGTTTCAGTGTTTGAATTAAAGGTCCATTGGTCAAAACTTATAAGTAATAAAATTGATACAAACAAAGCTAATATATTTCTTATTTTGTATTTGGAGGTATATTGTATGGATTTTTTTTATTTAAATTTAGTTAATTAAAATGTCTTTTATATTTTTGCAGTTAAATGTTTAAAAGTCTATTTTATTATTTTTCTTACCTTAAATACTTTGTAATGATAAATTGAAATTATTTTATATTTATGTGATACAATGAGAAAAAAAGAACTGCAGTGAACTGGAGGCATTCATTTATATAAATTTCAGTAAATCTTAAAACAACTTGAAGTAATATATATATATATGATTCTTGATAATGTATTCTTCACATATTGATAGGCCGTGCAATGTTAAAAGAATGGAATCTAGTTCTGTATGGAACATCAGAAAATCCTGATGATCTTATTTTCAAGAAGGATAAAAATTCTCATATCCGACACCATAATGGAGGTTTATTAGAGCAGGAGCATCATGCCCATGAATCGCGTCGATCTTATGATAGGGATCCATATGTTAGAGTGCCTAATGTTGTCACTTTTCTTAATAAAGAAACAGTGATGAATGGTAAGTTAGTAATCAAATGAATCTTAATACATATTAATGGTTTTGATTGCAAATACTAATTGTAATGTATAATTCTTTTTAAAGGCGAATTGGCTTGCGTAATTTATTTTAAGTAATATTTTTTGAATTATTGAGACTGAAAATTATTTTACTTAAGCATGAAATAATTTGAAAATTATTGTTTGTAATTACCTGCTGTATTCATTATTTGTACTGGCGGATCTACTTTTAAAAATTTTTTAGGTTTTCCTTTTAAAATTATCTTGCATTAAATTAATTTGTGAAATTATAAGTTTTTTCATATAATAGTATGTTGTTATAGTAGCATTCATGAATCCTTACATTTACCCCTTTTCTTATTGTTCCTAAGTTAAATGGATAGAAGTTTAAATATGAGAACATGTATTTTTGTAACTGCTGTTTAAATGTAAGATGCATGGTTGCTTGGTAACAGACCTGCAACTTATTTACAAGTTCATGTTTTAGTATCTGTAAAGACTCATTCAGGTTAATGAAGAATACTATATAATATATAAATATGGATTTCAGAAATCTAATGTGATGTGAAATGAATGTATAAGTTCATATTCATCTTTATTGTCAGATTATGATATAAAATTGTGATGCTTATTGCTAATAGTTTATTGAATTCAATGTTTTATTATATGAACCTGGTAGGATAGATTGCAGTAAAAAAAAATGCATTTAATTTCATTTTTTAATGCTACATATTTTTGGTTTTCCAAAATTAGTTAATATTAATCTACGATAATTGGAAATGTTGGAACTCTGGATATTAAAATAAGAAAAAAATTGAAACAAACTTTTAATTTACTAGAAGTAGGCAAAAGTAGAGTAATGATTTTGATATTAAATTCTCACAAGTAAAAAAAAATCCTTTTTTGAAGTTACATTTAAAAATTCCTTTTATTTAATGAGTAGTTCAGAAAATCGGTACTTTTGTATGGGGGACTAGCAATTAAGAGTTTTACTATTTGAGATTAAATAACACTTATTTCTTTACAAATTAAAGTTAACTTTTAAGTTTTGTTTCAAATACTTTTTTTTTGTTACATTTAATTTCTTTGAGTTGAATAGTAGATAGTTCAAGAAATAGTTAAACAATTTGCAAATTTTAATATCTCTTCTCTAAGCATAAATTGATTAGAAAACTACTTTCTCTGAAACCATTTTAACCACTGGCAAACAGTTGTGGAAGTGTATATATATATATATATATATATATATGAGTTTTATACTACAGAAATAAACAGTGCTGCAATTGAATGAAATATCTTGTAGAGCTTTTGAAACTCTTGAAAATACATGAATAAATGTTACAGATTAAATATCACATTTGAAGCAGTAAATAAGAGAGAGAGATAGAGACTGTTTCTTAAATTTAAAAAAAAAGCCATTCTAGATGTTGATAAATTGATATGATGTGGTATATAGAGTTGACAGGATCACACTGGAGCACCTGAGCGTTATGCTCTTAATCTCCATGTCAGGCATAGAATTTTAAAAAAGAGCTTTACTTCGGCTTTTCCTGCCCAGAACTACTTTTGTGAATTTAATAAATTTAATATTGTATAAAATTTGGAAAAGAAATTAATGGATTTAATTAAAAAAGCATTTAGTTGTGTAATATGATGATGAAAGGTTTCTCAGAGGCTGGAAGCTTTCTGAGTGGCTGACCTGAGTTGATCAGAGGCGAGTAGGGGTGTATATCTGACTTATCAGCCGATCAATTATGATGTGTTATATCATTTAATAGAATGTGGCAGCGCATGGGACAAATATCTTCAATTGAATGCACATGATTTCAATAGGTCTGACAAAATATTAAGTTTTAAATTATTGTCAAAACATGCTGAATGTGGTTGAAGAAAGATAATCATGTTTATGCTTGTAATTATGCAAGAAATACTGGTTCCTTGAATGTTGTGGTAGCTGTTTCATTCATTGCATTTTTGTGTAAGCATCCCAAAATTGTTAGCTGCTGTATGTAATTTTTGTTGCTATAAGGACTCTTAGGAATATGACTTGTAGTTAAAAAATGACTTTGTTACTAGGCATGATTAGTTTTATCAAATTTGAATGCATTGGCATCTAAAGGATATGAATGACATACATTAGTAACTTGGCATGATTAATTTTATCAAATTTCAATGTATTGACACCTGAATGGAAGGTATGGCATATATGTTACTCACAGTAAGTTACAAAAAAAATGTTTTAAGTGGGAAAAAATTATGAAGGAATAATCTTTTTATAAGTATTAAGCAGTTTAGATTGTTTGGAGGACTATTATTTATTGGATTATTGTATTTAAATCCATAAATGTTCTTTGTCATAAAATTTGTTTGTTTGTAGAATTTTAGAATTTGAAGTATGACTCGAATAGTTATATCATCAGATTATTTTGTATATTTTAAAAATTGTAAAATGTTCTAAAATTCATTTTAGTTTTAGGATTATATCATGTTAAATCTGAACATAAATTAATTGTTTTATGTTTTGTAAAGAACAAAATTTGTAACCAAATTAGGGTAGCTCACTTCTCCCTTTCCTCCCTGCAAATTAAAATGTCAAATGCTAAGCTACTAGTTAACTCAAATGAAGATTCTTATCTAGCTTGTTTGATTAACTTATCTCCATGTCTTCAGACGGGTAATTCAGATCTCCCGCCAAAAAATGAGATGTTATGTAAAATAACATACATCCATTTTATACCATATATGAATGATGATCCATCAAAATATTGATGTTTCTTTTTTCAAACAATTTCTTTGCTACTGTAAAAGTGTTGCAAGAATCTCAATTTTGATGAACAATGAAATTATTACCCCCTAAAAGTTTCAGTATTCATATTAGTTTGCACAATTATTATATCTGTTTTGTATTAGCTAAAACTACTCCTCAGTACATCAAAGGTCTGTTTT
Organism: Nephila pilipes; assembly: GCA_019974015.1. Classification (NCBI taxonomy): domain Eukaryota; kingdom Metazoa; phylum Arthropoda; class Arachnida; order Araneae; family Nephilidae; genus Nephila; species Nephila pilipes. Next base: position 349,761 of record BMAW01064240.1, on the reverse strand, counting down.
TATTATGCCTGCTCCATCTGATATTCTTTTTTCTCTCTCAAAGATCATGACAATAACAATTAAAACCATCTGGTCAATAGATTAAAATGTTGCTCATCTAAACATCTTATATTTTTCCTGTCTATATTGTCTGTAATCACTTCAGCACAGTTTCTCTCTGTATTGTTTGGTTTGTAAGTTAATGTTCAATTTTTAAAATTTATTTTGGCATTTTGATAACTCCCAATTATTTGAAACACTTGTAAGAGTTGGCCTTGAAGCATTTCCATTAAAATTGCAGGCAATTTCAGTATGCAGTTTTTGTAGAGCAGCAAGGTATATTATGCCCCTTTTACCTTTGTAAGACAACTTTGATTTTGCACCAGATATCTTCTGTACTCATGAATTCCAAGTTTGATCTGATTTTTACAGACGTGTTAGATTTTTTAAATTTCTTTAGCTACATAATGAATTGCTAAAACCACACTTTTTGTGCATTAATTCCCACAGTTCTTTACCTTGAGGCATTTTAACTAATGTCTATTTGAGAGAGCTTTGGAATTTATGTATGAATCAATTATACTTGCAGTTTAAAAATTTATGTTTTGATTTGTAATTATTTATTTGCCTATCAATTAAATATTATAAAATCCTATTGTCCTTATAATTGTGAATATCTAAAAATGTGGGATTTTTCTTCCCTTTTATTTCGGAAATTTTTACAGTTTCATAAAAAATATCTCATTTTAAAAAAGAGTAACAATTCAGGTTTTTAGAATTGATACATTAAGTACATTTTGTTAACTCTCTTTCATGACTATTTTTAACTTAGTTTTTCAAAAAATATCAACTGCCCTTTTAAATATAACATACACACACATATAAATTCCATTTAAAACCTTATTAATTTTTATTTGGTAAATATATTATAATAATAAAAATTATAAGGAAATGGGACGTAATGCATATAATAAAACAGCTTTCATATAAAATATTGATTCCAAAGACTGTTTTGCAACATAAGTATAATGTAAAGTTTTTTTTTTTTAATAAAAGTTAGCATTTTTTTTTATTTGATAAAAGCTCATCTCATCCTTTTAGCATTATTTGAAATGAAGAAAAATTATACATAAATTTTAAAAACACATCATCAGTTGTCTATCATATTGTTTTGCTTTGAATTAAAAAAAACCATGTATTTCAAAATAATAGTTGGTCTTATTCATTTGAAGGCATTAAAAGTAATATGCCTTTCATCATGATTGAAATAAAACTATTCTTAACTGTATGAAAATCACATAAAAGGAACATGCTCCTTTAAAATAATTCCATTTTAAGCTTTATTGAGCATGGATTTTATGTTACAAAAACTAATAAATTTTAAAAATTTAATTCTCTAATAGAAAAAATATCTTGTTTTGACTGAATCATCACATAAGAAAAAAATCTACAGCTTCCTTTCACTAAGTTTCACAACTGCCACCTCTAAGGTATTTGTGGCACTGTCATTATGGTACAAGGAGCATGCTCAGCAAGTTTATTTCAGGCTCCTTTTAAGTTTTATGTTATCGTTACATTATGTATGAATCATTTTTATTGACTAGCCTCTTATGAAGAATTGAAAATTTAATATCTCATTGAAAAGTTATTATATTTTTAATGATCATTATCTGTATTTAATTTGAGTATTAATTTAATTTTAATAATTATATTTGTTTTCATATTTTATGTACCATTTTGGAAAATAAAGTTATCTGAGTGGTCCAAAATAAAAATATCGCACATCTTCGCTGCATTTCAGAAATATTTACATTCTTATAAAACTATAGTTTAATGCTTGATAAATCTAAATTCTAGCCCATTAGTAATTTATCTCGTGTTGAAAACTGTGCGCCAAGTTTTGTATGAATATCTGCTAAGATGCAATTTTGTTATAGAATATTGACAGATTAGGTGGAATATAGTTCAAGATAATTTGTGTATTAATAAAATAAATTCAATGCATTTTCTTCCTGCTAAATTAAGTATTTTCTAACATTGCCCTATTTTCAGTGCACAATATTTTTCTTTTAATATTCTTAAGCATATTATCTTAATTTAATATTAAAGATGTTAAAGTGTCATTTAATCTTTCTTTATAGATCATCTTTCTTTGTCCGGTGCAGATAAAAATCAAGATTCCATGCTTGAAAATTTAGAGCATAATCATGCAATACATTCTGTGATTAATCAAGTCATACTACTTATTTCATTTTTTGTTATTACATTAATCAATTGTGTACATTTCTCTAATTAATTTCATATATTTACACTTCATCTTCCTTGCTCATGGGAGTAGTTATTGACTTTTTTTTTAGTTTCGTGACATGCTAGAAGATTTTGTATTTTCAATTTGTCATTTAAAAATGTATTTATAGATAGTATCTTACCATATTTTTTTATCATAATGTCTTGGAAGTTTAATTTTGTATGCATTAAAAATATTTTTATATTTTTATTAACAAATGGTGCCTAAGTGATAAAACTATTTTTTTACTGCTTTTTAATCGTGTTTCATACTTGAATATCTCCTAATGCTATCACTAGCATATACTTCTCTTAAAAGTATCATTAAATGTATTTTAAGATTCCCCCCCCCCTTCTATTTTTTGTGTAATGTTTTTGTTTTGTTTGTGTGTTAATGATTATTTATTCTATTTATTACACGATTGTCTAGAAATTGACTGCACAATTTTTTTTTTTTTCATTTTTTTTTCTTTTTTTATTTTTATTTTTAAAAATTTTTTTTTTTTTTTTTGCATTATCATTTATCTTCTTTTAAGCTGTTGTTTGTTTATTTATTATTACTGAAATTTTTTTTTGTTTGCAATTTAAAATTGTGATTTTATATGATTAAGAGAAATTTTAGTTTTACATTTAAATGAAATTTTTGTTATAGCTTATTAAGCAAAATGCATTTTGTTAATCATAGATATATAAATAATTGAAAATAATGTATATCAATAAAAAAAATATTAAAATAAATGCTGAAAAAAATTGTTTTCACATTATTTCATTTACAGATCTATCCTAACTCGGGTTGATTTCTTTTTTTCATTCACTTTAAATTTATATTACTATTTAACTCAATTAACCTTTTGAGAGGCAATATATAAAAAATATTATATTTTTGCAAAAATTCATCTGATATGCATTATTGTTAAAAGGACACAATATCAAATGGTAAAATGAATTTTTATTTATTTCCCGATTTTTAGGACCCTGTATATATAATATACTACCGCCCACCAGGACATATTATTTGTACACTCTCTGTTTCGTATTCCTTTGAAGAATTAATAAATACTTTCCTAAAAAATTATATTATTTTAGTTAATTTAGCAAATATTAGGATCACAAAACACTTTTGAAAAAATTAGAACTTTTTAATGTTGTATTTTATTTCTAAGATTGATAATATGTCAATTAATTTAAGTATAGTTTTTTTTTTATACATGTGTAATTTTCATAGTATAATGCTAAAAACTATATTAAAAATTTAATGAGACAATTTTAGTTGAAATACATATATAAATTTATTAAAAATAAGGCATATTTTTTACTGCACAGACTGAAGTGAAATTTTCTTCCCTACTTGTTTCTGAAGATGACTCTGATCCATCAGAAGGGAGCTCTTCAAAAGTCCCTGTATAGGCATTCTTTTAAAGATATATTTTAGAATATATATATTTAAAACTAAATTATAAAGCTACTTAAAATAAAATTTGATTTTTCTGAAATAATTATGCACACGATTATACGAAATCTGAAATATACATGAGAATTAATGAACTCTAGATAAACCTAAAATTCTGTTCATTGTATGGTCTTTATAAAAGTTCAAAAACTAGCTGACCACGGTAATTGAACCTATTCAGAACATACCCTCCCACATGTAATAAAGTGATGTGTCAAACAAACAAACTAAAAAAAAAAAAAAAAGGCCAGCCTTCTTTACTCTTAATTATTTACAGGATATTGGCGTCCAAACACTGAGCTGTTCTTCTTACAAAGCGGGTATCTCTTTGCTGAATTGTACCTTTTGTAATACCATTTGTCAATGATTTATGTATCAGTTTACTTAGATCCTTAGATGAAGTCTACCACTAGAGGCAATGAGTTCCTATTCTTACCCTCTTTTGCCAGTAGCTTATCTATTTTTATCTCATACTAACACTTTATATCCATGATCGTTAACAATTTTCACTGTGTATCAAAGACAACAAGTCTCTAATCTGCTGTCTTCAGTCAGTTCTGTCTTGGGCACCTTGAAAGGATGTTTTTTTTGCAATAGTTTTGGTTTTCAGATATCCTTTTTTATCCCAGCGATTTATTTTTTTGGTGGTCATGCACTACATTGATAAATTTCTATTCTTGTTTTATATATATTTTCTTAGGAGAATAATTCTGATTTTTGCCACATTGGAAACTCGAAAACATATTTATGACTTCTATTTTTCACTGAAACAAAGCGAACCGTCACATATCAGTCTGAATCGAAATTTTCAGCGCTGCCATCTGTTGCTCACTAACTCCCTATGTGTTCTATGGGGGGGGGGGGGGTATAATTATGATACCACTTAATTTAGAGTGTGAAATCAATACTTTATATATTTTGTTTTGAGTAATTAGTAGTATTTACATAAAGTTTCAAACATGAAGATTGGTTCGCTCATGAATTTCAAATCATTTCAGAAAGATTTCTGTGAGGCATAAAACCACTACATAAGGAGCTTTCATTAGAATCAAAGCAATAATTTTAATAATTATTCTGCCATCTAAATTAAGTAAATAAAACTATAAGCTACTTGTGATTATAAATGTGTGGGAAAAAAGCATACTTTACTAAGATTTTTAACACGCTAAATATGTGGTATAAAAAATATACCATCGCCCCTGAAAGGGTTTAAGCATTTATCAATGAAGCATTTTCACAGTATTTCAGCAATTTTGTTTACAATAGTAATTCTAGTTTTTTAGCATTTATAGTCTATTTTATTCAAAGATTTTTACATCGATAATGAAAATTAACACTAGAACACTGGGAATGTCATTTTGACACCAAGGCATGTAAATTCTTTCCTAAAATCTGTAAATTTCAAGAGATTCTCTTTCTCCTATTAAATTTCTAAGAAAAATTCATATGTAATAAGTTTTGGGAAATTAGCTTTATTCAAACTATGTTTACAGATAGATTTACCTACAACAATTGTTTAGTGTTAATTGAACACAACAGCAATCTCAATTCTTCAATTTCATTCTTCTGTGTGATTGTTCTTTTGTGTTGTAAATGTATTGAAGATTAGATGAGTCCAGGATTGTTGTCTTTTTCCATCCTGGTCATCACGTGTTTCATTTCAGCTGTACCAACACCTGCCACAGGGATTTCGTTTCTTGCAAAAATAATGCATGAACGATTACTTGTGAATTATTACTAGTTATATTTTTTGTGAGGTTTTCTTTTGCTTTTTATGAATAAAACTTGAAACATCTCAAAAAGAGAGGGCTTTTTTTTTGGAAGAAATAACTTCTGCTTCAAAGAGAATTATCCAATAATAAATCAGAAGGTGGAGAATTATCAATATGCATAATGAATCTAACTACATAAGTTGTATTCTTGTACCATTTGGAACAAAAAGTGATGAGAATATTGAAATTGATGATTCTTAAAATCGGAATGAATTTATGGTTCGTAATGACTAACGGTAGAAATAATGTGTTTCTGGAAGTGCATTTAGTAACTTAATATTTTGCAAGAAAAAGAGCTCCAACTAGTTCTGTAAAAAGAAATGTACATAATGACAATATTTTGAGTGCTTGATTGTGTGCATTTTAGAGTATAACAGTTATAGAGCATATATTGAACTACACAAACACAAAACTCATTGAGTATTAGAAAATGATGCCTAGTCTCTTTCAAAAAGAGGTTCTTTTCTTTTTGATTTTGTATGCATGTAAAGTTTCAGGAACTGGGAACTTCATTAAGGACTACTAAGTCAAGTATAATTTTTTGTGAAAAAAAAAGGAGGGAGGGGTCAGAAGCAAAACTTCTATGAAATATCAAGACTTTTAAGATTTGAAATGAAATCACTGTGTTGAAATTGTACAGACAGGATAATTTGCAATGATTTCAGAAGTATGGAATAGTTTTATTGAAAACTGCATAAGCTGTAACAAGCCCAGCCAGAACATAATCGATTAAGAGTTATTTTTTAATAAAACTTGCTGTCCACTTACTCATATTATAGCATTGAAACCCAATAAATAAAGACAAAAGTTTTGGATGGCTGCAAATTTAGAAAGTATACTATAATATATTTTCTTTTCTAGGAAAAAATGAAGAATGAGATAAAAGTCTCAAACTTTCAGGGAGTGCAATTTTAAAACTAATTGAAAATCTTATCAAAATATGGGAAATGTCACTTTTGATAATTTCTACTTTTTTTCAGTTGGCTAAGATTCTAAAGAAAAACCGATGAATTTAACTGGCACTGTGAATAGGGGAGGCAAAATTCCATATTATATAAAGTTAGGAAAAGAAGCGATATATTCAACAAAAATTTTGAAAAAGAATTGGGCACAACATTTGCAGTTTAATATAAAATGAAAAAGAATGCGAGTCAAAGCAGGTCCATAGTTCTGTGTATTCAAGCGTTACAATTGCAAATAATTAAAAGAAAACATGTGAAACTGTTAGTTTTAATAATGCAAACAAAATGTGGTGCAGATATTGTTATAAATGGCAAGGCAATATTCAATCAAAGCAGTTTTAAGAAGATGCCAAGTTCACACATTCTATAATATTTTAGACTTTGCCACTAGAAATGCTTGGATTACCTTCCAATGTGTAACAGGAAAAAAAATAAATAATTGTACTTTTATTCAAACATCAATTGAAAAATTGGGAGCAAGATATAATTGAACTATTGTTGATGTGAAAGTTAGGAAAGAGAGGTGCCAGCTATGGTATACATCTTTGTCACTTAACTTATGGTATACATCTTCATCTTCAAAGTTCAAAATCACAAGGACCATTGCCAATAGCCCTCATGTTGCTTCTAGTGCAACGTTAATAAAACCAATCAATCAATATTGAAAAATCTAGTTAAAGGAGCAGATAGGATGAAGTGAACGTGAAGTAAAAAAAATGCCACAGAAATGTGACAAACCTTGTTAGAGAATGACGTGGAAAATGTGCAAAATAAGTCTGCTTTAAGCGTATTGATGATAAATAATGCATATTGTTTTATTTGTTGCAAAATAGCTCTTATTTTATTGATATATTTTTTGTGCACATTGTGTAATTTTTTCAAAAAGAATATTAAAATGCACATTTTATTCAAATTTTTTGCTTAATATCGACTAGTGTCGAAATGACACTTGACTGGCATTTCGGGGGTAGCAAGATTTCCAGCATTCTAGTTTTAAAATTTGATTCAGAGATGCAGTAATATAATAAATATTAAACAGCTAAATTCTTACATAGTGCTATTCTTCATTAACACTTTTAATATGTAATGTAATTATGAAATTTATATTGCATGTGATTCACATTTTTCTGCTGAATTTTTCTTCCACTTATAAGATGAAACATGTAAATTAACCTATATTTAAAGGGGCAGAGAGAAAATTACATGTTTAACCCCAGCATTGTTACTTCTCAGATACTGCTGATTTATACTAACACTTTTTAAAGCCTAACATATTTTTTTTTATTCTAGAAATCAAGTACTATTTTATACATATTCATTAGTGTGTAAAATCTGAAAATAAAATAAGATTCGGTTGAATTTCTTACCTACTCAACCGTTTGAGTCCCAGAGAGTTTTTAAAAAAAACACTTGAAGAATCCTGAACCACGCTTTATCTACAAGGGTACGAAAAGATCCAAGCAGTGCGATAGCACTTCTTCTATTTTATATTCTGCATATATAGTTAGATAACGTGATTTGTTATAAATAACGTTTTCCATATCGCTCCTTCAGGCTTATTGCAGTTGGCAAAGTGATTGGACGTATTCTGTAAGAGTTTCTCATTGTTAATAATTGTACAATTCAAAATTATTAGATGAAGCAATGCAAAAAATAAGTAAAAAATTAATCTAGATTTACTAGTTTAACTTTTCTAAATTTGTGACCCAGAGGCACTCTAGTGATCTTTTTCTTTCCTATTGAGTTTACTGTTTTTGGTACACACAAGTGACGCACTCCCGGGGTACCCTAGCGAACCTTCTCTATTTTCGACCCTCCTTCTTGATAACCAATTTTTGACTTTTTTTCAGACTTCTAGATCACAGTTACATCTTGTTTGGCACAGCCTAACCATATCTCGCTCTGGTGCCAATAATCTTAACTTTCACTCACTCGCCACAATGCTCGAAATGTCCTGGTTTTCTCGACATAAAAATTGAACAGCATGATCTGCTGCTTGGGACTCAAACAGTTAATTTTAAGAGTAAATATTGTTATATTACAAATAATAATTATAGCAGCCATGTAATAAGTTGGAAGTAAAACTGTAATTATGTTGTTAAAAACATATATTAAAAGTAAAATCTTGTAGTCACAGATAGGTATAATAAATTTATTTTAAGAATACAATATATTGATGAGAGTATTGACTTGAAGGTTAAAATATCACAAGTTGAAACAAGCTTTAATAAAAGGATATAAATATAACATCCATATATTTTAGAATAGGAAATATACATCATAAACATGAAACACGAGTGAAATAGAATACAAATATGAAAGCAACCAGCTTTTTTCTATACTAAATGAATATTCAGTTGAGATTTAAATATAATTCCTTTGATCCCATATAAAAAGTTTACACAACTATAATTTTTGTTCAATAGAATTTAATATACTGTTGAGCAATATCCAGTAAATGAAATATATATTAGCAATAAAAGTACATATTACCAAACTTTCATATAATTAAATGTCATTTCACATCAACTGTGTAATTTTCATCCTCAATAATTTTTCGTCCATGGTTAACACCATGTAAATTAGTTTTACAAAATTTTATTAAGGATAAAAATTTTAGTATGAAATGATTTAGACTTGTTAACTTGGATAATAATTTTTAAAATATATCATAATTTTTTTTTTAAAAAAAAAAAAAAATGTTCCGTTTATTTGGATAGTTTAATAATTTACTTCTACAGTTTTTAGAAGCGATTGTCGTATATATATATAATGGATTTACTATCATCAAACTATAGTAAAAATAAACATAATAAGTATTGAAAAAAACTGATTCTGACTAAGCAGGAATTAAATTTTAAGGAAAACTAATCTCGTCCAAAATACATGAATTACAATTTTTAAATTTTTTTTTTTTTTTTTAAATCGGTTTTAGGTTATTCTGATTTGATAAAATGTCATACAATACATTTGATATTTAAAATCAATCATAAAAAATAATTGAATAATTATTTTTGAAAAGTCACCTTAATTTTAAGTAAACAAGAACCTAAATAATCATCATGTTTGCACTATTACGACCAATTCAAAATTGATATATAATTTTTTTTAATAGAAGAGAAAATACTTATTACCACCAGTGAAATTTTTATACCAAAACTACTTGTACAACCAAAAATTATTAATTTTAAGGTACAAAAGTTTCTTTTTTTTAAAAAAAGAAATCATCTTCAAAATAGAATTTAATGTATTTACAAACATTTACTAAAAATTCCAAAAACATTTTTTTTTTTTACAATATTGTTCACTTAATTTTGAGTGAATTATCATAACTAGTAGAAAAAGCTCAGAGTAATGAATTAAGAATACAAGTAGAGATACAATGCAAAGTACACAAACATTTAAGCTAAATATTAATGACATTTAACTTCTGTAGCATTGTTCATACATAATTTCTTTAAGAAGTTATTGCTATGCTTATTACAAAGTTCTCTCTATGTAAAAATTAGAGATTTAGAGCTTTGCAATAAATTACGTTTTATTATAATCTATTTATATATTTACATTAATTTATATTTTTTAAAATAAATGCTTATGCTATTTCTTTGCATATAGCAAAATACTTACTATCTATGTATTAGATATATATTGTAGAATATCAGTTTGAAGAAAAACCATATAGTAGATTTGCATTTTAGAAAAAAAAAACTTTTTATCACAGCCTTTATGACTAGATCTGGAATTTGAATACATATTTTTCATCAGGAATAAAAACATTCATAAATTTTCAAGATATAATGGAACAACTTCCATCATCCAACTTTCTATATAATATTATAATGAACATGTATTCAAACACATTGCTTTATATAATCTGTAAGGCTTATATAACTTAACTTTAAAGTTTATTAAAATGCAAATTTACTCACCTACATATCTGAATAACAGTAAACTAATCATTCCTCTAGACATAAATATGGGTTGGAAAACCTGCTCTAATGATATATATTTAGAGTAATAATCTAAATATAATATTCCACTTTTGACATTGTACCTGTCTATTTAATGACTATACATAGTAAAATATGAGATAAAAAATAAAATAGATTAAATTTTATGAATATTATTGTCCAACAATTATGGAAGGAAACTGAATTACTTAATATCTTCAAAGTTAACAAGGAATGTAAATCATTTATAATAGTTAATGACTTTTGTAAAAAAAATGGTTTTTTAATTAGAGACATTTATGCAATACAGATTTATAATTAAAACAGTTGATTGATTGGTACAGTGCCTAAGGGTTTTCTTATATTCTCGCAGAATTTTCTAAATAAAAAATTCCAAATTGTTCACACTTTACAGAGTGTGGCAGCAATAGTAAATGGACACATCATTAAACAATATTTATCTATTGAAAAAATCTTATTATATTTTTAAATTCCTACAGCTCTTCAATTTTTATATATTCATTATTTTTAAACAGTAATTCACTTTTATTAGATACAAAATTAAGTGAATTAAAATTGGATAACTACATTTTAATATGTTTAACAAAGAGTTTTTTTGTAGTTTAACAAGGCAATAACATTAATTTAGAAACATATTTTGTATTTGAAAATTGCAATAAATGTGATCAGTGGAGTTCAATCTTTTAGCAGTTATTTTAAACATTCTTGGTTAAAAAAGTACGAAATGTAAAAGCTTTTTAACAAGTAAACTTTATGATGTCTTTTATAATTTCCAGGTCTAAAAAGCTGCTTTTTCAACAAATGGAAAGCAAGAAAGAAATGAAACAAAATTCTTCTCCATTCCTGAAAATTTTAAGCAATATAACTTTTGCTCTTCTATCTATATGTCATGCATAACTGAAAATATGAATTAAGTATAATTGAAAAATTAAATGCAAGTCAATTTATACATTCATATCTTTGTTCGGTGTATTATGTGACAAGATATTTGTAAACAAATAAAAATAAAACATTCATATCAATTGTAAAAATGTAATAACCATTCAGATATGTATATTATAAAAATAAAACACTCAAAAAATAGTATGGACATAAAATGTAAACTTATGAACAATACTAAGCAAAATAAACATTGCAAAAATGCATAACATTCAAACTATCCAGAAGATTTAACAGATTAATATGTGAATGTTAACTGGTAAAATTACTTTTTTTATTCATTTGCCCGATCTCTCAACAAATTTTTAACTTATTTCAACAACTTCTTCTTCAAAATAAAAATGTTTTCCCTCTAAAAAATATGAGAAAAAGCTTCAACTAATACATTTTCAAATGCAATTCATACTAAAAACTGAACTGACACATATTTTTCATTTAAAATCACAAGGAATATGCCATTGTTAATTGAAACATCCTGCTCTATATTATAATGTAATCCAAGTTTAGAATTTCAGATATATAATATTAAATTGCTGACCAAAAAAAAAAAAAAAAAGTATGGCATCATTTCTTAAGACTTTCTTTAAGTACAAGCATTTTAATATTCACAGTTTAAATTTACATTAAATATTTACACAATTTTTTTTAAGTATCCCTTCCTTTATAATCTTACAGGGTTCACTAATTTCTTAATCAAAATGGTACCTACAAAAATATTACAATTACTGGCAGACAACAATACTTAACTAAATAAATAATAAAAAGCATCAATAACAATATTCAAAATTCATGCTATTCTTTTGACTGAGATAGTAAAAAAAAAAGGTGCATTATAATAGGATTTCATTACAATATTGAAGGTTTTTAAAATAATTAAATAAATATTTCAATATTGTTATTATTCTGCATATTGTGTATAAAAATTTGATAATTTAAATATATTTTTCCTCATAAGCCTTTATGTAATCTCATATATATATATATATATTAACTAATTTCTTGATAACTGATTGTGTGTTCTTAAATTTTTTTTACTAATGAAATTTACAGTAAAAATACTTTTTTTTTGGCAGCCAATTATTAAATGATGTTGGCAGCATATCTCCATATTAAAAAATAATTAATACACAAATTCACTTGAAATAGACAATTTGCAAAACATAACATTGTTTAGATATTCTTGATTTAATCTGTAATATTTTTATGCTGAAAAATTTTACACAGTATTCAATTCCCCACTCACTTTTCCTCCATTGTCATTGCTCTGTTCCAAGGGCTGTACTTTATCATCACTGCTTGTAGATGAGTTTTGGAACGACAACGCTCTTTTCAATGCATGTTTTCGCTTTTTCAAGGTTGTAAAAAAACGAGAGCTGCTTCCAGAACTTGAAGTATTGGAAAATAACTTTTTACTTCCTGTTCCAGACTGAATAGCATCAGGTGGTGAATCGGATTCTTGAGAAGAATTCTTTTTTAAAATTTTGATTTGGGGCAAACTCAACTTTCTTTGTACACGCTTATGAGCAGATGCATAAGGAGTTTCAAAGTTGATACTCATCGCATCCATGTCCTTCTGGATAACAGGAATGGTTTCACAAGGAATTTCAAGAATATTCTCGCAAGTTCCGCCAGCGCTGGTTGAACTACAACTGGTTTGTCGGGATTCAGCATTACAATAAGTATTGATGGGTTGATCATCATGTGTTGGGGATAACTTAATGCTAGAATTTAATTTATCTGTCACTTCAGTTTTATTGATAGAAACAGATGGCGAAGAACCTAGTGCCAGTTCAGAATTGGAATTATCTCTTTTGAAAGGTGGCATGACTTCAGTTTGGCAGGATTTGTCTTTAATTTTGCTGATAGATTTTTTTGGATGTTTTGAACTAGGAGTAGAAGATTCAAAACTATTACTTTTGCTTTCCATTTTCCTTTTCTTCTTCAGTAAAGAATTTCTATGGAAATGCTAAAAATGTGAAATAAATAAAAATTATAAAATTGCAAATGATAAAAAAAAAACAGTAAATGCAATTGGAAGAAGTTTATTCACACACAATTACAAGCAAACATCATACTTCTATAATACAAGACATTAAAAAAATTATATATTTACTAAAATGCTTAATTTCTACATCAATAATTGTCATAATAAAAAAGGAAATTTGTTGTTCTTGACTTAAATAGTAACTTTATTTTTCAAATAAAAAAAAAACTGAATTGATTGGTGAATATCCAAATACATATATCCAATGGACAATTTATTAGGAAACTTTTACAACTGTATATATATATATATAAATTTTTCTTACTTTTACTGCTTCACGACGTTGGAATTCTACCTTAGCCATTTTTGTAGCAACCCACTGAGGAACATCAGGTATTGCATATGCAATACCAAATTTGATGGACAATATTAGATGCTATAAGAAGCAATTTTGAAAATTTAAGAATAATTTATGCAGAATTACATACATTTCAAAAGAAATTTTAGCAACAAATTACATAATAGAAATTGGACTACAACAAACTATATTTCTTAATACTGGAAACTCATTTCTCATTATTTAAAAAATTCTCAAGATTGAGGGATAGTAACTAAAATTCTTTCTGGATATCATAAAGTAAAATGAAAGCGTAGTAAGAGGCATATAGAAAAATAACAGTACATTGATTATGTAGCCTTCAGGTTGCAGAAAATTTTTCAGATAATGCAGTCAGCATGACAGAAAATACAAAATGAAAATAAAAATTCAGAAAATTTATATTTCCAAAGGCTGTTTAATGCATCTGCCCAATTAATTTCAGTTTTTAATAATTTATGAACCCTACATAAAAAAGACTCAAATATCCTAAACCCATAAAATATACAGCATATTAATATGTTTTGTTGTATCCATGATTATAAACTTAAAACATTTGTGTATTGTGTGAATCACATTATATTTTTTATAAGAAAGGGTACTATAAGTCAATGTGTTTCATATCAATATATATATTATTGGTGCTTTTATGTATAAAAAATTTTAATTTATCAAAATTTCTGTATAACATGTGATTTCAATACATGAAGGACAAATAGTATTGATTCAAAATATCTTAATATAATATGAAGCAAAATTTGTTGAATAAAGTTAACATACTTTTATATATACAAGATAAAAATGGAAAATAAAAACAGAAAGATTAACATTCACTAATAATTACTTATTCATGTGAATAATCTATTTCAAACAATTTTGTGCAGATAAATTTGTGTAATTCAAAAGATACATTTTGTACATAAGGATATTGAATTTTAAAACTTATAATATTAGTGTTATAGTAATAATAAAAGTAATATATGATGCCCATAAATCTTTAAAATAGCAAACTGATTTTGTTGAAATTTTCTCCAGAAAGAATGAGAAGTGTAAAAATTTTGCATTACATTATTATAAAAAAAAAGATTTTTCCGTAATTATACTAAATATTAGATAATTTAAATACTTAATGTTTTAGAAATTTAGGTAATTTTTAAAAAATTGCTACAAAAAAATCAACATTTTGAAGAACTGAAAATATATCTCACTACTAACAGTAAAAAATATTATTAATAATCAGTATTTAGGACACTAAAAATATCTGTATAAATTTACAAACTAGTATGCAACTAGACATGATTTTGAAAAACCATCAGTATAAGAAAAAATTTTACCTCTAAAATAATAATAAGTATAATGGTGCCTTGAGTAGACAGATTTGGAAACATTCTTTGCACTTGTCCAGACATTCCAATCAGAGCACAATTAACAATAACAGCAATCACACCCATAACTTCCATGGCATCCTAAATATATAATATTAATAAAAATTGTTGAAAATATCATTTAATATCATAAAATGCTTTATTATTTAAAATATCAGAAAAAAATTATTTAAAAACAACATAAATAATATATAAATATATATAAATGAAGCTATTCCCTCTTTCATTTATCTCTCTCTCTCTCTATATATATATATAATTTTAAAAAAATTATTTTGAAATACAACTGTACATACTATTTTTCTGAGGGTCACCATGTTCATTATTACTTATTGAATAAAAACATAAGTAACTTTTTTTTTTTTTTATATATCTCCATGTTTGATGCAGTGATTTTTTTACAATCTCTTCAAATCATCAATTGGTGAAAAATACAAAGTTTGCTCAGTTTTCTTTGAAAAAAATAATAGATATATATTATTTTTGTAATATTACTTATGGCATGGTGTAGTGTAGTGATTTAAGTTATAATTTAATCCATGCCATAAAAATTGAAATGAGACACAAGGTTAACATATTAATAATATATTTTGAATTTAAGATTACATTAAAGGTCATTACAGAAATTACATTAGTAAAATCATCAAGGGAAGAGAGTGTGCTCTTTGCACTGTGCCAGTCAGAGAGAGACTGTGTAATCTTCTCAGAAGGAAAATGGGTTTCTTTGTGTTTGATCAAATCAGTTCACTTCTCTCTGTTATTCCAGTTCAGGGGAATTTAAGTGGTTGCCAAGGCATGCCACATTACCCATGCAACACACATCCCCTGCATCTGTGAAAGTGGTCTACTGAAGCTTTTTACAAGTGCAATGGAAATGTATGGAAAGAATATGATAGTATAGATAATTTTTCTCTAATCAGTATTTTAATTATTAGAATTAACAATCTGAATTTATGAAATACTCAAAAATGATTCTCCAAAATATTGCAAAGTATATCCTACACAACATATACATCCAGTAGACAT
Organism: Nephila pilipes; assembly: GCA_019974015.1. Taxonomy (NCBI): domain Eukaryota; kingdom Metazoa; phylum Arthropoda; class Arachnida; order Araneae; family Nephilidae; genus Nephila; species Nephila pilipes. Next base: position 333,631 of record BMAW01064240.1, on the reverse strand, counting down.
ACATTCTGCTTGAAAAAGATTCATTCAAAATCAACTGCACTTTTAGGAGCCATGGATATCTACAGAAGTATATGATTACTGAATGAGATCATATTACTTTAGATGAACATATTTAAATACTTACTTGCCAAGTACCAATATTTTCAGCCCTTTGCCCAAAAGGTCGTTGAAAAATCATACAGAGTTTAAATGCATCACTTCTAATTTCAATTACATTATTCATCAATGCACACATAGCAGCCATTGGAAAAGCAGATGAAAATAAGATAACATAACCGAATTGTATAAACATCTCAAGGTAATCTTCAAAAGTTCCTTCATACTGAAAAAATAATATTGCAAATAATATTATTACAAGAATAGTTCACTATAATAGTTTTGAAAGGTTTTGATGCTCTTATATATTCAAATAAAATGTAATTTTGCAAATTTTGGTCAAATGCTTGTAAATTAAACAATATTTGTAAAAATGACATTAAATTTGTAACATTAATAAATGCAATATTATTTAATAAAATAATAATTTAACTTATCTGTATCTAATAAATTATTTTTATAACTCTAGATCATTATGAAAATTACTTAGAATTAATCAGAGAAAATTTAAACTCTGAATATTAATAATATTAATAAAAATTTGAACTCTGAATTAAAACATTGCATTGCATTTGACAGAGAAAGGGATAAAATGATTAAAAAAAATTCTAAATAATTATTTGTTATTTTATAATTGAAATGAAACAATTCTCATACACAAAAGAAGCTGAAGGTCTTTGATTAAAATTGTATGATTATATAAAATAAAGCTAATTTCTTTAGCTGGTTTGAAAAATTGAAAGGAATTGCCACATTATTTGGGGGGGCGGATTGCAATATTAATTTTTAAGGATATTATTATTTTTTTTTTGTTAGCCATGAGTTACAGGTTAAAACTTAAAAAGTAAATTTTTCAAAGCAAAAGATACTATGAGTTAATGGAATATATATAATTATATAACTTTTTTAATTATATATTTATTTTTTTTATTAGATATCATACTATGTAACCTATAATATTATTATTATTAATAATAAGTAAATATGCTTAATATAAAATCACATTGCATATTTGCTATAGTACAAAATTTTCAAAATAGATGAATACATGGAAGGGGGGGAGACTAAAGACAAATTCCAAGATAATTTACAATTACAATTAAGAAATACACAATTAAAAAAAACATATAGGAAAATGATAGTTAAAGTTTTAATAATTATTTGTAATACTTTAATTATTATTCCTAACAAAGGCAAATAATTATTTTTACGCAAAATAAAAACAAAACTAATTAATTTGATTTAAGTTTAATATTATTTCTTGAATAATTTTTGAATTAGATTCTAGGTTGTGTTAGTAATGGAGATAAATACAACAAACTGATTTTGCAAGCTAGATCTCAAGGCATTAAAATAAATTACATACTTTATACATAGCACTTTCAACTTCTGCTTGTGTTAGATTATTATAATTTTTCTTCTTTTTGGTATGCTCATGTACAGGAGTTGAAGCAGCTGAAGACATCGGATCACTTTCTTGATCAGAACTAAAATCTTTCTGTTCGTTTTCAGATCCAGATGGTGTATGAATTGAATGATCTGCTCCCAGATGAGCTAATTTCAAAGTTTCGGTTATGAATGGTATAAAAGACTCTTTGATATTTCCAACAACTTGTCTTGTAATCAACAGAGCAGCCAATTGCTAAACAACATATTAAATTCAAATCTTTGACAACTTACTGGATTGTTTTTAAAATCAAAATTCTATTACAATACAAATGAATTAATATAAACATACATTAGTTAACATTAATGATTCTTATACTATTGTATGGAAACTCCTAAATTTCAGTAAAAATTTTGAAGAGGATTATACTTGTGAAAAGAAATGGAGAAGAAACATTACTAATTTTTTCCTGAATGGCAATTCTGAAAGTACTTGGGGAAAACACACACCAAAGATTCATGCAAAAGAAAAGTGAACTTTCTAAAAATAAAAATAATGTTTCCCCCTCATAAGTATTATTGAAAAAGTTTAAGTTAAAATAATAATTGGTTTATTATGAAGAAATTTACCACAAATATATATGTCATTCATTTCATCAATGAAAAATAAAACATTTTGGAGAAACCCAAATGCAAGACAAAATTTGAAATTAAAATTTTAAAGATTAATAATTATTTCTTAAAGATGAGTAAATAATATTTTGATACATTTTTATTACTTTAAATAGACCCTTATTTTATTATTATTTTTTTAAATTTCTGGAAAATAAAAGAATATTTATATATGGCTTAACTATGATTCAGAAGAAAGAAATTAGTGGGTTATCAGCTTAAATGGTTGATTACAAATTCTGATTAAGAATTTCATAGAAACAAAGCTAAATCAAGAAACAATCTATATAATCCAAGTCATACAATGACTTTTTATCACTGAATATTTTTAAACTGCAAAAATCAGTCTTTGACATATCAAAAGTATCCACATCCAAAACATTATTCCTAAAAATCATCATATTAAAGACATCATGTTTCTGGAATATATTAGTATTTTTATCATGTGACCAAAATTACAACCAGATTTAAGATCTTAACCAAAGAATGTATAGAAGAAAAATTTTAATGTAAAGCAATTAAATGATTTCAAATATAATTAAAACTATGAAGGAGGAAATACTTTGTGCAATAAATTTTTTTACCAATTTTAAGCATTTAATGACTTTCTTTCAGCACTAGAAACTAAAAAAAAGTGTTTAACTGATTACACTTTTGAATACATATACAATAAATGAAAAAACTTAACACATATATTAATACACTAACAAAGTTTTGACAATATTTCTTTTTTACTTTTCTTTATAAGTATGATCCACACTTATCATAAACTTAATTACAATTCTTTAGATTTTACAATCCATCAGTTAAATAGTAGAAATCGATTTTTTTTAAGAAAATTTCATTTCAAAATACATTTTTTCATGATTTTGTGCACATTTAATTGTTTTCATTTTGTTCCGAGGTAAATGTAAATAATGACAAACAGTATTAGATATCAATGCAAAGAGTTTTTTTTTTATATATATTATAAATATTTCATGAATAGAGGAGGTTGAAAATTACATAAACATATTTATTATCTAAGATGCAATTTTGAGGCTTTTTTACAATATGAAGAAACTATTACTTTATTGGGACTTTTATTGAAAATAGCACCTAAAGTATTCCTTTAAGAGAAGTGTTTATTAATGAATAAATATGCAAAGATATTTAATAAATCTAAGAAATATTTGGACATTAAATTATTGAACAAATACAATAAATGCATACCTCTTTTAATTTTTCCATATCTTGCAAATAAAAGGCAATATAAAACAATGATAAGAAAGAATTCACAAACTGGAACTGTATTTAAGAAAAAAAAAGAAAATATTAGATACTTAGTAAGGCTATTAATTATGTTAAATAGTTTAATATAATACATGACCATATTTCAAAAAGTAACTAAATGTAAGCAAAAACATTTTCAAAAACGAAAAAGTACAAAAACATTTATTTAAAAACATCAGTCTATTATAAAGAGAAAAAATTCTTCCAAAATAAATAAAATACAAAACGAGATATTTCCTTTTAATTTCAAAATGCGAATATTAAAAGATCTTTTAAAAAGCAAAAAATGAATAAAAATTTAGAAAAATATCTGCTTTATCAACTCCAAATTTTTTATCTAAATTTATTATAAAATTTTTACTACATAGACAATTTAATTAAATACATTGAATAATATTAAATTTAAAATATCAAGCAGAATCTCTAAAATGATTTTGAAACTAACAATAAAGTACAATACCAAAAATTTATAAAAATAAAAACTTAAAAAGGTAGGCAAATGATGATATATTCAAGCTCCATACTGGAAGTTTGCATGCAAAAAAATGCAACAGTCATCGTCAGGCCAATACAATACATGGCAAGCAGAAATTAAAACACCATACTAACCAACAGCTCTTTAGCTACAAGATGATTTTCATACTGCTCTTCCCCTCTATAGTTTTCTGTTGAAGCATAGAAAAAAAAGGCAAGAGAAACTTATAAAATAGATTTTGTAGCCAAATTCTCACAAACAAGAAAGCAGCGTTTAAAGCACGACTCAAACTTTAAAAATATCATGCTCTTTCTATGAATTTCAGAGTTTCTGACTTGAAACATTAGAAATAAGTTATTAAAAAATGAAAAATGAAACAAAATTTAAAAAAACAACCAAGAAAAATATTTAATTGTTAATTAAGAATATATGTAAAATCTAAACAAAATTATATGTAAAATTTAAAATTAGATTTAATTACATTAAAGTGTATCCATTTATAAACTATTATAATTACAATAAAAACCAAGCAACTATTTTCCTTAAAAAAACTATGAAGCATATCAAGAAACTAACTTATCGAATTTAAATATAATCCTCATTAAAAAAACCGACAAATAATTTCAGAAAAAATCAGATTATGCATTTCAAAATAAAATTTGAAAGCCAATGAAAGAATAAAATAGATTTCAAAATGTAGATTAAATTCATTTGACAAAAGTTTAAATATATCTATCAATGCTTTTTGTGAATAAATTATTTAAATAAATGAACTAAACTAACATAGTATAAGAATAATAAATAGTTGTAAATTAAGCAAGCTAATTAAGAAAATAAGGAAAGAAATTGATATTAGTTTTCTCATAAGAAAAAAACAAATTATCAACATGTATTATGATTTGATTATAATGCAATGTATGAAGCTGTAAAATGTCCCAAAATACATTCCATAATACTATTATAAATAATTATTAATATAATGCAGAAGTACATTTATTAAAAACTTACATATAAAATAAATGCACAAATAGTTAAGTTATTATGAATTAATAATTATAATTGTACTAACAGGAAAATATTATCAAATGATTGAAAATTATCAAATAGCCACTGAACTTTGAATAAATATGGATCAAAAAATTTTCTAAGAATTAAAGAGATTTAAAAATATATATTTACTTGGATACATATCTAAAAAATTGATCATGTAACAAAATTTTTTCTGAAATATTTTTGAAAAATCAAGAAATAGAATTAATACTATCATGATTAAATAAAATCCAATAAAAAAAGAGGGAAGGGAAGAAGTCAGAAAACTTAAAGTTAAGGGGAAAAAGCTCAAGTTCTTGTCTAGGAAGAAAAATGTTTTGCCATTCCCTGAAGTAATACATACTGAACAAACAGAAATTTATGGTCTACATATGTATCTAACAAATGCATATAATATGAGTATTTATCAGTTTATACAACTTTTAAAATGAAATATAAATTCATGGAATGAAACAACCATTTTTAAGTACTTCCAAAATAAGGAATAAAAATTACATTCTGTTATTGATTAAAATATTACATATATTTTAAATTTGAGAATCAAATCTTGGATCAAAAAAGATTCTTTAAATATTTAAAAAATTAAAATTTTTAAGCCATTTGTCTTTAAAAAATTTTACTACTCTAAAATAAAGAAAAAGGTTGAAATGCAAATATTCATATTTAATCCACAGAAGTCACATTTTATGACTTATTTATAATCTCTGAATCCTAAGATGAAGAAAAAAAAAAAAAAAAAAAAAGATTTTTATTTTATTGTTTTAAATACAAGAATTTTGCTGCAATTAGAACTGTTACAGAAAGAATTAAAAAATAAAATATTTAAAAAATTTGTTTGTTTAGTTTTTGCTATTTCATACCAGCTAACTGAAATTAAACAGTGTATAGTGTTTGAACATTTAAATGCATTCTAAATACATTACATTAAATATTACTGTTTTTACAACAAACACTATACTGATAATTACAATCGCTTACAAACATCTATTATACTGAAAAACTGTTATAATATCAGTTATATTCATTTTCTTTTTATCAATTAAAGAAAGGAAATTTTATACTGAAGCATATATATATATAAAGTTCAGCCATATAATTAAAATGGGAAAGTTTTAAAAATAATTTTAATAACTATTTTTCTACTTTTATTAGGTTATAATTATCAGAACCTATGTATAAAATATTCAATATTACACTTATGAAAAGATTTTGATATTTCAGAAAATTGTGCTTAGTTATTTAAAAACCTAAATTTTAAAAATGAAAAGGGCTATAATTGGAGAATTAAAAAAAATCCCATAAGAGGACAAATGTAGATAATATAAATAATTATAAATAATACAAACATATTACCCCAATGAAATTAGTAGTGTAGTTAAAACAGAGTTTATAGTATAAAAGTGGGTTGATATTTATCAATTATTGATAGATAAACTAAGTATGAATTATTGATCGCAAAAAATTCACAGCTATTAGCAGTATTGCCAATATAATCATTTCAATATGGTTAAAAATAATAATATAATTATTTTTAGATGGAATATGAAAAAATTCAGAGAAAAACACAAAACAAGTTATATGAAAGATTAAGAATCAATTCAAATAAAAATGATATAAACATGAAAAAAAAAGTCAAATTCCTAAAAAGGAATGAAATTTTTTTTAAAAGAGTACAAAGAGAAGATATATATTCTTAGGAAAAAAATAATGTGAAAGTACAATATATTACTCAATTATTAGCAACTGATTTTTCACATTTTTACTAACAATAAGACATTATTTATAAAATCACAATAACATGTCCCTTTATTCAGGATAAGCTTCTTTTCTACTTTAAATTTATTTTGTACTTCTTTCTCCAGAAAATATGTTACCTATTATAGCTTTTGCTTGGATATTTCATTTATGATTATTGTTTTTGATTATTTCTTCCATATAAATCTTATACTCATCTTCAATTATTTTTTTGAATAAATTAGATTTTTTTTTTATAAACTATCAAACTAAATTTTCAAGAAGAATTTATTCCACATGTTATTATCTACACTCCTCTAAAATTACTTTTTTTAGCTTTGGATTTCTTCAGTTTCTTTGAGAGAGAGAGAGAAATTCTACATAATAACATTTTCTACAAATGACAAGGGTCACCTAAATGAAAGTAAGACTGTTGCATGTGCAATGAAAAAGCAGAATATGCATGCTCAAGAGAAGGCTTTGAATGATAGGAAAATAGGTAGTTTTATTGGAATACATCAGTTGTCTCTGACTGAGTGGAAATAAGATAATCATTACTGGTCAGACCCAGATACCTCCAAACGTTTGTCAATGCAATTTTTAACTGCAGAAAATGTGAGTGAAGATGAGATTTATTCTTATCTGCGAAATGTGTATAGGATGAAGTACTTAAATGTTATGAGAGTGCAGTTAATTTCATAAAGAACAAGCCAGGTTGTGTGGCTGATAGGTCTTGACCAAGTCAAACACACATGGTCATCCCCCAAGAAACAATTATTAGAGTGGACAATCTGGTGAGATAGAATCAATTAACTACTAAGCAAGCAAGAAATTGGCAGCACTATCAACAAAAGTTCACACACTTCTACTGTACACATCATAAATGAACCAGAAAAAGCAATTAAAAATCTTCAATGTTGCATGTTGTTCAAAAGGGTTTGTGCTGTATCATGACAACACCTGCTCACATGTAGCTATTGTGTGCAAAGATTCGTATTACCCTAACTTCTCCTCATGTGACTACCATGTCTTTGATCCACTCCAGAAAGCTTTGAAATAATGGTAATTCCCAAACAACAAATAATGCGATTTGGATTACTGTTGAAGAATAGTGCTTCAATCATTCACAGAAGTTCTTTATTTAGGGCAACCATTGTTTTGAGAACTGCTAGGATGTCTCTATCAATCTGCAAAGCACTACTTACAGCATTATATTTCTCATGCATCTTTCTTTATTCTGCATACATTTACACACTGTATCATTAAATCCTTTATAAAACCAACAGCAGTTTCACTATCATTTGCATGACAAATAAACCATTTTTAGCTTTAAAAGATTTTTAGTTGCACAGATGAAGATATTTTCAGATTTTAGAGCAATTTTTATAAAAATGTATGTCAAGTTATCTGTAACAAATTCAGCACCACAGATACAAAGGAACATATTTTTTTTAACTTTTTTTAAAATTCAAACAAATAAAAATACTATATTTTTACATGACATTACCTTTTAATGTCTATACTCATTTTTCTTCTATTTCTCTTTTGAATGCCTTTGTACAAAAACTTATTTTTATTACTTACAGTAATATGTTTGATTTTAAAAAGTATTCAACAATTTTTCAATTTTTTTTTAAATCAGAGAATCAAACAGATGAGAAATAAAACAATCATTCAAAAAGAACCAGAAACTCTTTTTTTCTACAATCCATTCTGTCAATTCATTCCTTTAAACAACTATTGCTTTATTTACTAGAGATAAGATATTTTAGTAACTTTAATAACTTATTTAACATTTAAATATCAGTGGCACATAAGAGAAGAAAAATATTTTTAATTAAAAACATATTTTCAGCAATATTGCTAAAGAAAGAATTAAAAAAAGTCAATTTTTATAGACATCCAAGAATCATACAATAAAAAAAAGTCATCTATCTTAATAACATTTTTCTCTCTATATATAAAACTAAAATCATAAAATAAGTCAAGAATCTAAAAATTAAAGTTTATTATTTAATTTTGCAGCACATTTTTCATATTTTCCAAACATAAAGAAATCTTTAAAAAGTTGTATAGATTGCATCATTATGTTGAGTTGAGTGTTGTGCATTACACAGAATTAAATTCATATTCAAACAGAAACTTCTAAATATTTTGGAATGAAAAATACATACAAAATCCATTTTCATAATCAACAGCATACCTACTCAATGTCTCAGTCTCATACAGTGGATTTCTGAAATTTTATTTTGATCCAAGCAAAATTTTAATCCTTTCTTTTGTTTTGTTTTTAAAAAAAAATGTCATGAATATCAAATGTTAAAAAGGTTTTAGTAATAAGAACAGAAAATTTCACATAAAAAATTAATATTCTAAAAATTCCTATGCAATTCAAATTATTTATAGTAAAAAAAAAAAATAAAATAAAAGGGGAAAACAAAATTCAAATTTCAGCTAAAAATAAGTATATGTATTTTTTTCTAAAAAAAGATGGCAACAATGCATCATGCAAAAATAATTTATAGCTGCATCAGCCATATACAGTAAAAAAATGCTTGTTTATCTGCACCACAGACCAATGCTCATATAAACTTTAATGCGTGATTTATGAAAGAAATGAAGAAAAAGACTAATTTCTATAAAATGAATACAGAAATATTTGCAGAAAAAACTTTTTTCATATTTTAAGTACCAACCAGAACTAATTTGACAATCAGATGATTTTCGAAAGTTTCTTCCAGCCTATAGTTTTCTGTAAAACAAGACAATGCATTTGTTGAATTAAGTTTGTGAATTACTAATTGTATTCCCCACTACTATGAAAAAAGCAATTTCATATTAATAGTTATTTTGTTTAAGAAATAATGATCAATAAGTTTTTTCAAAAAAGATATTTTGAAGAAGTACAGCTTTTGTTTTTAAATTCAAAAAAGCAGTAGTAAGAATTAAACTACTTAATATAAAGCTCAACTAAGGTTATCACTGAATAATTTCATAATTAATATCAGACTGCATTTCAAATTTTCCAAAATTAATTTTTGTGGAATTTTTCTAAGAAACTAGCTATTCTAAAATTAATATATATTTCTCAAGAACTTTATAAAAAATTAACAGGTGTGAATTAAGAACACATTACACACAACTTTTAAAAAGGCATAAAGAAATTTATTTTGATCTTGTTTTTAAAATACACTTAAAAATCGTAATAAGATATTTGATGTTAAATAATGAAATAAACACTCATAATAATATAAATCACAAAACATAATAAAGAATGAAAATAGTAAATAGTTGGACAAATATTTACTAATTATCCATGTATTTCTGTTTAAGTTATATAATTATGTATACAGAAACTTATTTTTCACATACATTTAAATTTAAAGTAAATTCTTTTCACGAGTGTCCAAATAGAATACTTATACGAGTGATAGACTTAAATATATATACTATTGTGTGTTAACTAATACAAAAAATATAATGTATAATTAGCATCTTCATATAAAATCAAACTCAACATCAGCCTTCCCTCTACAGAAACGTAAGGAAAGGATGAAACACAAAGTACAAATTCTGATAATATTAATAATATAATACAGAACAATTTATATACAGTACAGCATATATTAATTTAGAAACATCGTAATATTTAGAATCTTTATTATTCTTAAATAAGTGATAATAATTTACAAAGAGCAAATTTAAAAATTAACTTTCCAGTTAGTACCTACAAAAGTAATATAAAATGTGAAATATCATTTCTAAATTAATTTTTCAATACAATTTGAACAACTACATTTCCTTAATTTTCTACATAAGAAATAATTAAATTTTTTTTTTGTTAATTTAAATAAAAAAAAAACATTCCGATACAATTTAATCAGCACTGGGTTAAACTATGACTGTGCAAGATATTGTATTTTTAAATACAATAAACTGTTAAACATTGAATAGCTTACAATATTTATGCATTTAGAAACATTCTAAGAAACAAACTTAAGTAATTATTTCAATGAATAAATTTCTGAAACATATAGTTTTCTGAAACTAATGAATCTAATCAACATTAATTTTCAAGACATTCTGTGTTATTCAGTTGATACAATTTTTTTTGAAATTTTATACAAGCAAAGTTAAATTTTACATGCATATAAATTAGAAAGGGTCTACGAGTTAATGGAATTTAATAGACTCAAAGCTAAGGAGTTTCACTAATTATGTACATAAAGCTAAATTATAGTGTACGTCATAAGACAAAATTCAAACAAATATTTGTACGCATTACATTAAATTTATCATAACAGAACAATTAACCAACTTAAAACTTTTTAATTTAAACCTCTAACAAGTAATACAAATATTTAAGGGCATATGTCAATAATCTGAGATTAAACACAACTCTTGCGAAAACTTAAGTCCCTAGATATGAAATACTAATCATAAAAAACAATTTTTCTACAACTTGAAATACAGAGATAACAATAAATAGCTACATGTCATCCTTTTTCAACTCAAAAGTGTTTCAAATCTACCATTAATAAACTAGCATAGATAGATCAGAGTTAAAGATCTATACATATATATTAGATGATACTTTAAAAAAATTGACTTAACATACATAATATTAACATTACCTTTCATTTTTTTTCAATTATTCATCAATCATTATTAATAAAATTTGCTGGTAACTGATAAAAATCCATTTCAAATTCAAATAATCATTTTAAATAAAATCTGTTCCATTTTCAAAGGTACTAATACATTATGATTAGTTAAAGAATGTAATAGAATTAGCAAAGTTATTTTATGAAGTGAACAAATTGAAATTTATGACAATTAATCAAAAATTCATCACAAAAATTCTAAGGTAATATTTCGAGGGAATTTTTTTTTTACCTTTATCATTTAACCAGACAGCAATCTTGTGATAAACACCATCTAGTACATTAATGACTAATGCTAGAAGAACTTTTGGAAAAAACATCATCCAAAATGGGTATCCTCGGGCATCAATCATTCGATCCCACCAGGTCTGTAACAAAATAAAATAGTCATAAAATTTTCTGAAATATGTTGACAGTAATTATTAACAAAGAAGACAATAATAATAAATAAATATCAAAGAACAGAGAAAAAAGTAAATAAAGATAACAAACCTGGAGTTCAAAAATAAGAAACATGACGAGAAATACAACTAATAAACAAAATGCAATAACTGGTAAGCTAACACAGTATCGAAACAAATTTCGCTTCCATGCAGGATAAGTAGGTTCCATTCTTCCTGTAACTGAACTGATAGCTAAAGGTCCCTAAAATATTATGAAAAAACTCATCATCTCTATATAAATATTTCACAGTAAAAAAATGTAGATATGTATTTTATTTGAAATAATTCTATTATAAACTTTTAAATTAAAGTAACATACAGTAAAAAGTGGCCTGGGTTCAGCTAAGAGTTCATTCTGAATATCTAGAGTACCCCAACGGTATGCTAATTCAGCACAATTTCTTTTCCAAGATTCCAAATACAGAGTTGCCCATAAAACATTGAATAAAGCAAACACAACAAAGCAGACATCTTCTGTAGCCTGAGAAAAAGAAATTCAAACATTAAAAAAATTACAATAAATTAAAAATAAATGGAATTCATACTTTATAAAGTAATTACAAAATTAATCATTTAGAAAGTACAGGGGAAAAAACCATAGCAATCCAGTTCAATTATGCCTTTTGAAATGATAACATTGTTATCTAATCTAATCACTTTAATGAAAGTGATTTGCTATAAAAAATGACAGTAATGGAAGAACTGTGCTTTTAAAATTACATCTTTTAAACTAGCAGTTCCTATCAAAATAAATAAATGTATAAATACTTGAATAATTTTACAGATTTTATTTTAGTCATTAATTCATCAATATTAATTAAATTTTTCAAGTTTTAAATGTCTCATCACATTGAAGAGCATATCACTTAAAAATATCTACTCTCTCTTGTATGATAATAATTTTTAAAAAAACTATTAACAAAATAATTCAGGTAGTTCATTAGTTCTATATTCAAGCAATTGTTTTAACATTTAAGGAACTAATAAAAAAATAAAAAAAAATTTAAATAAAAAAATATTGAGGAAACACTATTAAATATAAAATAAAATATTTTCTGAAATTTACAAAGCATGTATTCATTATAGATTCAGCTACAGAATATCAAAGTATATTAAATTCAACAAATAATGAAAATTAGTAAAAAGATTAATATAAGAACTACAGATTTATAATTTATGTCAAAGAAATAGAGAGAAATCAGAAGCTTCAAATACCTGGTCTTTGCCATAACAACAAAGCCACATGAAAAATCCAAAGAATGCTGGAAGAGTTAAGGCCTTAGTGTAATGGCCTAACCAGGCAAAGTAGATGGCAATTTTTACTCCAAAATAATCACAAATGTCATCTGAAAACATAAAATAACAACTTACTTTTTAATAACTCAATATAAATAGATTAGACAAAAAAAAAAAGCTTGTTTTTTGCTTAACTGTTCCAAAAAATGTGTTCAACTGTTTTATTGCATCAAAAAGTGGAGCATATTTTTTTACAACAAAAAATTAGAAGATTGAGTATCATTTTAAACTAATAAAAAGTTTAATAAATCAATATTTGAATAATATTCAAAGTAATATTTTTGTTTCTTAATCTTTTATCATCATAATAGATGTATTAAAAACGAATACTAGGGAAATGTCCTACTATTTTTATGCCAATACATAGTCAAATTTCTAAAATTGTTTCTTTCAAAAGATGGCTTGGTTATATTTTGTCATTGCAAAATATAACCAATTAAATTGTTGAAACATTAAACTAATTTTTTGAAAAAGCATCACATACTATGGATTCTTTTAGCATTTCTATCCTGTAGACTATTTTACTAATCAAATGATCATGAATCCTTCTTACACTGATATTAGAGACTCTTTTTTTTGTACACCTGTATAATATTAATTTATACAATAAATAAAATTTCAAAAAGAAACATTTATAATGTTTATTAACTATTGTCTTCATAAAAACCAAGTTGCAGAAAAATGCATTTGTAATTTCATTGCAATAATTAATAATATATCAATAGAGACGGAATGAAAAGAACAATATATTCTTTTGAACCCGTTTATCTATAAAAGATCAAGAACATCCTACTCAGTACTTGACAAAGAATGATCTATTTGCTGTTCTGAATTGTTCTCCCTTAATGCCAAAAGCAGAAAACTTGCAGACAGCAGCTCTTCTGTTCTTTTCCATCTGTGTTCAATGCTCTCAATTATTTCCACCCTTTTCTATTCATTGCCTCCAGACCTAATTTCATTTTCTGTTAATTTAATTTGCTAAATTCTCTTAGTACTTTTTTTTTTCATTTATGCTGTTTATTGTGTTTTAAAAAAGAATTATGCTTTCACTTTAAAACGTTCCTTAAAATATGAAAATATTCTCTCATTCTAGATTATATAATGATACTGAGGGAAGCAAAAATATTTCAAACAAAGATTATAAGCAGTAATAACAGCTAGAATCAACAATTAACACAAACATTTACAATTATTTTTCTATCTGTTAGCTCAGACCTTCCAGAATAATTATTTTAAAGACAATGAAATTCACATCACTTTAGGCAATTTTTAAAATAACTGTTCTTCAGGATATTCATTGATTTTTTTTTAAATATAATTATTTTAAGATGAGTAGTTTTTCCCTGCTAAATCATTAGAGCTTGAAATAATATTTACAAGTATATTTCAAAAGTATATATTCATTACAAGTATATATTCATTTTTTTCCCAATGACTCCATTTTGCTTTCGCGTTTGCCCACAAAGGATCAACGTCAAATCTTTCTAGTTTCAGCAGTTGTTCCATATTGATCAATTTAAGAAGATATGCATGCTAAAACTACTTCTATAGAATCATAGTTATTGAAATTGTATTATAAATAAACTTAAAGAATGAGATGAAAAGAACTTAACTTTTAATAACTATGAAGTGAGGTTACATTGTGAATTAATTGATCAGAATAATAGTTTACATCAACAAGGTGTTGCCAATCTAGGAAACAAAATAAGTGTTGCCAAATAACAAAGAATATCACACACATATATATATAGTGATATTATTAAAAATGCTTTATTTTCCCTGCTTATTGATTAAATTACAAAATGCTGTTCAACTTACAATATATTTTAAACAAAATGTAATTTTTTTAAAAAAAATGTAACCAACCTGATTTTTTCTCAAATTTGTAAAGTAACTCATTGAGTAGAATTGTATTCACTTAACAGTGTTAAAAACATAAAAAAAATACATTTAAAGTTTTGTTCTAAGATCCTAAAAAGCAGGTTAAAGAATAATTTTTTACAAATCAACAGGAACAGATAAAAACATTTCATCAATAAAAACACGAATTCCAAATTCTATATATATAAATAATAATACATTAATAATATCAATATATTTAATAAAAAGGAAAGAAGAAATTTTTTGTAAAATCTTATTTAATACGGATAAATCAAAATAAAAAAAATCTATTATTTATCTTGGAAAGTACATTATACAGAAATAAGGTATAGTTGACAAGTGGTGTACTCAGAAATCAATTTTGGAGGTTGCATACTATCATTCCCATGAAAGAAGCAATTTCTTTAGTTTAGAATTACCACTAATTAAAAAAATAGAGAATATGATATATTCGTCTTATTTCTCTAATTTAAAAATGTTCAAGAATTGACATAATTTTATCAAGTAACAAAAATATAAATCGTTAGAGAAAAATAATAAAGATACCAAGAGAACAAAAATTTCTACTAAACAAAATTGGTGGAATCCTACAAGATTGAAAATCTGATAAAAATCATTTAATGATTGAAAAAATGATCACAATTCAAAAAGTGATTAAAAAGGTGTGAATATAATTAGGTGAAAAATTCTACACATAATAGTTTTTATATAAAATTAAATTTATTCTTCAGGTTTTTTATTTATTTACTTTCTTGCAAAATGTTTAAGACTTTTGAAAGTGAAATATTATGACTGAGCCATGGGTATTCTAATGGTAAATTATATTGAAAGTTCCTCTTCAATTTTCTAATATCAAATTAAAAGCTTTAAAATGCATATGTGGCAGTCGGCATTGAAAATTTTCCAAGAATATTGAATTTTTTTCTTTGTCAGGCAATTTACCATGGACATAATTTGATATGTCATATTTTTCCAATAAAAGGATCGTTTTCATATCAATTTGGGAAATTTTTTCAAATATAACAAATTTTTTGGCTTTATATACTTGTATTTCCATTTTCGTTTCAAATAGTTGATTTTCGATTTCCTCTCTCTAAATTAATGTATACTTTTTTGCTTAAAATTGATATTTGAATTTTTTTTCGAAACAATTAAAACAATTTAGAGTTAAAGTGACTGCTGTTTTTCTCTTACTCATTGTTGAATTAAAAAAATTAAGAAAAAGATTCATGCAAATTTAAAGTTACAAAATAATAAGTTTAACAATTTGATCAAAAGTAAATAGATCGACCTAGATTTCCAGACTACTGCTCATTTATGAAAATTGAGATAACTGCTTGCAGACATTTCAATTCCACAAAGAAGTGATATGCTGAGGCATGCATTTCCGAAGACTTGTTTTAAGTACTGCTAGAAAAGAGTGCCTCCTGTAATTCTTTCCCAGGGAACTGATGAGATAAAGATGAATTCTCCTCTCATCATCTTTAAACACTAACTCAGAAGAACATTTTGAAGACAGAAAAGACATTTCTACTCATTTCTCAGGGAATGGCTTAGATCAAATAATCTTTCCTCTTATTGATAAAAAATTTTACAATTGAAAAGGGAAAAAAAGTTCATTTTTTAAAACCTAGAGCATTTATAATAGTATAATAAAAGAAATTTTCGGAAATATTTCAATGACCAGAAAAATTATTGGATAGTGATATGTCCGTTTGCATCACAACTGGGAAAACCACTAATTGCTGATGTCACAAATAATTTGTTCAACTATTCCATATGAAAAACATTTAAAAGGGAGAATAACGCAAAATCTAATTAATTATCCAGGAAAGTAAAAGAAATTATTCGAATTTTGCTTTCCCATCAGCTCACAGAATTTGATATCCTTCCATTGACTTCTGATTAAGAAATGTATTTTAAAATAGAGAGTATGCCAATCTTTCAAGTCACAAAGGAAGTTATTTAGAACAAAATAAATGTTAAATTTCAATAATTCACACCATGCTGAAATTAATTTTTATACATATAAACACTATAAACTGATGTAATAGAACAAAAAAATCCATTTAAAAATTCTAATATAAAACATAATGCAAAAATAATTTTTGATAAAAGTTTTTAAAAATATATATATTGATTTTAGTGAGGATAGATAAATGAGGTATGGATATTAAGTAACGAAACTGATGCTGCTACAGAAGAAATATGCATGTGCCAAATGCCAGCGACCAATTTAATGTGAGGTCTTTTCTATCAAATAAGATAAAGTAAACAAATCGTACTTCTCACTTCAGTAAACAAATTGTAGAACTGTAGCCTTCACCTGCATTAGTTATTTTTTTTTTTATTCACCCGAAAAATGATAAGAGTAACAATAGAACAATGTATTGTTGTGAAATTTTACATGAAACTTGGAAAACTTGCTGCTGAAACTTATAATTTATTGAAAGAAGTGTATGAAAATGAATGTTTATCACATGCACATGTTTTTAAGTGGTTTAAGCATTTTCAAAATGGCCGAGAAGACATTGAAGATGATTCATACCTGGGTTGCATTTCCACATCAAAGACGGTGGAACAATATTGAAAAAATCAGTAATTTGGTTCAATCTGACCATCGTTTACATATTTGAGTGATTGCCTGGACCGTAGGAATTGACAAAAAATCTGGACAGCAAATTTTACTTAAAAATTTTCACATGCAAAAAGTGTGCACCAAAATGGTGCCTGAAATTTTTACGTTTGAACAACAAGAAGCTTGTAAAAATGTTTGTATTGACTCTTTGAATGCCATTGAAAATGACCCAAACTTATTAGAAAGGATAATAAAAAGTGACGAATTGTGGTTTTTCACCTATAGATGAGACAATCCATGCACTGGAAGAACATATCGTCACTGAATACACCCACATTCCAGACGGCCAATAAAAATTTGAATGAGCAAATCCAAATTCAAAGCATTGATGATTATTGTTCTCGATATTCATAGAATTGTGCACCTTCATTGGGTTCTTAAAGGTCAAACTATATTAATCAACATAACTGCATTCATTTACTTGTTGAACTCCAAGAAAGAATAAAGAAAAACAACCTGAATTGTGGAAGGACAAGTCATTCCGCATTGTCAGTAAAGAGATTTCAAGCCAAATACAGCATCCTTGAACTAGACCATTAACCTTATTCGCCAGATCTTGCATCATGTGACTTCAATCTGTTTCCTAAGGTGAAATCTGTGTTAAGAGAAATAAGATTTGATTCTGTTGAGACTGGAAAGAGATATCAGCAAGCATCCTGGAGGCACTGACAGAAGAAGACTTCTACTGTTTCGAACAAAGGAAGATTCGCATAGAGCGCTATAGGCATAAAGGAAGGGTGTATATTGAAAGTGATAATAAGTAAATATGTATGAAATAAAATATTTTACAGTGCCAGTCTCAATATTTAAAGCGACACCCACTTTAAATATTGAGTATAAATATATATAATTATTTCACTGAAATATAATTTAATTTCTTAATTTTTCCTATGTTTTAACTCATAATAAAGAGTTCATGCTTATTTCCTGATACCATTCCAATTTAGCTTTTAATAAAGCAATCCCTCTCTCAAAAATGTGCCTAATCAGCTTTTCCCACGGATTCAGACCTATAAGTATAATCCCTACTAGACTTCAGGTCTACAGCTTAAGTCCTACAAAAATCTCTTCATTCAATACCAAATGATGGGGAAAAAAAGTAGTAATATAAATATAAATTCTAAACAAGAAGATTCTCTCTCTTTCGATATAGCCATTATGACCAACACCATGCTGCTGATCTCCTCAAAATGTTTGTATAAAATGACCTCTCTTTCATTCAAAAGGAATAAAAAGACTTTATTCGGAATTGATGTGGTTATTTCAGCTATGACTTCTATGTCCTTTCTACTCATCCATTAAAATTATTTTTACACACACACACAAACATATATATATATATATTTAAATTTCGGCAATGTATAGTTTCTTCACATGCTAAGATGGTATGGTGTTTAGCTACGTAGCCAATATTTGACTCATTCTTTATGCTTTTTAAGTATTTTATGACTTGAAATAAAGCATTAAAAGATATTTACTGGGAGTAAATATTTTTCTAAATTTAATTTGTTGGTTACGTAAATTTACAAATTTGGTTGCATTTCTTTGTATCACTGTATGTAATATTAATACATGTACAGCGTTATATTTAGAAAATTTTAAGTTTTGTAATTTTAGTTTTTGAATTGATTCTTAAAGACTATTTAGATTTTAGTTTTTTAGCCAGATTTTTTCGCTTTTTGTATATTTTTCATTTTGAATGAGTTTGGATTGAAATTTTTAGACTTTTTTTTCTGTTTAAATTTTGGTATTATAATCATTTTTAATAATATATTTTGAAATGGGAATATTTAGTCCAATAACTGTAGAATAACCCAGCTTAATAGTCTAATGCCTGTTACAATATTCAATATATAAAAATCTATTTTTGCATTTTCAAAAAAATTATTAGGTTTTTTTAAAAAAATTTCTGATCTCTTGATATATATTGTATATATATAACCAATTCTTTTTTATACTGTAGATACATTCCTTTGATATGTAAAAAGTATATACGACATACGGTAAATTTTGAGATGTGTTCCACAACTTGAAAAAAATCACGAAAGATTAAAATACTCCAAATATTTTGCAGAAAAACAGTGAAAAAAAGTGATAATGAAATCCATATTACTTATTTATAAAACAAATATTCATTTTTGTTACAAAAAAATTAACACTAGTGAAGAAAATTTAGTCCATAAGTATTACATACAAAAATTTAAATTGAAATTAGGAGTAAAAATGCATTTAGAACCCTGCAATTTCTATTACATACAGTGAAATCTGCATTAATAAGAAGATTTGAGTCCATTGATGCTGTGAAAGAGAAAGCTGTACACATTCTGAAGGAGCTGACAGATTAACACTTTCATCACAGTTTTGAACAATGGTTGATTTGAATGGAGGGATAGTGGATGGGTGTGTGATGAAGGTGTTAATAAGTAAATATGTATGAAAACAAAATAAAATGTTTTATAACATCAGTCTTGTTAATTAATAGCCATACCTTGAACACCCCAAATTAGAATTCAATATAATTTGATAAAACTATTCAGGAAAATTCTACTATACAAACCATCATTACAAAATTTTCAATCACAACTAAAAATATACACTTTATTCAAAAATGATTTTAACAACTAAAATATTAATACAAAAATAAATAATTTAAATTAACCTAGTAATGCTGAATAAAGCATATTTAAAAAAAAAAAAAAAAAACGTTCCATATTTAAAAATAGGACTCACTTAGTGGCTGGGGTTTGAAAATT
Source organism: Nephila pilipes (assembly GCA_019974015.1). Classification (NCBI taxonomy): domain Eukaryota; kingdom Metazoa; phylum Arthropoda; class Arachnida; order Araneae; family Nephilidae; genus Nephila; species Nephila pilipes. Next base: position 313,271 of record BMAW01064240.1, on the reverse strand, counting down.
GCTTGCATCCAAGTCCTTTTTAAATTATTGAGAGCTTCGGAATTGTGTAAAGGTAAAACTTGGGAAATGACACCTTCTGCTAAACACTTAGGCACTGTGTAGTAAAATAGTAATATATATGTAGAAAAAATACATTAAAAAGTACTAACAAAACTATGAATTAAATTTTGCAAACATAAGAAAAAAAGATTTATGGCACAGGCTTTGTGGACTATGACTTAACTAGTTGTATACAATACTTACCATTCCACTCAGTTTTATGTATACATATATATACACTCTTGTCCATAAGTTAAGGATAATTAAGAATCACATGGAAATCAAACTCTAAAATACAAATTTCACCTGTAGAATTATCGCATACATCTTCAAGAATAATATGCAAATTACAGGAAGCCATCAGATGATGCGAATAGTATATCATAATATGTGAGTGTAAGAGAGGTGTATATTAGGCATGGTGGTAAAGAAGTAAAACTGTTTCTTAAGTGTTCTGTAAGATGCTCAGTGCCATAACCAAATAGTTATGACAGAGAGGACACAATTAGATGATTTTCTATGTGGTAGGATTATAAGCCACCTGGAATGTGGGCATATTCAGATGGAAGTATTAGAGATATTTGGAATCACCCAAAGTGTCATCTCTAGGCTTTGGCAATGATTCCAAAATGATGGAAATATCAGTAGATGTTACAATGCAGGTCACCTCTGAGTTACAACACCAAATGACGACCGGTATTTGGCAGTAACTACAAAAAGAAGCAGATGCAGCACAGCATCACACCTTTTTTTGTCAGCTATCTTCAGCCACAGGTATTACGGTTTCAAGGCAAACTGTGTAAAGATATTTAGGACATATTGATCAACATGCTCACAGACCTGTCAAATGTGTTCCACTCTTGGCAACTCACTGTCGCCTAGAGTAAAGAACATGCAATGTGGACATCATCACAGAGGCTTGTGTGATGTCTTCTGATGAATCCAAGTTTAGCTAGAACTCTGATTCATGTCGGACTTTCATATGAAAAATGCCATGTACCCACTACCACCAAGACAACATCATTGAATGAGACTGTTATGGTGGTTTAGGATTGTTTGTTTGAGGTGGAATTATACTGGGCTCTAGAATAGTTTTGCATGTTCAAATCAGAATTATCACAGACCAAAATTATTGGGACATGATTCTGGAACAATATGCACATTTGTTTAGGGGTACCATGGGCACAGAATTGGTATTTACAGATGACAATGCCCTCCTAACCGTGCAAATATTGTAAGCTAATGCCTTCAATCTGATTATATCACCCATATGGAATAGCCAGCATTCTCACTTGACTTGAATCGGATAGAGCATGTGTGAGACATGCTTGGACGACAAGTTGCAGCCTATGTGTGTACTGGAACTTCGAAGAGTGTTCCTTGCTGTGTTGAGCAATTTTCTCAAAGATCAGCTCAATAATTTGATGCTCAGCATACCAAGGCATTGTACAGACTGCATTTCATTGTCTGGGAGACATGAAAAGCATTAACCATCATACCAACCATGTAAAGCTAAGTTTTTGAAAAGAAGATATTTTTTTGGACTACGATTTTTGCTACCTGGAGCAAAAATCGTAGTTTTTATGTATAGTATCATACATACACCATCTCTTTTTGTTCTTTTATCTTTTGTTTAATAAATAGGCTTTATGAATATGTCATCTTTGTTTTGTTTCTTAACCTTTATTTGCCGGAGCTGGAATTATCCTTAATTTATGGACATGAGTGTGTGTGTGTATATATATATATATATATAATTAAACATAGTTTACTCCTACACACATACTGTATTAATATTTAATGCACAATAATAAACATTATTAGTACAAATTGAAGTTAATAATTAACTCCTATAAAAAGAAAAAGAGCATTTTATGGTATTAACATTAATTATCACTTTTATATTTGATTCCATACATGACAATTTCCAATACCCAAGTTCTGCAGCTATAATTTTTTTTTTGCATGGATTCATAATACCATTTTGTATTAATTTATATGTTGTATAAATCCAATATCAGTATGTAAAAGACTAACTTTTTGTTAAAATCTTTACTTTATTTTTAGTGTTAAAATATATAAATTGATAATGTGAGAAATATTATACACAATTTATTACTTAAACTTTTACCTTGATATAAATATTTCATAAACTGAAGAAATAATTTAATCACTTACATGTATCATACAAAACAGCATATAAACCACTCAAAATTAATTTTTGTTGACAAAAAGAGCTTTACAGATCTTGTTCCTGAAGATATCATTAAATATATAAGTATCCAGTAAACATATATAGATTCAAACAAGAAATTTGTTTCTTCATCCTCCAAAAATGTATTCAATAAAGATATGTGATATAATGAGATCCAACTGTACTCATTATTTGTTTTGCTGCTTTATTTAATAATAGGGTAAAATTTAGCGATAGAAACTATATATATATATATATATAAAAAAAAAAAAAAAAATTTAAAAACTTAGCAAAATATATGTGATAAATTATTAATGAAGAATTTAGTTTATAAAATGTATGTGAAACACATATATGATTCAATGTATATGAAGTATTTCAATTGAATGTATGAAGATTATATATAATTTCGACAATTTTTTGAAAAAAAAGTAATGACTTAATATGATAAGATTTGGGAATTTTTATGCTCACCAATTGGTTGGCCTTCAATAAATTTGATATGTAGAAGTTCATCTTTGTCTGAAGCTCTGAGTCCATAGAGCAGGTTCAATATAATACTTTGTCTTTCTTGACTGCTCAAAAATAGATCTTTGTTTTCAGACTGACTGAAGCATTCTCTTTCTTCATATACAAATTCTTTCATACCACCCCCAAATTGAGGTTTTAAGGGTTTCCGAAGTCGTTCTTCTTCAGCCCCTTTTAACAAGCTGAAGTAGAGTTTTAATTTATATATATATATAAAAGGTATAATTTAAAAAGATAACAGACAAACATATATAAATTCATAGCATGCTTGTTTGTTATTAATGAAACAATAATATGTGCAATCCTGTTTAATAACTTATATATAAAATTCTAACAAATAATGAAAATGAATAAGACTAAACTATGTTAACAACAAAAATATGATTAAATTGTAATTTACTTTTCATATGAAGTAGTTAAATAAAATCCATATACATTGGTATGCCTGTGATGTCTCACTTCAACCATGAGTTCTGGAACATTTGTTTTAAGTTGAGTCAAAAACCACACCAAGGTTTCTTCCACAGTTGATTGTGGGAATGTTACAACAACATCACAATCATGACTGGGAAGACTATTTTTCCATACTTGGCCAGCTGCTAACAGTTGCCGAGAAACAGATATTCTTTTACGTAATAATCTTCCAGCTATAATAAGACAGAAATTTTTTTTTAATGTGAGCTAGATGCTACTAAATTTTAAAAATAACATAATTTTGGGTAGATAAGTTGTAAAATGATGACTAGAAAAAAAAAAACTGCAAGTTTTTTTTAAGGTCATTGGATAAGCTACATTGCTCTACACGCAGCAGCAAAGCACACCGAAATCTGGCATTTAATATTCATTTATTCAGTATTCCCATTCATATTGATGTTATCATTAATGATATCTTTTTATAAAATTGCAACATAACTGTAAACAGTAATATATAAAATAATGAATCTTATACCTTGAACTTTCCAAAAACGGACTCTACTGATTTCTCATAAACATTATTTTTACAGGCTTGGTAAACTTTGTTTATCACCATAAACTACCATATTATGACAAAGAATATGTAAATTAGATAATCAAACAGAATTTTATAATTAAAATAAATAACATTTGAATATACAATACCCGACTCATAAATGTCAGAATTAAATACACTTAACAAATCACTTAATTTAATAAAAGCTTATTTGATCGTAACAACTCAAACTGATTGCCATGTTTTATTGATCCACATGACATAACTCAGTGTAAAGACATACATGCAATCAAGTATCTTTATGCTGAATGAGCCCTACCATAGTTCAGCAAATTTCAAAGAAGTTTGAAGTTATTGAATTGCCTTAGCATAACCTGAGTGCTTGCATCAGGCTTCAATGTTGCTATGAATGTTACAGTAACTTATGATCTAAATTAATGAAGTTCCAAAAAATTCCAATAGATATGACATTAAGGTTCAACTTTTAAACATACATAAATTATGGCTTATCTATCCAAAACTACGGTAAATTGCATATATTTATTTCATTTTTGAAAATATATAATCTCAAAGCATTTTTTAAGAAGTTACTTTTATTAACGTTTTAATTTCAATGAAACTTAACATTATCATCATATATTAAAAACATATATTCTATTGCTATGATCATTATTTCTCTAAGCTTCAAAAATACATCATATTAGGTGATAATGTATGTCAATTTTATTTATGTCAGTTATTTATTTAAAAAAAATTTTAAAAAAGTATAAACTTTCATAATTTTTTTTATTGTAAAAATAATAAACAGATGAAATAAATGTCTGCTTTAAAATCACATGTCCAATATTCCTTTACAAGAGTAAATGGTAATATTAGATATTAATGCAATTTCATGATTTCATTTGAATAAGTCAATTTACTTCAATAAACAGATTTAATTGATAATAGCAAATTTTAATGACAGTTAATCCAAAGTTTTTTTTACAAAAATCTGAATTCTACATATCTTAAAATAATTCAGTGACATAGAACATATTAAATCAAAATTACAAAGATTATTTAAATAAAAAATTTAAGAAAAATATGTAAAAATATTATTTGAAGCAGTTAATTAAAAATAAAATTTGAAAAAAATTAAAATTAGAACAGATTGTGTGTGAAAAGTGTTGAAGTTTTTAGAATGCTTATATTAAATCATTAATTCTGTATTATAAATGATATTTACATTAAGAAAATTTATTACTGATGATAAATTGGTTTAAAACTAAAGTGTTCCTGCCTGATTAATACAAAAAAATGTTTTGTAATAAGTATGCTTAAACAAAAATTATTTTGTAGTTTAGTGAGCGATTTTAATTAATTGCCATTTAATTTAAATCCTTAATCTTTACTTCGAATATTATATTATCTAAAACAATATGATAAAAAAATATTCACCACATGAATAAATGTTATTTTTTCTTTAAAAAAAATCTGAAACAGATCAAAACAGCACAGCTAACATGGAATAGTATGAAATATAAAAAAATTATTATTTTTACCCTCAGAAAGTGTCATTCGAGATCCTTTTTTTCGATTGCGGACCGTGTTACCACTTTGTGATCGTGAACTTTGCATGTTTAAAAAAAAAAATTATTTAAAAATCTTGAAGAAGTTTTGGAAACATAAATTAGATCACTGAAGGAACTGAATTTCCACTCATATTAGTTGATATTTCGCTTTCGATATTTTAGTTTTGGTATGGCTAATTTCTTCGTAATTGAAATCACTTCACAAAAAAGAAGGTAGTTGCCACCTACGCAAACCTTGTCGAGGCGAAATTTTTTTTAAAAAACAACGTATTCGATTTGAAGGCATTTTCATACAGAATTATTGATTAAATATTCACGATGCTTATTTTTACTGTGTAAATAAATATTTTTTGTCAATTTTTTAATTAAAAATACAGTTGTAAATAATTAAAATTGGAATAAAGTCCTTTGCTTTTCCATATCTGTCATAAATCAACCAATCAGTATTCTCAACCATTAAGTAATGTTACTTATTTCTGGTATCTGAAATTTAGTAAATATTTACATTGAGTACTGAAACATATTTTGATTGTGCCGTTACTTTGCGTATTTTTTTTTTTCTTTTTCGAATTTTTCTCGTTGTAAAATTAAAATGGGAGATGTTAAATGCTACCTACGAAAGATGGATTTTCCAAGTGTTGTTCCGGAGGCTCTAAGACATATCCAAAAGCTATGGCTTCCTAACTGTTCGTCGCAACAACTTGGTTTGATGAAAGAACTATCAGAAGAATTTGTATTTTTCGAAATTGATAAGTGGGGTAATTCTCGAAATCAAAAACTTCCACCCATCAAAGAATTGCAGATCGTTGAGAGAATTGCATGGTATTTTAGACAGCCGGAAAATGATAAAAAAATGGCTACATTTCAGTTCCTTTTCCCATTTGGTTCAAAAATGTTAGAGAATAGGTTACCGGTTTTAGGTAAATTACTGTCACTGGCAATCGCTACTGAAAATGGAAATGTGTTAAGCTATATTGGCACATGGATGCAGCTTTGTACATGTGTATCAGATTATTCAGCATTCATAGCCAAAGCTGTAGTTCGAGAATTTATTAAACCCTCTTCATCTAATGAAAGAATAAAAAATTTACCCATTATATCCCCTATATTTTGTGCGAGTTTGATATCTGCAATTACTAACATGTATTTCACCAGTTGTCCCCCAGATCATATAATTCTTATGATTTTACAATGGATAAATTCTTCTCCTAGTTTATGTTTCTCACCTCTTAAACTGGTCATTCCAAGTTCTTTTAATTTTCCAGGACCTCAAACACCAATTCCTGGACTAATGTTTTGGTGTATATTATCTCCTTTATATAAAGAGGCATCAGAAAATACAAAGATGTGTGATAGTGATGATAAAATATTTTCTTCATTATTATTGGCCCTTTTGAAATGTATGACAAAGGCAATGCCATCTCAAGATACTTCACTAGCAGTGTCTGTAACAAGTATCATAGTTATTGCAGAAACCTTGAAAAAAATGAGCTATGTATCGAAAGAACGTCTGGATACATCTCTGGATAGGTTTGCTATGTGTGTAGAAGTTGCTTTGAATACTAATTGTTTGCACATGCAACTAGAAAAAATTGGAAAACTTTTAAATCAGTGTTTGCAATTACCTTATAACCGACCTTTGAAGATAGTACTACAAAAGTGGGCCAAAGTAAAGCATATGTGTTGAGTTATTTTATCTTAATTTATGTTTCATGATAACATTGTAGAAAGAACAATAATCTTCTCTGTGTTCAAAAGTATTTTTTATCTTCATTGATGTGTTTTAAAACAGTAAAATTTGCTGTTACTTTGCTTTCAACAATTTGTTGCTGTAATTAAACTCAATGATTCATAATTTTGATTAATATAATGTAACTCCTACTTCATATAGAACCAGTTTCATTAAAGGTTTGGAATATGATAATAATGAATTCTTGTATTTTTTAATCTTATTTTTTGAATTGTTTATTAGCATATGAATTCAGAAGTTTTCAGAGTCTAAATAATAATAATCCAAAGAATTTCCAAAAAGGACACATAAAATATCTTTAACATTTGAAAAATATTACATTAAAAGTAATGTGTGATTAAGTTATTTGAATAATATCCATGTTATATTTAATGGTCGTTATAAAGGTCAGGATGGGTGTGTAACAAAAAATTATCTGTAACTAATATGTTAGCAAATTATTATGTTATTATTAGTAGTTTAATTTTAAAATAGTTTTGGTTTTGTAATCATTCAAAATAATTAATTAAAGATTCCCAAATTTTGACCCAACTGGCTGCAAGTAAACTGAATTAGTCATAACTTTCCAACTCATATTTAAAAATGTAAATGTAAAATCTAATTTATGTCAAATCGGAACATATTGCCAATAATAGAAAGCAGGAAATCAAACATGATTTTGTTATTATGAGCCTCTATTTGTCACCATAATTACTTTAAAGTTAAACCACATGGTTTTATATGACCTTGTTTAGTCATTATTTTTAATTGTTGGCTCTATCAGTCATTTACATTATCATAACTACTTGAATTCTTATATAGATTAATTTACATAGCGTCAAATTTATAATGAATGGGACCCATTCATTGTTATCTTTAATGGAATTATGGATTTTTGGCTGCACCAAAATGATTGATACAAATTCTGCCAGAATTGTGCAAACTTTCATGGTTAATGGTATTTTATATAATTACCTTAAAAATTATATGAGCCATGATCAAAAATTATTTATAAGTTAGTAATATAAATGATGCATCAGTTAGATCAGAGGTATTCAACCTTTTAAACTTTGGGGAACTCTTTGAGCTTACTATTTTCTTGAAGGAACCTTTTGATCAAAGAGAAGAAAAAATAGGATGTCAAAGCCTTACCCTACTCAAATTTACAGAATTATTATTGCATCTCTATTTTATCACAATGGAAACATCTTAATAAAATAACGAATGGTAAGGTAACTAATGTGCATATATATATATATTGTTTTCTAAAATATATGCTATGAATAATAAACAAAAGGAACTATATTTTAAATTATAACAAATTAATAAAATAGAAAGTTTTTAATGATTTTGTTGTCATTGTTTTTTTATTGCAAAGTAATTTTGCATCTGGAATAATTGTTGAAATCTGTAACCTAATGTTATCTTCAGCATCCAATCGGTTTCTGTATTTTGTTTTTCTCACAGTGTACAAAGAGAAACATTTTTTGCATGCATAGGTTGAAATATATGACATTAGATGTTTCACAGCTCTTTTGGCAATTTCAGGATATTCTTTTCTAACATCAATCCAAAAACATATAATATCAACTTGACTGAAATTTAGTTTCAATTGAGCGTCAGTCGATTTATCAATTTGTTGCTCTCTTTCTTTTATTAGGAGTACAGAGGTGTGACAATCTTGAGACGGATTTTGGACCCAAGATAATTTTCTTTTTGAACAGAGAAATATTCAAGAAATGTTTTTTGTAGATCTAACAAATATTAGACCAAATTAATTTTTATCATGATTAGCGTTACCCTCTACTAAAATATCATGCAAATTAGAAAAGTATTCAATATTATCTTTAAAAATGCAATCTGCCCAAAATTTCAATTTTAAAAGAATGGCAATACTGTGAAAATAATGAATTAAGTGAGCAATTCTTCTGAGTGAAAGAATGGAGACTAATATGTGACCCTTATGCGTGTGTCTCGATTTATGAATTTAAAATACTTGACTGTTATGAAATTTAAAATTTAATTTTATCCAAAAAATATTTGCATATATTTTTACTAGCAAACTGTCTTTAATAATTCAATTTCTTCTAAATATTACATTTTTACTTAAATTTTGGCACTGTGATTAAGTAAATAGTGATCTCTTGTGGAACCCCTGTCAAAGTTTTAGGGTACCCTAGGGTTCTGCAAAACCCAGGTTGAAGACCTCTGAATTAAATAATAACTTGAATGAAAATCTAGGCTCTCTGGTTTTTATTAATTTGTATATTTTTAATAAGAAAGTTTTCAAAAGTTGTAGTTTCTTTTTTAAAATTGAATAATATATTGAACAATATAATTGGTTTGTGTTTTAAATTAAAATTTCATTAGTGGAAAAGAAAGATGTTATGAATATAACTTGTTAAGTCTAGGTATGCATTCTATTTTGCATATTCTGCTTTAATACTTTCTTTTAAGTATTGATTATATAATTAATTAGATGTTTAATAGTTTTATATATTATTTTACTTCATGTAATAAACATATGTTATTTCTAGATTATCTATCAAAATAAAATTTTATAATTTTTTTCTTCAAATATGCTTCTTTTGATCTAATGATTTTGATCAAAATTTAATGTACACTGCTGGCCATTAAAATTACAATACCAGGAAAGGGAGAAGAGGTTGGGATATGCAAATGATTAATATTTCAGCACTATTTAGATGATGCTGGAGGGAGAAACGACATCTAAAGCACTGCATAAAAAAGTTGTGCAGCAGATTTCTCATTCAGAAAGTGTTTTGTAAGGTTGGAGTTTGCTCAGAATATCATGTTATGCCGCAAATAAAAAGAAATGTTTACCAGCAAGTGTCAGAATTCAATAGCGGCAGGATTGTTGCCTACGGAGAGTGTGGATTATCGTTACGTGATATTGCCCATTGCACTGGTCAAAACCCAACCACTGCCATGCGAATAGGGAATCAATGGGTTGCTGAGGGTCATACTGAAGGGCATGCAGGATCTCCATGCCCTCCCATAACTAATGCCCGAGAGGACAGACATATTGTGAAGTCGGCTCTGTAAAACCGTACATTCACATCATGGAGCGTTAGACAGGAAATGCATGTTTGCAGTATGCTCAGTATCCACTTGTACGGTGTGATGGTGTTTGCAGCTGCATGGACTGCCAGCACGGTGACCATTACTTTGGCTTCCCTTGTCAATGCAGCGTAGAGAGAGGCGGCGACTCTAGTGCTCCGAACGACAAAGCTGGATACAGGAGTGGCACAATGTCGTCTTTCCAGACGAGTCCCGGTTCTGCGTGCAGTATTCTGATGGCTGTATACATGTCTGAAGGCTCCGATGAGACTACTAATCACCTGCTTGCATTCTATATCGGCTTAGGGGCCCTGCCCCTATTGTGATGGTTTGGGCAGCCATTGGTCACACAACTCGCACATCTCTAATTCGGATCGACGGTAATTTGAACGCAGATCGATACATTTCTGACATCTTACTTCCAGTGGTTGTGCCCTACCTTCAAGGCCTGCCAAATGCCGTCTACCAACAAGATAATGCAAGACGACATGTTGCACGCCGTGTTCTGATATTCCTCGATACACAGGGTATTCGATTATTGCTTTGGCTTGCATGGTCTCCAGATCTCTCACCCATTGAAAACATCTGGTCATGAGATCATCTGGCTCACTATCCCTCTCCAGTTAATATGGTTGATGAAGTGTGGCATACACTTGAAGCAGCATGGAATGAGTTGCCTGTTCCTGTCATCCAAACCTAGTTCAACTCCATGCCTAACTGGGTAAGGGCCAATTTAATTGCCATGGGTGGCACTTTTTCTACTAATTTTGCACCCTCGTAAACCGTCAAACTGCTTACAAATTTAATCATTTTGTCTTCATGCCATACTTTTTACGTATAATAAATATATTTTTTTGTATTTGCTTTTCTTCATGGTGTTGCAATTTTAATAGCCAGTAGTGTTCTTGTAATCTTGCTTTCAGCTAATCAATATTCATTCTGAATAATGTAACTTTTTCGAGAATTTAACAGCTATCATTTGAAACACAGATTTCGGGGAAATTTCTGATTGCTGTTAACAAATATTACCTTGGATAACCGTACGATAATGCAGCAAATACAATCAGTCATAAAAGCAAAACGTACATCCTCAAAAATTGCAATTTCTTATGTAATTATAAGAATTGGAAAAATGCAATATTTTTATATTGAAATACAAATTAATGTTCATTCATATTTATATATTAAAACAGAAACACTTTTCAAATTGGTAAAAAAAAAAAAAAATCATATAACCCAGGAGTGTACATGTACATCAAGGAAAAGGAAAAATTAGCATAATTTATGTAATTGAAAGTTTTTTAATACCGTGTAACAATGCATGTGAACCAATAACGGCTTGCGCTTTCCTAAGCATTGAGACAATAAGAATTTGTGTGGTATCTGGTGTAACATCACTCCACGTTAGTAACAATGCATTTATCAAGGATTCTTCATCGTGGAAATTGTATTTTCTGACTATTCTTTCATTTTCATTCCATACATATTAAATAGGACTCAAATCTGGATTTGAGGATGGGTATGAAGTAATATAGTTTTTTTTTTTTTTTTTTTGTAAAGAAGCCTGTCCTTCACGATCTTTACTGTGTATTCATGGTCGTTATCATGTTGCTTCCAAACTGTCAACTAATGGTGGATCGTAGTGTTATGGGGCCCATAAAGTTAACTGAATTCCTAGAGTTCCAGTCACATGAGAAATTTTCTAAAATAACCTGACTTTTCACACGTGGCCGCGGTAGCCTAGTGGTCACGGTTTTGGATTTTTGGCCGGCGATTTTCGTTCAGTCGCTGATTCGATCCTTGGCCGCCAAAGACCCGCCGTATAGCCGGGGCTGATGCACGTTAAATCTGACGGGGCCCAAAGTCCTCCCGTTGTCGTGGTGTGGAAGTTGGGAGTGCGGGTGCCATCTCAGATGTCGTCCTCGTCATTTGACCGAGGTTCAAAATTACGGGTTCTATCGTCAATAGCCCTCGTGTTGCTTCTAGTGCGACGTTAATAAAAACTAAATTAAATTATTCTCAAAACTCTCTATTTTCTGCTCGGAGAGAATCTTCACGTTAAGATTTAATAAATAATTCCAATGAATGGAGTAAAGTATATCCTTCCCCTATATCTAAACCTGCAATTTGTAATACTTTGTAAGCTTTATTAAATCGCTCCAAGATCTTTTCCTTCTTTTCAGAGCTTTCATCAAATATATACTTAAGAGTATCGAGTATTTTTGATAGCTAACTTAAACCGCGTGAGCTGACTCGGTAAATGATAAGACCATCTGGTGGTGCTTAGATTTTTTAGTGAAAATATCAGTGATGCTTTGTCTCTCAGTATTTTCCAACGGTGCAGAGAAAAAGGTGTAAATATTCTGTTGTTTCCATTACTAAGGTTGCAGCATCCACTCCAACCAAATTTAAAGAAAGCGTTCATTAATTCTTTTTATTTATGTTGTAAGCCTGTATAAAACGCGTTATCGTATGATTGTCCACAGATGTTTTCAATAAGAAGGCCTGCGTCGCTTAAAAACTGAGTGACTTTTGTAAATATTGTCTCGCTGGTGTGATTTTCGATCAGTAGAATGGTTGTAAATATAGTTGACAAGGTTTCACTGGAGCACATGAGCTTTATGCTCTTAATCTCCATATCGAGTTTGACTTGAGCATTACTTCGGCTTTTTCCACCCAGAACTACATATTGAATTATTTGTAATTTAATTATTGTGTGAGAAAAATTTAAAGTAAAAAATTTAAAAATAAAATTGTTGCAATGGACTTTAAAAATTTAGCAATGAAGATAGAGTTGATCAGTATTGTAGAAAATAAAGCTTTCTGAGTGGTTGACAAGAGTTGAGCTGAGGGGTATAGGGGTATTTATCTGACTTTATCAGCCGACCAATGGGGAAGCTTCCTTTCAGTGTGGGTATTTGGTTTACTTGAGATGAACCAGTGTGGTGTTTCTAGCTTTGCTAGCGGCACCTGGTGTTTGTGAAAGTAAGTAGATTAATGAGTTTTAAAGTGTTTGCGTGAAAAGAAAGACGTTTGATAGTTACAGATTTAGTTGAATGTTTTTCGATCTTTTAATATTTTTGTCTGGATCATAGTTACAAATATTATGGAGAGATTTGTTGTCGATGGTCATGAGATTATTAAAGAATTTAAGTTCAATTTTATGAATGATTTGTCTAATTGTTGGGAAATTTATAGAGGTGTAAATGTCTGCGTTTCCCATGAACCATCTAACGTTAACCATTTGTCTGATAATGTTATTTTGGGCTTTTTCAAGTTTATTAATGTGTGTTTTGGCAGCGAAATCCCAAATGGGACAGCTGGAGGTCAGGATTGGTCTGAGAATCAGAGTATAGATAAGCAACTTGTTTTCTATTTTTAATTTGGAATTCCGAGCAATTAAGGGGTAAACTGAACACGCGCTGGCTCAGAATTTTTTAATGCATTGTGTAATGTGTTGTTCGAAAGTGAGTCTTTTATCAAGTATTACTCCAAGATATTTGGTGTGATTAGACTAGGTGATCTTGTGTGCATTTATGGTGATTTTTGGTTTGGTGTTTTTTGTTTTGTGTGAGAAGAAGATGGCCTCCGTTTTTGTAGCATTCAGTGCAATTTTCCGTTTGGAGAACCAGTCTTCTAGTTTTGTTACATGTTTTTGTAGTACGCGAGCCACTAATATTTGCTCTTTGTTCTCAGCTAGTATCGCCGTGTCATCTGCGTACATGCAGAGAATCGTGTTGAATGCTTTAGGAATGTCGTTCACATAAATTGAAAAAAGAGTTGGGGCTAAAATTGTGCCTTGGCTATTCCAGCGGCAATTTTAGTAGTGTTTGCGTGAGAGTTATTTACTCTGACATCAAAAGTTCTATTTGTAAGGTATGAATGGAAAATTTTTATTAGTGTAGGGTTTGTTTTAATTTTTATTAATTTGTAGACAGTCCCCATACCAAACTCTATCAAAGGCATTTTGTATGTCGAGGAAGATTGCACCTGTGGATTTCCTATTATTTAAACCGGCCCTTGCGTGTTTGGTTGTAAGTCGTTCGAATATTTTCCCGTTATAACAGCATCTTAATATTATTGCTAGCTTATCCGTATACGCAATGTCTGGAATGGAGTCTACATTAAGGGTATAATATTTTGTAGCGTCACCGTTAATCTGCTCATTAAGACGTTTTTAAAATTTTTCTTTTGAGCTGCAATATCCCTTCATATACAGTTTTGAATAAGTAAGTAGTAGCTTTTATCGTCTCAGTTTGATATTTTATGTGATGTTCTCTTGAGAAAAGATCGAGTTCTGAAATAAGCTTCAAGAGATCCGTAAAATTTCCCTTACGAGCATGTGGAGAACCCCACTTTTCGTCATGACCTCGTAACGGTAAATCTCTTTCAGATAAATATTTTATTGACACTACTACCTGATCTAGAATATTGTAGTTATATTTTTCAGTTTTATTTACATGTTTTTTTAACTACATGTCTATTGTACCCTTTTTAGGTTTTCGTGCGAGGCAGATCCTCATGGCTTTCTTACGATCATTAGATTTTTCATGAGATATAAGATTTTTTTCTTATCCCCCCCCCAATCTTTACAACCATCAGATGCCCAAACTACAAAATTTCCTGAATGAACTCAAAAAAAGATTATTCTCACTAAAAACAAATTGCAATAAACTGTATCCGCTCGTCTTCATAAATTTTAAAAAACGAATACAGCGCATCAACATATGAAATGTCTACGTTTCAATGAAACATGTTAGGCAAAATAAATTAGATAAAGGCTCTTGTAATTAAAGAGATTGTCAGGTACAAGATGGTTTGCTAGGACTGATGCAGTTTTAGCGTTGAAATATATCTACAAAAATATAAAAGAGACATTAGAAAAGTTATGCTATTCCACAAAAGAAAAAAAAAGTTGCTTCTATTGAAGCAGAAGCATTACTTCAAGAAAGGAATGACTAAGAAATGTCTAAGAAAATGATGTGTTATTTAGAGTTTTCTTTTTACGAGCTTAAATTGTCTGTGGGAAAACAAGAAAAAAAAATACATTAGTTATTTTATAGTTATATACTGAGATGGTATTGATTCAAGTTCAATTTTTTATTTTCTTAAATGCAGCAGACATACAAACAATAACACACTGGTCCAAAACTGTCACAAATACAATATTCTGTAATAACTATAGAATATATATATATATATAAAGAGAGAGAGAGCAACGTACTTATATTGAAAAAAGGCACATTGTTAGTTAAAATACAGGCTATATCAAAAACGGTCAAATCATGATGCATTATATCTCGAGAAATGTCTGTCTACTATGGAGTGTGGCCACCGTGAACTGTTATGCAAACCTCCCAACGGGACATCATACTGTTAAAAAGGGTGTCGAATATTGCTTAAGGCAATAAATCCTATTCTTCGAAAAGCCCAAATTTTTGCTCCTGGAGGGTCCTGGGAAGGAGGGTGACATCGTGCAATGGCTCTTCCTTGATAATCGCTAATATGTTCTATAAAACAAAGATCGTGAGACTTCGCGGGTCATTCCATACGGCAAATATCCCCTTCTTCAAGAAAATCATCAACAATGTGAAATAAGTGTGCTCTTGCATTATCATCCATAAAAAAGATGCCTGTGTTTGAAATACCCAGGAAAAGCCTCATATATGCTTCAAAGACCTCGTCCCTATATCGCTGTTCGGTAACATTACCCGCATCAAAGACGTGCAGTGGTGTACGACTACCCAAAATGATGCCGCCTTAGTCAACGATTCCTTTGCATCTAAACTGGTCGGTTTAGCGATTGATCGTTGATAGCAAGCTCCACATTCTCTCCAGATGGAGATGCGCAGATAATCTTTCTGTGTGTTGAAACTCGACTCATGATAAAAGAACACGTCTACATTCTTGGCGTATTCGGTCTCTCATGTGTAATACGCTCAGACACATTACTGGACGCCCTCTCTAACAGGCCCTCTCTAAAAGACGTCAATATACTGATTACCAGTAAATTCTTGATCCAGAAGCATCAGCAAGAGCACGAGAAAGCTCTGTTGTCATTATCTGCCTATTTTGTCGGCACTTAATACCAAGAAGAGAGATTTTGTGCAGATGTCGTTGCTCTTGGGCGGCCTTGGCCAGGCCTCCTGATGACTGTTTGGGATTGATTCCACATCTTGGATTCCCGTTTTGGTGCCACTTGCAGTCATCGAGCCACCTCCGCTCAAGACTGTCCAACTTCAATGGTTCTCCAACTCATTAAATCGTCCAAACAGTTATGAGAACTCATTTTCAGTGGCATCAGTTAAACTTGTAGGTTTTAACACAATATTCACAACACTGCAGACAAAATTCCTAGATGATTAAATAGACAAATTTCTCGTTGTGCTTCAGAAATAGCACTAAACACCATTTATTCCAAACAGGATTCTAACATAATGCTACATTTTCTTCAAAATATATGCAATACATATTTTGTCAATTTTACTAGTAACAGTTTTGAATGATTGTGAAAAACGCGTTTGTGACCTTAATTTTGGACACCAGTGTTTGTACAAAAAAAAAAAAAAAAAAAAAAAAGCATCTGTCAAGAAAGCAACATTTCCAAAAGTGGGAATTATTTTGAAAATTTTCAAACCCTACCAATTTCAAACGCTTTGGCGTAATAATCATTTTCTTGTGACTAAAAGATTAACTATTATCTAATCAAATCAATGTTAGAAGAGAAATATTAAGTAATATGACTATTTTTATACAGAAACAGCTATTTGCTTTAAATTATTGATTATGACGAAATAGTTAGAGAGTTTGTACAGGGAAAAAAGAAAAAAGAATAGTTAAATACTTTCATATTTTCAATTTTAATTTCCTGTAAAATTCTATAATTTTTAATTCAAATTTTTCTAATTATTATTCCTATTAAATGTATATTATCATTAATTATAATTGTATATTTACATGTATTCAACAATTAATTCAAAACTTTGTAATTATTATTGTCCTATAATTAGTTGTATTTTTATTATATTTAAATCTTTTTTGGAATAAAATGTAAGTGCCGCTGTTGCCGTTGGGTCATGATCACAAATTTACGGCCATTGTTCCGTTTCTGTCGAGTTGTGGGTTCGAGTTCCAATTCCATTAAAGATTTACCGAGAAGAGGAGCTGATGCACATCAAATCTGTCAAGGCTTCAAATCTTCACAAGGCGTTGTGGGGAATTTTAGAGAATAGAATACCAGCTCAAGTGTTATCTTCATTACTAAACCGAGGCTCAAAGTTTTCAGTGCGTTGTCAACATCTTGTTGTTTCGTAGTGTGAAGTTAAAAATATTAATATAATATATGTTATTATTTTATTTATTTAAAAATATAGTTAACAAGTATTTTTATTTAGTCTATCTCTTTTTTTAAGAGGCTTAATATTTTCTTTTTCACCCTGAATCTCAACCAACTTTAATCCGACTCTGACTATGGGGTATTCTCATATTTGAATCACAGTCAGATGATACTGGAGTCACTATTTACTTTTTCTTCAATAGAGGGGGAGAACTTTAAAGACCCAAATAATGTTTTAACTTGCAACAGACTTAGTTATTTACTTGAAGAAATAGGAATTTCGAATTCGTGATTCATTCACTAGACTGTTACTCTGTGTATCGGGTCATCGCAGTCTTTTCTGCATTTTTATAATACGATTAAGATCAAAAGGATGAAATAAAATAAAGTTGCTCTTAGATTTTTCCATTACAAGGAATTGTATGCCTGACACCACTGAGATAAGATCAAACAACATCTATCATTACTCGATTATGCATTATTTGATATTAAATGTTGAATCTACAGTGGCGTGCAAAAAAATTGTACAGCATGCTGCTTTCATGTTTGGCATAGGAAACTTTTACAACCGTCATGACCTCCTGCAAATAATAAAAAAAGAAATTATTTACAAAGTTGGAGAGAGAGAGAAAAAAAAACTATAAGGAATACATATTGCAATTCACGAAGTGAAACCCGCAAAATGGATTTTAATACAAATTGTGACTATTGAGTGTTTATCGTTGAAAAAAACTGCATATCAGCAAAATAAATAACTCAGTTCGGCTGCCATAAGTGAAAAAAGGAACTCTAACAACATTGGTTGTCTCTAATATCTAGAGAGGACTTCCTGACCTTGATGACAACTGCCCAACCACTGGACATTATCAAAATAAGTTTTTAGATATGTTCAAGTTTTATTTCATGGAACCAGGCTTAGAAAAGTGTTTGCTTTAGCTATCTCAGTGATCCAGGTTCTTTGTTCTGAGTGGATTAGCGTGGATTTCTGCCACCTGGTGCGAACTCTAATTTTACCACATCCCTGTAGAAATAAAAAAAAATTATAATACCAAAAATGCATTGTGCGCGCATAAAATTAAATCACTTACAGTTTAATACGTCAAAACGAATAAATAACATTATACACGGATAAAACGGCAATGCCATTGAAAAATTTAAAAGTAAACTAAGCAAATATTTACTTTAACACGCCTATATAATGGTCGAATAGTATAAAACAAATTAACTTGCCTTTACAATTTAGGTACTCGTGAAACTTTATCAAAGTAAAAAATAAACGATATCAACGCTGCACCGCTTTACCAAATAACAAAAGAATTCAAGAAATTAAATGTCACTTGTTCACCGTTCCACCTATGAGTTGTTCAAGTATTGAAATAGGACAATAATTTGAAAACGAAAGCGAGCACGCTAATTGCATTTGTTGCGTGGCAATAGCGGATCGTGGCCGGCCTCGTCGATTTCGAAATTCAAAAAGGGAAATTTATTTTCTTATTTAAAATAAAATATTTGATTAGCTTTTATTTAACTTCACAAAAATATACGTATATTTTTAGGTCATATTTTACCATTCTGTTTTGAACCACTTCCACTTGTCCAATTTCCTTAAAATGCTCCTTAAGTACCTATATAGTCCCGCTGACAGTACAGTTTTCTAATCTAATGATCGTGGCCTGATGCTGCAGGCAGGATTCACCGTCTCGGCCGCTCCATGCTGCCTCCCTCCAAATCTGTGCCACCCGCCCTGGGCTCTCCGTTCACTCTCCTCCTCCCCAACGCTACGCCACTGCTTTTCAATACTTCTTGACCCAAACGTTTTCAAAAGGAATTTAAAACCAGACTATGTTCAGGACATGGCATGATTACGGTTCTGCGGGACTTTTTTTTTGCGTTGGAAAATGACCTAAAGGCAAGAACAGAAAAAAAAAAAGTAAATATTTCTTATATACATTGCTCATGCATTTGCTGTTAACTGTAATGATAATTATCCTGGAAAATCAGCTACAAAACATATCTATATCAGTTTTGAACAGTTGGGGAAAGTTTCCTTTGCAGAATGTTTGTGTATGCCTGACCATTCACAGTTTCAAGTACAAGTTGACGCATCGCATGGTACGAAAAGATCCTCTGAGAAAATAGATTTGAACTTTTTAATTCAATCATGAAGTGATAGTGTTTACTCTAAAGGAAAAAAAAATTAAAAAAAGAATTGTGCCAGAGCTTCTAGCAGAATAATTTCATTAACAGTGCTAGACATATGTAATGCCTTTCATATATATATATATATATATATATATATATATATATATATATATATATATATATATATATATATATATATATATAACTTCTTATTATATCTTTAGAACCCATGAATCATATCACTCTGTTTCTTACAAACTCTCATTACTTACTGTAAGTTACTTAGCTAATTACTTAATTTAATTCCACTTAAATTCATTTGAGATCAGACACACTTTTTTAGTAACAATTACAACTTTGTTTATTCATTCAATATAGTTCCTATTGCGTTAATTAACACAAAATCATTACACTCAACAAAATTCTTCATATATCATAAGCATCAAATATTAGCTTGAGCGATAACATTTCAGAATGACATTACTAAATACCTTATTAAAATTTTACTTAAAGCACTGCAGTTCATTAAAAATAGTTCACTTTAAAATCATTAATAATTGTTACACTTTAAAGCCATTAATTATTATACATAAAAACGTCAATAGTCAAATTCCTCAGGTACTTGAAATATCAAATATCAATCATATATATATATATAAATATCAGTAATCATACACAAATTCTTTTACATAATCATCACTGTTATGCGTACATTTCACTACGAATTATCTTTAATTCCACTATGCACAAATAAAGAAAATCTTTCTCCATTTAAGTAATAATTCTAATTTAAGGCTATAAAAGAATCTTAGGTAGCAAAATAATAGAGTTCATACCCCCCCCCCTTTTTTTTGTCTCTGTAAAAATAAATAAAAAACAAACAAACAAATTCGCTGTCGCTTTCGTAACATGCCTTTTCGGGTTTTTTATCATAAAACTGGGCACGTGTTTGTCGTTGTGGGAACAAGTGTCAAGGGGGGAACACTTCTTTCCTTTACTTGTAGGGGGGGAATACATTCTTGAATTGAAGGGATATTCGAACTTGATCTTTGCCTTTTGTCACAGAGACCTTGTAGCGTGGTAATAGTTCTTCCCTTCCACACGTGCTAATTTCTTTTGTAACTCCATACTGTAACCGTATCGTTAGTGGTCCACTGCAATGAAGAAATTTCTTTCCCTTATCTTGGGGCAGGCAGTTTCGCTTCTTCATCGTAGAAGTAGCATCTTTACTTGGGCTGTAAACATTTACACCACCGGGGTCAAATGGGGTTTCTTGCCGTCCTCTTTCCTTTGGAGAGTGGGACTTTCTTCTCTGGAGTTCAATTATTTTTTTCTGTCTGTACGACCCATGGTCTCTAAATCATGTTTCCTGATGTCCCTTTCACGAGGTTGATTTCTGCTGCTTCTTTTACGACATATCTCCCCTTGCAGTAGAATCGCTCTCCTTGCCATTGGAATTCTCCGTTTTTACTGCTATCACTTATTTCACTCCGATTCTTCGCGTCAACATTTTCTCTGTTTTCTTCTGCCCTTAATGGAAATATTTTCTCATGCATCATCCTTTAAATTTTTCTCGTTGACTTTCTAAACTGAAGAAAATTTTTGTCCTTCTAAATTATGCAAGTTCTTCTTGACATGGTTGTCCATTTTTTTCGCTCTTTTCCTTTTCTTTCTATGTTTTCCTTTGCGCTTTTTGTTTCATTCTCTTTGGTTCTCGAAAGTCGGCTAATCTTTTCAAATCATCCTTTTTTTTCCTCTTGTTATCATTTACTTTTCTCAATATTCCTTCTTTTCCTTCATTTAGGGTACAGGTTTCTTTCTGCAATTTTTCTAATTGATTTAAAAAATTATAACTCTCCTTTTTATGACATTTAAGTTACATCGCTAGAGCTAATAATGCTTCTTCTTTTTCTCTGTTAATGATTTTTTGTTCCCGAATGGTTTGAATTAACTTTTCATTTTGTTCCTGAATTCTAGCCATCTCTTGTTCCCGATTCTTCAATTCAGATTCAAACTTTTCCTGTTGAGATTGAAATCGCTTTTCATCAGCAATTCGTCTTACTTCCTTTTTTTCAATAACAGCATCTTGTTGCCATATAGTTTGGGATAATCTTTTATTCTTCTGAATTTCGATAAACTTCTGCCCATTTTCTTTCAATTTAGATTCAAGCTTTTCCCGCTAAGGCTGAAATCGTTTTTCATGACACTCTTGCATTTCTCCTTGTTTTCTTACAACTTCAGATAACCTTTTATTTACTTATTTTTTTTTTTTTTTTCGTATTTTAGGTAATTCTTGAATTTGTTTCTTATTTTCTTCTTTAACTTTGATAAGTTCTCTTCGGGCAGTTTTAGCTGCTTTCAATTCGACACATGGCGTCGCTTTAATACTATTCAAATTTAAAAATGGGTAATCTTTCACATATCCAATTCGCAATTCTTCATCGATAATTGCGTAAGCGATGTGTGGTAAGTCTAAAAACGGCGTTCAACCAATAAATCAACTGGTTGAGTTGAGTCTGGGACGATAAAAACATAAATACTATTTGCTAAAGCTTCTTCGATTTAGATATCTATTGTTATCACACCTAAACTTTGAGTGACTTGATTTAACTGATTACCAAATGAATAGAGATACTTTTCACAAGATAAAATGTTAAGTCCTAAATTTCGTGCTACTGATTCTTTGAGTAAACAACTTGAAGATTCGGTATCCAGTAGAGCAGTGACTCTATGGCAATTTATTATGGCAAGTTTCTTGTAAGTATTAGATGTAGATGAATCTTGATCGCGAACACTTATGGTAATCATTCTTGGATTCTTATGTCCTGTGTACTGTTTCTTACAGTGTTCTGATTTTCCACATAAGGTGCATGAGAAGGGACAATATTTTACAAATTGATCATAATTCTTGCAGGAAAAGCATTCCGGTTTGTCTCTGAGCTTCGTCTTAAATTTTCTAATTCTTGTTTCCTTTCTTTTTGCCATTGCCTATCATCTTCTTCCCTTTGTTCCCTTTCGATTCTATCTTCAATTATCCTCTCGAGACATCCTTCCACGAAATCTTCTTCATAGTATTCATCATTAATTAATTTTGCTATTATGTCTTCATTTTCAGCTTCAGGTGAAAGGTTTATACCGAATTATTCCGCCAACTTCAAGGTATCACTTTTCAAACCTTTTGAAAAGAATGACAAACTTTAATGCTATATTATTACTATACTTTATGATTCAAAACAAATAATTTCCGTAAATAATCACTTCCAGTCGCGTAAAGTAAGCGAAAACTATTTATCTTCTTTTCCAATTTCACAGTCCAATAGGTTAATTCCTACAGCGCACTTCCTTTCCCCCCCCCACAATCCTAGTATGTTATTATCATACAAAGCACATCTTTTGCACAGTTCTTTTGGAATAATGTCAGTTGACCTTGAGTTTCAATATAAATCCTACTTCTGAAATATTAAAAATCATCACAAAACAAAAAACTTTTTCTCTTATACTTAAACTTTAACTGTAATCTTTCGCTAAACTACTTCTCCTTTTCACTCTCTTCACAATATAACTTATTATTGCTTTAGAACTTATAAATCATATCACTCTGTTTCTCACAAACTCTCATTCCGTACTGTAGCTTACTTAATTTACTTCCACTTAAATTCATATGAGATCAGACATACTTTTTAGTAACAATAACAACTTCGTCTATTCATACAATACAGGATCTGATGCGTTACAGGATCTGATCTTAGTGACCAGTACAGAGTACCTTTAGCACTCAATTAAACCATGATTCACAATTTTCTCGAGTATCAACTCACTTACGTCCGCTCCATTCGGAGATTGATCTGATCTACACTGAGGGGATTGAGTGACATCCCACACTCATCCTTTACAAAAAACGCCCTCTACAGGTGGACTACAAAAAAACACTTTTAATTTTTTTAAAGGATAGAATAAGTCTATTTTCACGTTTTTTTAAATACCAAAACAATGTAAACGCAAATGCTGCTATTATATTGTGAGAAACTTTATTTACATGTAATCAAAACACCAATGTAATCCGCCAAATATCAATTATCACATCATATAACTAATTATATCAATAATAAATCCAATACTATTAATATCCATGAAACAACATAATTAAAGAGATCATTAAAAACAATATAAAATTAGTACAACTCATATAAAAATTATTATAATTAATTAAACAAACTAATTCTTAAACTTAAAAACCAAAAAGAAAAAAAATATTTATTAAGATTTTTTTTGTTTAATTAATAATAAGTTTTCTTTAAGATTTTTATTTGGTTTTACAATTTTTTAGATATTTTCTTAGGTATAATTTTGCTGTTTTGGAGATTAATTGAATTTGTTTACTATTTGTACTATGTTTACTTTCTTCTTTTTTTATACGGTTGATACTTTGAATTTGCTGATTTTTGGTTTGTTATATTTTTTCATAATGTTTAAAAATTAATGAAAAATGCTGTATGAAGTTTAATGTAAATAAAAATAATATCGATCTCCTAAAAGTATTACGAATTTATAGCAAAAAATAGAAGTTACTACTATCAACACATTTGTAAAAGTTAAGTTACACATTTGTAAAAGCGTTAATAATAAATAAATACTCGATTAGTTTATTTTACTTATGATCGTTGACAAGCCAAATTCGATGCGGGGTAATATCTTCCTAAAAGACGATATTATAATTATAGATTTAAAGAATCTTAATCTAAATCGAAAGTTGAATGATCAAATACTTAATTTTAGGTTTCTCAACTCCCTATTCACTAAAGTAGAATCTATGTAGAAAATTATCTTAAAAAAGGAGCAAGTAAAGTATAAAAAAAATGTGACTCGAGAATGGTGCTATTTATAAAGAAAAGTGGTTCTATTATCGTAAAATATTCATCTTTCAATATGAAAAATGTCTCCCTTTGGAAATGAGGAGGGGATTATGGACAAATTATCCCAGCAAACGAAAAATGGGAAACATTCAACTCTCTAAATTTGGCAACGCTTTAGAATTTGTATTTCGTTATTTTGTCTGAATTATAAATAAATAAAAATCATAATAAACACAATGGATGCTATTTAATATAATTTTACCAAGAAAGACTTAGAATTTTTATTAAAATATTTTGAATTTAAGAAATAAAATAGTACGACGAACGTTTCCATGAAATAGTTTCTTCAATTTGTACTTAAAATTTATATATATATGTATGTATGTATGTATATATATATTTATAAAAGATTTGTTTATTGTTTTAATTATTTATCTGTAAATATTGTTTTATTTATTTTATCTTTTGTAGCTATTACCTCTGTAGATGTTTCTCAAATATATCACACATATGAAAGCGAAAGCCTGTATTATGCAATGGGGATTAAGGATGAAGGTTGACATAAACTAAAAAAAATTAGAAATTTGTACTAATTCCATTCATATTTACATTATATTTATTTGACAAGAATGTCTTGTGTATATCCGGACCTCAGTGGCCCATTGTCTAAAAGCGTGAGTTTCCTGGCGAGTGCGAAAAGAGCCTGGGGTTTTAGTCCTGGTTTTATATTAAAGATAATATTATGAATAATTAAGATTGCTGTATTTTAATTTTATATACTAGCCTTCTATGGCATGGTGGGGAAGTATAGATAGGGGTGTGCAAATTTAGATGTCCCCTTGTAATTCGTTAAATCTGTCGGGGTCCAAAGTCCTCCCGTTGGCGTGGTGTGGAAGTTAGGAGAGGGGGTGCCAGTTGAGGAGTCGCCCTCGTCACTTTGTGATGGCAAACCATTCCTGTTTGCCTCTTGTGCGATAGCTGAACTCAATATATTAACACTAAAAGTCAATCAAAGAGACGTTAGAACAATAAACACAGTCTTTATTGCTTGATTGCTAATATAACGATAATTATAAATGCTCTCCCAGACAAGGCCTTATCTATATTAACTCAATCTACCAGTAATCTAACTGATTCTTACCACTAAGGCTATCTTGATTTCTAGCATACATTAACCAGCCGATAACTTGTAACAATTCTCGGCTCCGACTTCAACTCCGACTCTAGAACAATCGCTCAACTAGAATCACTCAACCTCAACCTCTCTATCGCGACTCTCAGTCTGAGTTTATATATTTCCTAAATCTTCCGCTTCACTTCATTTCTATTTGCTTTCGGTTTACATATTCACGTTTCATTTTTGGTTGGCAAAGGTTGTTTAGCAAAAACAATCAATCTTAATTAAAAGTCTCCTAGGTTAGAGAAGAGAAAACCACGAATAGCCCAACTTCACAACTTGACCGAGGTTCAAAATTACGAGGTCAGTCGTCAATAGCCCTCCTGTTGCTTCCAGTGCGACGTTAATCAAACCAAACCAAAAATCCTTGTAATTTGACCTCAAAAATAAAATTTCGAAACTAATTGTATTGCACTAGTTTGGTTTGAATGTCTATGCGTGTTTTTTACTTAATAATTTGCCTCGTTCACGTAAAAGGGAAGAAAACTAAGAAAATATTGTGCACTTTCCCCCCCCCCAAGTTTGTGGCGGCATAGTATTCATATTCGCCTCTTGTGCCATAACTAAACCAAATAAACTAACACTAAAAAATCAGTATCTAATACAAGAAGACGTTAGTCAAATCTCACACCCAATGTTTATTCCACAGACTTGCACTATAATGACAAATGAACACTGTCTCTCCAAGGTAATACTCTAGACATATTCGCCCGTCTCACTCATACCGAATTAAAATTATCTTACCACAACTTTCCCGGTTGAAGTTGACTTGATTCTTGGCTTCGTCACGATCACTATCACCCGTAGCCACTCTTGATCTCGTCTACCACCTGTAAGCATATACTCAACGATAGTGACAGTCAACCTCTATCGTGTGAATCTCGCTTTGCTTATATACTTTCCTATCTACAGCACTTCACTTTATTTCTACCTGTCTCTAATTTAACTAATCGCGTTTCATTTGGGTTGGGAAGAAATTGTTTGATTTGTGTAATCAATCTTAATTAAAGTTTCCAAGGATAGTGAAGAGAAAACCGCGTATAGCTCAACGTCAGAAGTTAATGAGACAAATTTAAATTAAAGAAAATAGAATGTATGAAAAAAGAATATCTAAATTTGTACGAATCAATTATTCTGCTAAAATATTCTATTAAAGAGAAATCAAGACATTCGAGTTACCGATATTTTCACACAAATTCGAGTTCCATTCGAGTTACCGACACACTGGCAGAATTCTAAAAGCCCAATACAATATAAAAATAAAATGTTAAAAACTATTGGGTATATTCTCGACAAAATTGTATTTTAAATTTCACAACTCTTTATGAATGAGGATGGTTCAAAAAGTACCTACCTGTTTTTGAAAACAAATGATAATGCTGATTCAAGTTTGTGTTACCATTGTGTGCTGCCAGCTATTAAATGGCATCAAAACAAATTTCACACTGATTCATTCTACCTTGTTGAGTTGTAGTCGATGAGACCTGGACTTTTCATTTTCATAGGAAATTAAGAAAACAATCGGAACTAAGGTTTTCTTCCGACTAATATGCTCCAAAGAAGGCGATGATGGTATCATCGGTCAGAAAAGTCACGATGACGGTTTTTCGAGATGCGAAAGACACACCTCATAGACTTCTTGAAATGAGGGAAAGTATGACACCAGACAATATTATAGTGAAAAACCCCATTCATATTTCCGATTCCAAATACCCGATTGATTTCCCATTCCCAACGCGGGTGCTTTTTGAACCCCTCCAGATAGTTTAATTTCCCAAATTCATCATAGTCTTAGCCAGATTTACTGCGCATACACTTTTTTGTGAAGGACCTGATCGTAAAATTTTATATACTAGGTGGACCAGACAGCAAACTCAACAGTTGCGCTGACAATTCCAGTTATAGAGCCATTGTGTTTGTTTATTAACATCGCACTGGGAAGAAACACGAGAGTTATTGCGACAGACTTCGAAATTGTGAACCTCGGTCAAGTGACGAGGACGACATTTGAGATAGCAAATCCCTTTCCAAACTTCCACAATATGCCAGTGGGAGGACTTGGGACTTCGACCAGATTTAATGCGCATTAGCCTCGTTACACGGCGAGTCTTTAGTGCTATCAGGGTTTGAACCCACGACTCGACGAAAACAATGCCGGCTGCGAGTCCGTGATCATGACCACTAGGTTGCCGTTCCCGCCTGATAATACGGCAACAACAATAAAAAAACAGCTCGATTTTTTTTTAAATTAAGAAATGATATTCTTACCTAATATTTATATAAAAATGCTAAAATTTAAGAAAATAAATAAATAAAAATAAAATATTTGCTTTTATTAAATGTTGTATAATAGAACTAACTAAATTTTGCATCAGTGCAATGAATTACTTTTTTTTCTGAGATAATACTTAATCGTACTGGACTGTCAATAATAATCTGTGTTGATATTTTACGTACTTCATTTTCAAAAATGTTCTTTCACATTGGTAAATAGTTACAATTACAGATAAGTATGTGATACTGACTTATTTTTATTTTATTTTTTTTATATAAAAACAATTTTAGCCAAAGGGTCGGATTCGACCGTGCGCTGAAGTTCGCCTGGTCTAAGCGATAGAAGGTTAACACATGAGACTATTTAGGATTTGCCCCGGGTTCTACGAGGATTTATGGTTTTTCTTTTTGCAAAATTTAATTAACATTTTTTTTCCCAAAAAAAGTAATAAAAAGCGAAATTATTAAACTAAGTAAAATTGTTTTTTAAAAAAAGGGGGAAATCATCTTAATACATGAAGTTTAAAATTGCTCTATGCAATGCGTTGTTGTGTACGAAGAACAGATTTAACCACCAAATTGATTCTTTTTTTTTTTTTTTTGCAATACATTAAATATTTATTTTCACTTAATTTATTTTATTACGTGATCAATTACAAAATCATTTTTGGTGGCTAATAATGACAAATCAGTATTAAAATTATTTGACCCCAAAACGTTCAAAGAAGGAAGTCAAATTAAAAAGACATAGTTCGAAAATCAGGAGGGAAAATGGTTGCCTAAAACTGAGGCACTATTGAAGCAAAATTGGCTGTCTTGAAATTCTGAATCATTTTATTTATTTTTAGTCATTTCTTGATTCCTAATTACATAAGATTTGTTTGTTTTGTTTTGTGGGATATAGAGCAACAAAGGCTATTATCCCCTTTTTCACAGATTCTTGTAATTCAATAAATATCAAAATATTTTATCTTGCAAGCATGCTCTGAAAACTTGTTTATTATATAGTTATGGTTCTCTTCAAATATTCTTTGAAATTAATGTTGTGCTGTGGGTCAATCTTGAGAATATTCCAGAGAAGATTTCTATGGGACGCTTAATTATTGCAAGTTATAATTGACAAGTTATAAGACAGTTGCAAGTTATAATTGATAAGTTATAAGACAAATAATTCCAAATCATTGACGTAGTTATAGGTTCTACATTGTACGTTACCATTTAAATTGAATTTATGCAAAAGCCCTGGAGTTATGATCATTTTGCTGATGATTCAAGTGCTTATTATTTTCTCTCTTCTATTTTTTTCGATTTAGGTATTATGTCTATGGTGGGGATGTTTCCTAAGATTTCGAAATATTTGCTTCAATAAAACTTTTAATTAGTTCTTTTCATTCTGTCGTGGAAAATATCATTATTGATGTCTTCTGGGGCAATCCAGTCAATATACACATTGGATTACATTGCCGATTTTGAGAGATAATCCACCTGTTCATTTCAAAAAATTTTCAAATTTCCCGGAATCCAAAGCAGAATCGTCTGGATATGAAAATGTGACTGAATGAAGATTTTACTGGAGAGTGTGTAAAAATGATTTTTGGGGATTTGATATTGTAATTTTTTAAGGCTGATAGCACAGAATGGCTGATGGAGAGAATTATGATACATATGATTTACAGTATCAATCTATAGGTAAATAAAGTACTTAATTTTTAAATGTTTCATTTCAATTCAATAAAAAATTTAGGATAAGTTTATTGACATATTTTTGAAAATTGAGTTCATTATTGGTGAAAGCAGGCATCAAACGCATACGCAATAACTTTTACGATAAAATTTTAAAAAGTGGTCAACTATGACATTTTGTGGTTGACTAAAACGATTTGGTGGCTAATAATCAAATACATTTTTATAAGTATATCAATTTTCAATTTCCATTAAATACTCGTAAACCTTGAAATTAGTGTAATTATATCGCATAAAATATTTCACATCATTTTCAGTTCATTTTTCCTCATTTAGTCAATAGATAAAAATTGAACTAAGAGAAAAATACACTTTTTATACCAGAGCTCACCTGTTTATGTTCCTATTTTAAACATTTGTCGAAAATAAAAGTATGGATGTAAATAATCTATTTACATAGAATAAAATAGTGCCTTTGCATGTAAAGTTCTTATAAACCGAAACGTCATTTTTCTCCATAACTGTTAAACTCCCAGTTGTCTCTTTTCACCTGAATATGTAATTCTTTGAGCGTCAACTGTCTATTTTCTTGGCTCAAAAACGAATTTATCGTTTCTTATACCTAGCAAAGTTGTCTATTTTTATGTGGAGCAAAAAACTTTTTTGTAGAGAACTGCATAATTTTACATCCTCCAGAGAAAAATAAACATCAATTTATTTTATTTTCTATCATTGTACAGTCCTCGGTGATGCTATAGTAGAATTCTAAGAATAAAAAGAACAGTCGAGAAAAAACGTGAAGTGAAA
This sequence comes from Nephila pilipes, assembly GCA_019974015.1. Taxonomy (NCBI): domain Eukaryota; kingdom Metazoa; phylum Arthropoda; class Arachnida; order Araneae; family Nephilidae; genus Nephila; species Nephila pilipes. The sequence continues at coordinate 282,887 of BMAW01064240.1, read as the reverse complement.
CTTATGAATTTGAATGCTTCTGGACTTTTAATACTCATGTTTAAATTGTATAATTAATTTCATGTAATGAAAATATTTTGTATAATGAACTGTTCAATTATATAATGTTACAAAACTCAAGATGGTTATTATCAGTGAAACATTTACAGAAATAAACAAAATACTCGGGAAACTTAAAATAAAAATATAACTTAAGTTCTTGATAGAAATTAATATAAATGAGCTGAGAGAGAAATTTTAAATAAATATATGACTAGATAAAATAAAGCAAATAAAAAAAAGGGAATCAAAAGAAAATTAAATGGCCAGAAAATCTAAACACTTAGACAGCCGTAGTAGAAGTGTGTTTGTTTGAAGATCCTGTTTTTCCTCAATTCATATTCAGATCAGGTATAGTGTTACACAGAACATAATAGAAATATAGTAATAATTATCCAGGATAGTATTTGATAACAATAAATTATTTGAGAAAATTTCTCTCTCTTATAAATTCTATGGAAATTGAGAAGCCGCGGCATTGATTCTATACTTCAATTTCTATGAGGTTATTAATGGGAAAAAACTGTCTTTTTTATGTTGGAATCTGTTTTGATTAATCAAGAAATATTATTCCTTGTGTAACTAGATATTTTATCCTGTATAAAAGTTTAAATATACATGGATATGTGATTGAAACGATTTAAAAGTACATCCTAGTTGGGCGACTTATCGAAGCAATGGAGATATGAATTTTTCAATGTGATTTAAGCCTCTTACATCTATTGTTCATTGCGTTCATAACATTGTTGTATTGTAATATGTTAGGGATGTTTTCTAAATATACAAGTGCCAGAAATCTTCAGTTCGATAGCTGTACATAAATAAACTTTTTAAACACGCAATTGTATGAAAATATTTTTGACAAGGCTGACAAACAAAAAATGTATTATAAAGGAATAATCAAACTGTAAAAATATAATTTCTTATTTCCCCCCCGTTTATTAAATTCTAGCTCCTGCAAGCTTCCAAACTATGTAACAGAAAATCCACCCAAATCCATGCCTAGTAATATGTAATTGCACACGCACGGTTAAAAAATTCTCTATAACAGGCCTGAGCAACCCGCGACCAGCAGAGCTGTGTCATCTGAATAAAGGAATTTGCACAAAAAAGTACTGAAGAACATTCCATCATAAATCGTTCGTATCATACTCTTACTACCATGGGAATATCTCACTATCTGAATCAACTTTAATCGCAATTTATTTTAATCTTGTTCAGAAACAATTACAAAGCTCGTTTTAAAAAGCACACTGCCTTCTGGTGCGATTGAGCGATACAAAATGTGTAACTAACTAGCAAACTTACTAAGAGCGCAGGTGTGCATTACGGACGTAGGGAGGAGCAGCGACACGAGGAACATATGACATAGTAGCCGCCGGTATGTCTGCAGAAAGCCTAATATATTTGACGCAGAAGAGTATTGTTACAGACAGATTGACCACTCAGTGTCTTTTGATCGCTAATAATTTAGCGCCAGAGTTATGTTGTAACTACAGGACAGTTTTTTTTTTTTTTTTAAATTGTCTTTCGTGTAAATATATTTAATTAAATAAAGCGTAATTTCGCTTAATTTACAGCAGAACGATCTTGATTTCTCTAATGAGTTTCGACAGAATAACTCGCTTCTCACTACTCGAAAGGTGAAAGTTGTAGTAGTTTTTAACGTGAGAATTTGAGTCGGCATCGAATTCCTCCCTTGCGCGCGCGCACACATACACTCTATAACAAAAAA
>BMAW01064240.1:248566-281013 GCA_019974015.1 Nephila pilipes | reverse complement strand
AAAAAAAAAAAAAAAAAAAAAAAAAAAAAAAAAAAAAAAACGAAGCACCAAGAAGGAGTTGACCAATTGTAATGAAATTTCGTACGCAAAGACATTTGAACCGAACGTGCAAATTATTAAAAATTGGTTTCCAATGAATGAATAGCTGGAACTACAACGCAACTGCGCACTCAGCAGGTGTATATAAGAAGCGATTCTCAATCTGATGGTCAAATTTTCTGTTGTATTGTGATTTAGGATACCTTTCAACAACTGAAATAAAAACCTCGTCACAGGATTCGAGATCATTACGAGCAACTGTCACAGTTTGAAAGAGGTCGTTTCATTGGATTGAAAGAGGCAGGTTGGGCAAATCGGAGAATCGCTCGTCATACGGGTTGAAGCGATACGGCGATTAGAAGATGCTGACAAGAATGGGTGGACAACGGTAGATTTCAGCGTCATGATGGTAGCGGTCGACCTAGGGCCGCAGCAGATCGGAAGGACAATCAGATGAGTTGTCACAGGGCCTGATTCATCGTTATCAACCCTCAAACGTGCGACCTACACACGAGTGTTCATCATGGCCATTCACAGACGGCTGATAGAGCGAAATCTACACTTGCACCGACCGCTACTCCACCTGCCACTCACGCCTGCACACTGTCGAACCAGATTACAGTGGTGCTTGGCTCGATCAGGTTGGAATGATGCTGACTGGACACGTATAATGTTTAAGGACGAATCCATCTGTGTCTGGAGATGGCCAGGGCAGCATGCCGATCCTGCTTTTATTATTGCATGTCACACAGGCCCTCAACCAGGAGTTATGGTCTTGGGTGCCATTTCCCTTGATAGTTGAATACTTTTGGTAGTCATTAGAGGCACACTTACAGCCTAGCGGTATGTCGACGACATTCTGAGACCTTTTTATATGAATACCGTTCCTTTTGCAGCACTCTAGCCTTATTTTTCAGCAAAATAATGCCAGACCACATATGTCACGTGTTGCTATGAACTGTCTTACAGCTTGTCAAACACTTCCTTGGCTAGCCAGATCTCTCTCCAATCGAGCATGTCTGGGATATGATGGAAAGGCGTCTGCTGTTGTTGACCTAGCCTGACAATTGGAGCAAATTTGGCAAGAAATACCGCAAGAGACCATCAGGGAGCTTTATCACTCTATGCCACGTCGTATGGCAGCTTGCATCTAGGTTAGAGGTGGGTCAACATCTTATTGTGCTAGTTACTTTTTAACTATGAAATAAATCATTCGATTTTTCTGAAATTTCAAACATTTTCTATTCTGTATATAATTTTCCTATCCGCCAATTCTTGTCTCCATCGGACACCTCCTTGTTGATGCGTCGTTTTTTTTAATTATAGAGTGTATATATATACTGCGACCCGAGGCAGTAAAATGTGTTTCCAAAGCGACTCTATAACAATTTTCAGCTTATTTTATGCAGCGGTATCAGAGTAATCATAGTCGTGAGCTTATAGTCGGTGTTGTTTCCATCGCGTTGAGAGTTTTTGTCGTAATTTTTCTAAAGATCCATTGTATAGTGGGGCTGATGCTCATTAAATCGGTTGAGACTTAAGTCCTCATACTAACGAGGCATGGGAAAAGTGTGGAAAGTTGACTGCCAGCTCAGGTGACATTCTCGCCATTTGACCGAGATTCAAAATAATCAGGTCCGTCACCGATAGCTCTCGCGTTGCTTCAAAGTACGACTTAAGTAAAAAAAAAATCAATCTCGGCTCCTATTATACGACTTGGTTCATAACAGTGTAAGGAATTATACCTATAAGAGAATATGTAGTTGACTAATCTCTAGTCTAAAGAAATATACATTTTTCGATTGGAAAAATATCATTCAGATAAAAACAATCACAGTCTTATTCCCCCACCCCACTCCCCTCCCTTCAAATCAAAAGTCTTTTTGCATTTCTTTGAATAATACTGTAGAGAATTCCATATATGAATAAAAGTACATCATTTTGTCTTTTCTTTTAGAAATTATAATTATTTACATGCATACACTGATTGGTATACACATATTAACTTTTTTCGTTGTACTAATTTTTATTTAATGATTATAAAAGTAGAAAATTACTAATAATTTCAAGCCCTGCTCTGAATCTCAAAACATTTGATTCATCTAAATCAAAACAACAGACCGTAAATTAAAGGATTTTGTTTGCCCAAGTCTAAATGCCCTTTTATAAAGAGTTTTAATGATTAATATTTTAAAAGAAACATTTAAAAATTTTATAAAATAAATTTTGAATTCTTATTTTATGTTTAGATTTCCTTTTTTGAAAATTTTCTGAAAGTAAAATGCATTTTCTTGAGAATATTTTAGTACATTTATTTGGTACTTTCCTCTCCTTTCAAACATTTTTAATGTGTGGAGGAAAATACAATTTCTTTTCTATTTTATATATGTATGGTACAGCTCCAATGTTTATTTTTTCTATCTCTGAGTTGGAATTCAAAGATAGCTTTATTTATTTATTTTTACATGAAGTGCAAAAAGGTCGCATACATCAGAGGAATAAAATAAGACAAAAGTATGCTTTTTTCTCTATTAAATAAAGAAATTCTTATGTATATTTATTAATTTTACGAATTTTAACGTTGGTGAGTTGACTTTTTCCATGTTTATTTATTTATTTATTTATTTATGTGAATAATTTTTAGACTTGAAAATTCTCTATAAATGTTCCAACAATGCAAAAGAACACTTTATTTTTATTCGGTATTATATACATTTAGTGTATGCGTGTGTGTTGGATCTTCCATAATTTATTTTTTTTTGTGGATTATTATTGAATTCTATGAATATCTCCCAAAAAATTAAAGGTCTTAGGATTTTAGGTCTAGCGCGTGTTCCCTTAAAACCATTTACCATGATAAAATGTGCAGGTGTATGGATCAGATGTTTTCCAACCTATTTTAATAATAAGAATAACAGATTGATGATCTTTGGTGGGTGTTTTTTTTTATTATTTCAGAAAAAATAAGTCACTGAAAGAGGTAAGTGTATTATTTTTTATGATGTTGCACTCGTGATCTTACCGAATTTGGGTTATGTATAATTTTATATATTCTTTAAATATGCAAAACAAGAATTAGGAATAACGTAACAGATTTTTTTTTTCCCTATTTCCTGACCATCACTTTATGTTGACTAGTTTGGATTGTCAAATCAAAAAGTTTCTGTACATAAATTATTAATAATGAAAAGATTACTGTTATTGACTAATAATTAGAATTTTAGTGGGATTGAGGAAATTAAACATGAAATTAAATGATGCTATAGAAATAGTTTATGCAGCACAAACGTGTAATAAAAAACAGTTCGCATGTAACAAAAATGTCGCTTCTGTGTGGAAGAAGTGACAAGCAGCTTTGGGTTTTGTTTTTACTTTCCTATGTAAAGCATGCTTTTTTTTTGCATTCTAAAATATTCGTCCATCTGTTTTAAATATTTTATTTTATTTTTTAAATATTTTATATATTAAATATTTTATATATTAAATGTTTTATTTTTAAATATTTTGTTTAAATATTTTATTATTTATAGTGAATAATGTTTATCTATTAATTTAAAAACTTGCAAACTGTAATAAAACTAATAACAAGTATAAGTATAAGCAAATAACAAGTATAAGCCTCTGAACGACAAGTATAAGATTTAGCACCAAAGAGGTAAACATATATATATGTTTGATTTTTTTAAAAAATAAGCTCCTATTTCGTTCCTAAGAATACAAATAATTTCATTTTTTTAGCTTATTAAAGTAATCTAACTGAATGCGTATTTAAATAAAGATTGCATCTGCAAGAATCATAAGGATTGGATTTTAAATAAAAATTAAACTTTTTTTCCCCTTCTAATTCTTGCGAGACATACGGCACTTTTAAATATATAATTTAATCGAACTAAAGTTAGGTTTTCAAGAAAACGAAACGATTATTGATGTTTACGATTAAATGCTAGAGGGTAACGAAAATAATTATGATCAATATAAAACATTTAATAAATTCGAAGATTTTAACATTCTATTCAGAAATTAAAACAATTCATAGAGAAAATGACTGATATCCATTTTATTCTTTTTTATGTTAGAAAGTCTTAGCTGTTACAATTTATATTTTATATTTTTCGGATATGTGCTTTGAATCAAGCAAAACTGTAATACTTTTGCAATAAAGTCGTGCAGTTTTTCAAGAAGAACCTGATTTTCCAGCTAATAACATGTACGCGCGATGAAAAATAGCGACACGAAAGTTCAGTATGATCAGCACCACTAATTAAGGGAAGAAAATTCTGAAAAATCTCAGCAGCATCTTCACTCAAGACTCTTCTTGATTGCCACGCTTCTATCTTTTTCTCCTCCTCCACTATCAAGACCCCTTTCTTGAGAATTGTGGCAAACCCAAACAAAAGAGCAGCTTGATTTAGGCGAGGATTTTCTAATGACGTACGATGTGGGTTACAAAAAAAAATTTCCCCCTTTCCCCACCGTCAATCTTCTTTCCCCCTAATTTGTGACGAAAGAGGAGAGCGGGAGTGGCGAAGGGAAGGGGCGATCGATCGTTCGAAATTCCGACGGAGATGCTGAAGATGAGTCACACACACTCCCGGCTCTCTCCGGATATCACGGTCAAGTTTGGGAGAGCGCCAAAAACGGTAGCCAAGTTCCCGATTTGGCGGGAATCCAGCATAATGCAGTTCTATTAATCATGCTGGTAAAAGAGCGTATCCAATTCGAAGACGATTGGAGAAGTCCATTAGCATCTTTACGCAGTAAAATTTCTGCTCTTTCTGACCATAAAAGGATGTTTATTCGGTAAAAAAGGGTTAATGAGATAATGATTTTGTTGATAAAGACGTGAAAACTAATATAACTATAATGAAGATTATCGGTGATAAAATATGCATAGATGTATTTTACAGTCAATATTATGCATTCTGGTTTTTTTTTTTTTTAGAAAATCATTTTCTTTGTAGTTAGGGGGAAATGATTGTAGCTTTATTTTAAATTTACAACGTGTCGGGTTAATAGTTATCAAACAATTACAATATTAATCATTTCTTTATAAGCAATAACGATGTTATTCATTTATTTTTATTGAAGTTTATTTAGCTTGCATTTCAAAGTTTTCGCGTTACTCAGTGAAGTACACATTTAGCATAGAACTAGGTTTCACAAACTATTTCACAAGAATCATATTTCCTTCCTGATTTAATGTTACTATTAGAAAATTTATAACCTATAACTCATTGGTCACGTATGAGCAACTAAATCATTTCACAAGGAATATTTACAAAATTCAGAACTGAATTTGAATATTATTTACTGAGGAATATGGAAAAATTAAAAAGTATAGATATAAAAATTTAATTAAATTTTCAATCATTTTGAGACTTATGAAATCCAAGTTAAAGATATTCACGTGCTTTTGTATTAAAAAAAATAAGTTGAAAAATTTATCTAAAATTGTAACTGACCATTTAAATGTTTAAATTTTTAAAATAGTCAGTAAAATTACTTCATTTCAATTAATAAATGATTCTTAACAGATATATATTGTAACAGGTCTCCAGATTATTGTAAATAAAGTATCACTAAGCTTTCAAAACAGATATTAAGAAAAGAAGAAAAAAAGATATAATTTCGTTTTTTAATCAGCTTGCTAACCGAGAATTGATGCTCGGTTTTACTTTTCTTAATTCTATTAATGATTTATTTATATCATTTATCCTCATTTAACCATTTTATCTTGGCAAGTGACCATAGAAAAGCCTTCTTAATCTAATTATGTTAAATAAACTGCTGTGGGCTTTCTAATTTTTATTAATAATTATAAACCTTTTATTTGTTTTCAAATTGTTGCTTTCTTTTTATTATCCTTTTTTTATGTAGAACATATTACATATATATATTTTTTTTCTTCTTCAGAGCACTTGCATTATTTTTTTAATTGTTAGATTATCGATTTTTATTTTATCTAAGATTCGAAAATGACATTAAGAGTAAAATTCGTTCTGTTTTAATTAAATATGCTTATCTAATTTTCCCTCTTTCATTTGTATTATAAAAGTGATAACTATCTAATACCCAGGGGGTTTAGATCACTTTCCATATCTTAAGGTGGACGATTCTCAACTCGTAATACTTGCGCAATTGACAATACGCTTAGTTAGGGGGGGGGACGAGAAGAATGATGTAACATCTGGATATTTTCAAGGTCTGCCAAGAAATCAGATTAGCATTGAATGACTCATTCTGCGACCGACTTACAGAAGTCCAACAAAGTATATTTAGATATTAATGTTTTGAACAAATGGTCTAATGTGCAAATGGGATCTGAATTTAAATATTCTTTATTTTAGTTGTTGCAAAATGGATCATAAGCAGATTGTAAATAAGTTTTTGTAATTAAAAAGTATTTTAACAATTAAATACTTAGGAATTGTGTGTGAATAAACTTAAGTTTTGGAAATGTTTATAACATGTTTCCTGCTGGATTGGAAATAAGAGAAACGAATTTTCTTTAAATTTATGTAGGTTTTATTATGACTTTCTGCATTATTCATAATATTTTCTTGCAAAAGAATTATTTTCTTAACTTATAAAATAGAAGAACGAGAATAAAAGTTAAACATTTTTATATCCATTGAATAAAGTAAAAATATGCAATTGTTTTGAAACGATTAAAAAAAATTTTTTTTTTTTTTTTAAATATCATTTCATTATATCCGAATTATGCCGCTAGAAGTATGATTAATTAAGAAACTCTTGTTATAGGAAGATCAGTCTTTGATTTAATTGTTCTCAATATAATTTCAAAAATAAAGTTTTAGGATCAAATAAGATAATTTATTTATTTTAAAGATTCTCGTTAAATGTTTTCGATATAAGGTTCACCTAACAACAAAAATTCAATTTCATAGTCTTTCTTACAACTTTGAGATAATAAATATATCTTCTCAATTTTCAAATTTAATATTTCGAGTGTGATATTTTTTCCATAATTATATTTTAATTTGATTTATTTTGAATATATTATTGTTTAAGCATTGATAAAAAAATAATGTATAAACAAAAAGATGTTATTAAATAATAGTTTTGAGATTACAAATAACCCAAACTCTGTATTAGATGTACATCATGTAAAATACACACAAATATTTTTTCTTTATAATTCTACATTTGATTCTAAATTTTTTAATGCGATTCACATACTACATTAAATAATGGTTATTTTCTCAATTAAAAGTTAAATTCTTCTATAAATCAGTCATTCTTATATTAACAGGGTTACTTTGAGTTTTCAATTAATAAATTTGCCGAACGCTTTATATGATAATTTTGTGATAATTTCACTATATTATAGTTCAAATAATCCCATGTAATTTTATCCTTAAGGCTCCCGTCTACCCGCCATTTTGATTTCATGGACGTAATGTTAATCCTATGGAATTTTGACTTTAATTCTCACATCTTTATTATCTGAGCTATTTGAATGCAATAAAGTGCATCTGAAAGAGCAAAAAATAATGAATGCTTCTGTGGAATTACTTTTTTCCTAAGATTTTTAAGAATATTTGAAAACATTCTTTAAAGACCGGAAAACTCATAAACGAATAATTAAAATAAGAATAAATATATTTTTAAAAATCTTAGGGAAAAAGTAATTCCACAGAAGCATTCATTATTTTTTGCTCTTTCAAATGCACTTTATTGCATTCAAATAGATCAAATAGCAAAGATGTGAGAATTAAAGTCAAAATTCCATAGGATTAACATTACGTCCACGAAATCAAAATGGCGGGTGGACGGGAGCCTTAAGGCTCCCGTCTACCTGCCATTTTGATTTCATCAGCTTCAAAATATTTTTATTCTTATTTTTATTATTCGTTTTTGAGTTTTCCGGTCTATAAAGAATATTTTTAAATATTTTTAAGAATCGGCAGAAAAAAGTAATTCCACAGAAGCATTGATTATTTTTTGCTCTTTCAAATGCAGTTTATTGCATTCAAATAGATCAAATAATAAAGATGTGAGAATTAAAGTCAAAATTCCATAGGATTAACATTACGTCCACGAAATCAAAATGGCGGGTAGACGGGAGCCTTAACAGTGCGAAATATTATTACGTTACAAGAGCAACAAATTTATTTAGTGAATGAAACCTGGTTTTATTTTGAATAATTTGAGTATTTCTCGATTCTTAGAAAACCGGATCCGCAAAAAATGATCTAAGATTATTCTTTAAATTTATCTAAATAATGCACTAGATTCTCAATTCGTGAAGTAATATTAAATTAAGCTTCAATTACAGACAAGGACTTAATTGAACTCGAGGAATAACTTAAAAACAAACAGACAACAATGAAATTATGCAAGTTTTTGCTAAACAATTCACGAAACTGTAAATTATTTATAAAATGTAAAAAAAATATTTGAAAAACAATTACAATGGAGTACTGCTGTTCTCGTACAATCATGCTCGTCCTCTTCATGACGTAGATAGATTAAAATACCCGATTTCTCCATTCGACCTCGTTCAATAACATCTGTAATATTGAGCTACCATCAAACGACGAGTACAGTACCTAAGTTAAAACTTCACTCTCTTAGTTAACATCCTGTCAATATAAGAATTTTAGGCTACAAAACATTTAATGTGGGTATATTAGAAATATACAAGAGGTGGGCTGACTTGAGAAAATCTGGATCGGATGTACATAGATCATAGCATCAAAGTCTTGGATATGTCGAATTTTATCTTTATGGAGTTGTTTCGGTTGTAGCTTTAGATTTTTTAAAGAATAATTCAGGTAGACCAATTTTGCTGTTACATTTGAAAATCTGACGTTATTTAATATAGAAATCATTAAGGTTCTCACGTAAAAAAAAGATATATTCAAAAGAGGTATGCAATATATATTTTATTTTATTTCAAATGAGATTTTTGAAATTAAATTAATTTCATTTGACATTTCGAATTCGCTTGTAGTTTTATTTAATTTAACCATATTTACTTTTTAATGCTTTGATTTTTGGAGCTCCTTTTTATTGAATTTTCCTAATGAATTAAAGAAAAATCAAAAAGAACCGTGTTCGAGCGACGTTTTATTTGAACGGGCCAAACTCCTACCTGTACTCGTACTATTAGGAGGAAAATATTACGGGCATGCACCGGGACGACATGCAAGGTTACCTTTCAAGTCTAGACTGATCTAGGACAAAAACTTCCGGTTCGTGTAGACCTATAAGTTGAGTTTTTATCATTCTGAAAGATGGTCTTTGTTTACTCTACGAATTCGAAGTCTGCATCACATTGATTATAAAAAATACATTACTATAGCAACTAAATTACTCCAATAGGTTTCGTTAATCGTTTGCTCTTTTAGACAATTAAAGGTAAGTGTTATTATTTTTTCTTGTAAAAGTGTCCGATTTTATGAGATATTTATTTGTGATACCTGAAGTTTATTCTATTTTGAGTTTATAGTTCTACTGCTTGGCTCATTCATGTTATCTTTTTATTTGGGCTTATTGATTGATTCTTTCAGTCAACTTTTCAAAATATTTCGGATTTCTACTGTGCAATCATGTCTCTATTCCGAATACTTTTTTCTTGCGAAAATCCACATATCACTTGAAAGCAACAATGAACAAAAGCTCTCATGTAAGTAGTTCCTTCGAACTTATTTCAAAATCTACCGTTGAATATCTTTTATATATATAAAATGTTTTTCTTTTCTCCCCTTACTTTCGAATATGATTTACCTTCTATTTATTCCTCCAGATTATATAACGGTGATTCATTCTGTAAAGGAAATCAGGGAGAGACGACAGTATTTTCTTTCAAATTAAAATAAAGCAAGAAATATCCTGTTGTTTTCAAGCCATATATTTAACATGACTGGAAAAAGTTTTTTCTTTAATCCTATGTTAAATGGTGGTTTTTCAGAATAAATTTGGATAAGGTTGGCGATGCTTCGCAGATAATTATAATGATCCCCGCCTCAACGATAATGACAATTTACAGCATATTTTGTAAATTAGAATCCTGTCTAGAAATTTGAAGAGAAGAAAATGCAAGTTTATGAAGATTTATTTTGAAGCATACAAAATTTCTAATAAGGATAAAATATTTTAAGTAGGAAAATGACAAAAATATATTACTAGTTTTTACTAAAAATATCGCATATACAATATTCGAAATCAATTCAAAACAACAAAACATTATTTTATTGTTGTGTCAAAACTCACATTTCTAAAGAAAGAAAGAAAATTCAATGAAAATTTTCGAAATAAAAGAAAACATTATGCTAACTTTCGTAGAGCAAAATTAAATGTCAAATTCAGTTTATTACATTATTTGCAGATTCATAACCCAAATTCATTCAATTTTTCTCATGAAATCCGAGTTCAAGAAACTACAGAATTTAGAGTATTTTGGCTTTAAATAAGAAAATAACATAAAATAATGGTGAAAATTATACTCCATTTACGAAATACCTATATGGGCAATTACTCAGGGTAATAGTACACTCAGTCCTGAAACCATACATTTTTAACTTCATAATATTCAGCTCAATTTTGAATTAGTAATTTGAGCTCATCGGATTATAATAATTTTGTATTTTAAAACTTATTCCCCTATTTTCTTTATTTGAAAAAGAGAATTCCTATTTCCTTTGCTTAGAATTTTTAGAGCTTTTGTTTAACGTGTACTGGGTTAAATATAAGTTAAACAAAAGTTTAATAAATATACGTTAGTAAATATTTTAAAATATACGTCATTAAATGTCTACTTTCTCTCGTATTCCCTCTCCTTATAAAGATGAATGTTATATTTTTATTCTTAAAACGAGATTATTTATCCTAAATATACATACCGCTTTTGGAAAGCATAAATGGTGTTAGAACTTTTACATACTTTTCCATCTGAAATATAAAAAAGTATATTAAAGAGAACAATACACCGATGCCGATCGCTACTGCCTGAGACATATTAGACAGGTCATTAATTACATAAAATACACTCCGCTTTGTTTCTCTTAAATGTTCTTTTGTATTTCTAAGCTGTTTTCAAGATTTCAAATTAATTATTTTTCTTTTGAGATCTTAAAAACTGGAAACTTTCTGAGTTCCTTAAAAACGCAAGACATGGTTTAACAAAAACGGGTTCTCAACGCAATAAATCATGTTCTTATGTGAAAAAGGAAGAATTAATTTAAAGTAAATGCGTTTTCTGAAATAAAAATAAACGAGAGATCGTTAAAATGTTCTTTCTTTACATCATTGGCATTCTTCCAAAATGTATAAAAAGCGAGTTGTTTGCGTAATTTGTTTAAATGTTAAAAAAGCACAGCGGGGTGAAGGAATTGCATATTTTTTAAGACTTGCCTATATGTATTTAGATATTATCTCAGAAGCGATCCATAAACAATTACATAAAATTAAAAAGGGTATTTTATCTGTTGATTTTTAAAATATTTCACAAATTTCAAACTGCAAATAAGATTGTATTCGGCAATGTATCAGGTAACAATAACAGAAAATATTTTGCTACTTATCTCGTCTATCGACCATTTTGAATTAGTTAAAGTAACTACGAGATTCCTAATTATCTTCCGATAACTGGACCGCAGCACTTAATGGAATTCTATAAAATGCATCGGTAAGAATTTAAAAAAAAGGGAAGATTTTCCATTTTGAAGGTATTTTCATGTTTATTTTAATCATTATTGTGTGTAGGTTGTTAGATCTTTAGAAAATATTTATGAATGCGTGCTGAATTTTAAAGAAAATTAAGAAGTTATACAGAAATCTTCCTTGCCATTTTATTCCTTTCAGAAGCACTTTATCACATTAAAAAAAATTTAATATTCTAAATTTGAAAAAGAAAATAGAGATTCCACATAGGACGATTAACATGCTATTGGGATTAACAAATGGCTTGTAAACGAGAGTCTTAAGTTGACGGAATGAATAAAAATAAATTTCAAATCCATAATTCATTTTGAAGAATTAAAAACGATGAAGTGTTCTTAAAAATAAGAGACGAAAGCTTCACGAATACGCACGACATAACCATGTCAAGACTTGTCAATAATGCGTCATTGCATCTACAGAGTGAGTCCTTACAACTTCAACAATAGATAGAATATGAGTCAGCACTTGTATGTGTCATGCTGATCGTAACGCTATTCTTACAGCACGTTTTTATTGACTTAATAAATCTTTCTTTCCATTTACTTTTTCTTAGATGGCTGGGTTTCGATTCAAAGAGATGATTTGAATGAAACATCAACATACATAAAATAACTTTTTAAAACAAATTATTTGCTTAAATACTGAGTATGCAAAATAATACAATTTATAGTTAAAAATTTACTGAACATTGCAAAGTATTCCGATAAAAAAATATATTGAAAGTTTACAAATAATCAGCTTAGAATATCAAAAGGACACAGGAATGTCAAAACTTCTCAAATTTATGAAAAAAGTGTTTGGTTGAGGGAAATACTATAAAATATTGTTTATGTCTAACAACAAAAACTATTCTTTTTTTTTTATTTAAATTCCGCTCGAAAGCCTCAGCATTTAAAAATTATATTACTTTTGAATAAAGAAATAAGGGATTTATGGACGTGTTACTTATTTTGATGATTAGAACGTACCATTTTAAAAAGGTATTCGAATGCTCTCTCTAAAAATATGTACTGCAAAATCCTTCTTTTTTTTTATTCAGCTTAATACTCGTACTTAAAAAATTTTCATTTTATTCCTGAAATAAGTAAATATTTTATGAAAATATTTCTCTAAATTTTAAATTTCTTAGAGAAATTTAAATATGTACGGGAGAATAAACAAAATCTTTTAATAACTAGAGTTATAAATACATTTTTTTTTAAAAAAAGTTGTGAACAACCTGAACAGAAATGTTTGAGAAACATTTAAAATTTTGAGATTTTGAGAATTTTAGTCCCTGGTCTCTTTAAGTATTTAATACCATGATTTAATCGGAGTTAATAAAATGAGATGTAGTTTCAACTTTTTACTTTCTTTGAATTAAAGTTATTACTAGGAATACTAAAAAAGTTATTTTCTGTAATTTAATATTCATAATATCGTGCAATATTTTGATCAGAGCAATAATGATACTCTTTAGTCCCTTTAAAAAATATCTGCTTAATATTAACAATAAGCTTTGAAATTTTGAATCACGGACAGAGATTGAAATCAGTATTTTAACTAGAAATTTTCTTCTTCTGCCACATGCCAGAGTAAGAATGTGTTTATAACATATTTAATAGACATGAGATTCATTTGTTCTGGGTGATGGTCTACGGACCCATTTTCGGAACCCACGCCTTTTGTCGAATGATTACTTAAGATGATTCAACTAACCAAATTATAAAGGCAATTATATGACAAATAAGAGTTAGTATTTACTTTGTTTCCCATACGTGTGTGTATATGTATGTATATGAAATTAAATAGATGAACCAGATGAGCCTCTATTAGTTGAACTTTCCTAAGGACTGGAGCAAACCAGTAAACATTTTGAGTTAAATTTTTTGTGCTAATAATTATGTGCAATTTTTGTAAAGTTTACAATATATGGGGAAATAAGGTGTGTAAATATCATTCAAAATCTTTTCATTAACTGTTTGCTCATGATTGAGTCATTTTTTTTTCTACAAATGAGAAAAAATAGATTGTAATTTCCTCTCTTACTCTTATTCTAAAGAAAAGTAAAAAAAAAAAAAAAAAAACTTTATCTTTCTTACTCGGCCTTTCACAGATCAGGAGATTATCTCATAATGCATATCAATCTAATAACATTATCAGAAACAGGACATTTTAATAAAATTTGTATTTTTAACATGTATTTAGATTCGATGACCTAAAAAACTTAATTTTTTTTTTATCTATATATGTTTTCAGTACTATACTTTTCATGCGGACTTATCTCTTAAAATTCCCTTTACTCCTTAGGTCTAAAATTAGCTCAAATGATCGAGTTATAGATCTTTTAAAGAGTTCTCGAGCGTATTTCCCTTTAATTAATCTCTTTAAACAGTAATACGACGTTTGATATGAGAATATTGCCCTGTTAAAGAACCGTGATATACTGATGAGCCTTATTGTAAAAGAAGAGGATGAGGAAGTCATAGGAACATTATTGAGATTTGAGCAACTGCAAGTAGGTAGTCAAAGTACGTATACCAGAATCAAATCTCGTGGTTAGAAGCCGATTTGAATCGGATCTAGCAGTTATAAGTTTCAATCAGATTCAGATTACAGTTCCCAAGATAAGAATATATCTTTATTATGTTATTTAGTTGAGTAGAGTTAAATTGACCATTCCACATATATTTAATTCATTTTGATTCTGATTATCTAAAGATTGCGTAAACTGATGGTTAAATATTTTGGCTGACAATTATTGAGTACCTGTGTCTCGTACTCACAATGAGGATATTTCGTCACAAGGTTAAATGAATATTATCTTTAACTCTTCAAATTATCAACATACAGATTAATAGGATGTTAGTATAGAGACATCTTGTCTCCACTGAGTATAATGTTTGTATATAGGTACCTTAAAAACTAATTTAACTTTGGGAGATGGTTAAACTGGATGATCTACAAGATAGTGCAATTAACCGAGAGTGGTCTGAAAATGTTTTTTATTCAAAATTTATTACAAATAGCTGTTATCCCCAACATTATACTTCTCTTCCTTAAATGTACATTGCTACATACGTATTTTCCATTGTCCACAGCAATGCTGCTGATCATCAAGTGATCAGCAGCATCAGTGAATCCTCTTCAAGAAGTATACCATTTTCATCTATACCTCTTCGACAAACTGAAAACGTGTTACCTTTGATGTATTTTTTTTTCTTTTCGCTTTTTGGAAATGATAGATTTTATGAGTACGAGTGATGGATCAGCACAGTAATCAATTTGTCTACACATTGCGAGTTGACGCATTGTTCAATTGTGAGGTTTTTGATGCTATTTATGCGTATATTTGCGTTATTTCCAAATCCTCATTCTAAATTTTTCTTACTGTCTCTCATCAATGTTCATCATGTCTTCATCATTATAATACTCAAACGTTGACCTCTCCTCTCTTAAATTCCTAGATGATTTATTTTATCAGTTTTTATGTCACATATCGACCAGAGCGTGCATCATTTCAAACCTTTCCCCCTTCAAATATCGTTTATGATATTCAAAACTCGAGAGTGTGACATACATTTATAACCAAACATTTCATTCAACAGTTGAAAACATTTATTTGAAGCTTTTTAAGAATTTCAGATTAATACACTGCTCGATTTTTAAACTTGTCTTGATCACGACGCTACATCCCCAGAACGTCCTGCTTAAGCGAACTAAACTATATAGAAAGACGGGATAAGTCTCCATCTGCACCGGAAGCATCAAAGTAACCCACATTTCATCCTATTTCCCCTGCCAAAAGGATAATGCCTACGGCATGCGAAGTCCCGTTATTTAATTGCCGCACCTTGCATTGTAATTAAATTACTGTTAAGCGTAATTATGAAATGCTTTTTTTGCTTTGATTTATTCTTATACAATGTATGTATTAATATATGTCTAAATATTTATTAAAACATCAATTTTTATATTGCCCGATTAAAAAATTTGAAATAAACATAAAATCCATTTCATTGATTGGTGGCAAAAAATGTTTAGAAATGGAATAATAGAAAGAAAATGAAGAAAAATAAATTGTTTGGACTTCCAAAATTAATTACTGCTATGAAGGAAAAAACGTTTCCGGTGTACTTCATAAGCTTAATAAATAAAGTGGCTCTGTAAATAAAACAGAAACGAAACAGTCGGATCAACAATTTGCTGGGAGAAAAGTGGAAATTCCATATTTTTATGACATTAACTAGGAAAAATGAGAGAAATGCACACAAGTGAAATATTTTCTCTTAATTACATCATCAAACAAATATTACTTTTTTGTAACAATAAAAGAATGCAGAGGTTTGAAGTAAAGTCATTGGAGGTGTGTGTTAAATTACTTTAACTGATAAAACAAAAGAATTATGGTTCGAAATTAAATATTAGTAATTCAAAAATTGTAAATGTTTCAGGGGTCGATTAGGATACTCCTTTTATTCCGTTTATGTAAATAAAAGGAAGAAAAATACTTAATTAAATGAATAACATATTTAAAAATATTTGTTAAAGAAATTACAAAAAATTTTATGTAATGCTTGGAAATATGATCCTTTACTTAGCTTCACTGAAATATCCTTAAAATGTGCATTTATAAGATAAAATAATTTAGAAGAATCTTTATTTTTTTTCCACATATACCTCAAATTCGGCTAATTTTTTGTTCTGTGTTTGTCAACAGCTTCTGCTAATATTAATAGACCAATGAAATTCACGCACATCAAAGCATATAAATTAAACAAAAGTCTTAATTACTTACAAATCTATAGCATATAATACAAAAGATTATTAAATCACTAAAATTAATTTAGACCTTTCTGTTGAATTACCGACCTAAATTTTAAGTGCTTCTGTGATTTCAAATATGTACGAGTATTAGGCAATTATCGAAAACAAAACTTTAACTATAAAAGATTTTCAACGATTAGCGGTGCTGATTAAACTTCGTTGCTGTGATAACTTTAAGTCGAAATAATTATAGGTTATTATTTATTCAATAGTAAACTTTTTTTTAAGAAAAAAAAACTAATTTTAAAAGTAAGTTTTTATTCCAACGTTTTTGTTTCGATGTTTTTGTCTTTTTATAAAAATTCTGCAATATAAATAAAATTAATTCCTCCTCAAATGTAAAGATACGTCTTAAGACGTACTGATTCATACCAAAATTTTTTTTATTTTAATGTTAACTATATGTCTTGTGAAACACTAATTATTGTATTCCTTCCAGATTCATAAATGGCATTGAAATTTCAAAGTTATTTTGAGAATCTGAAATTAGAAGTAGATTAAAATGAACTTTTTTAACAATCAAACTTCTGTCGACGTACCTCTTAGTTGGTAACAATTAATATTTATGAGATATGATTTCTGTAGATCATATTTATTAATTATTTTTCTTTTGGAATTCTTTTTATCTGCTCATGAATTCCTTGGAAAATCTTCGTTTACCTTAAGGGTTACATATCACAGCTAAAGAACCAATGTTGAAGAGCATCGTATACACTTATTCACAAAATTTAGTATACATCCGATATCTCAAGTTAAAAAGTTTAATTTTTCAAATAAATATAAGAACTCATATTTTGTTGGAAGAAAGTTCTCATTGCTTTAGAATTAAGCTACAAAAATTAATAGCATTCTGATTTTAAAAAATATTTTTAAGCTCATTTTCTTATCTATAAGAAATAATTTACATCATAAAAATATGTAGTCACTCTGAAAATTAAAAACGTTATAAAGTGTCAAAAATTTTTGGCACTGTTACTTGGGAATTCTTTCCTGTATTACGGATAATTAGGAGAGTTTTACTAAAGGTAAGTTTCTTAAGTTGAGGAGTAGTCTTTTTTCCCCTGTAATTTATCAGTGATTCCAACTCTTAAAGTACCAGAAGGATTTAATTATAAAATTGTGCAACTGGTGGGCTTAAGTCTCAAGGTCAAATCTCGACCTAATATAATTGAGAAAATAACTACGTAAGTGCAAAGAATTATGCAAAAGTTCCGAGCTAAACCTCCTGCATGACTAGTGCTCCAAAATTGAAAACCGAAGTAAAAAACAATTTTGATGAGTCGTGGAATCTTGAGAATAATCTATGTATGTTATGAAAAGCAAGATACTGTGACAGGAATACACTAAGAAATAATATCAAAGAAATCATAATTAAAATTAATCGCAAGAAGAGGCTTGACATTGCAAAAGAAAATGAATGGAAGGACCAGAATTTCTGGAATACAGTGATTTGCTTAAATGACAGTAAATTTAACCATCCGCGGTTTAGATAAACATCAAAAAATTTGGAGAAAACCGAATGCTGAGGTTGCGGCCAAAAAAAGTAGTGGGAAACACGACAGTGGTTCGATTATGGTTTGGGGTTACATGTAAACAGTTGGTGTAGGCATTACGTAATAATTGACAGGATATTTAATGTATACAGCTATCTAAATATTTTGAAAGATATTATACGCAAAAGCGCTTCTATATTAGGGCTCGAGAGTTCATACATCTTTCAATTAGGTAATGATCCAAAACGTGTAGCTCAAGTTGTGCAGCAATATATGCTCTTCAATGCTTGAAAACAACTCAAAATACCTTCCCAATTGGCCATTAATGATCTTATTGCATACCTTTATTGGGCAAATTGTAGTATACCTTGAATCTATTTAGATATCTTATTATTAAAAAATATAAAATTTTCTTTTAAAACTAACATAAATAAGTAATAAAAATTTCGTATGCCACAACCTTATTAGTATTAAATTTCTTTTAAATGTCTCTTAGAACGTAAACATAATTCTCTATATCAGTAGAATTAAAAATATCTTTGAAATCCTAAGTATAAATTATATAAATCTGTTTATTATTAATATAATTGAGTATTCCAACTCTATTTTAATAACATGGCAGTACTATTCAACACACACACACACACACACACACTTACACACACACACACACACACACACACACACACACACACACACATATATATATATATATATATACACATATACACACTAGAGGTGTTTTTAAGAAGTACTGTTGTTTATAAATGTGTCAGCTCCAGTGCTACTGTTGTCATTCCATGTATGAATACTGAGTACCTATATATCAGTTGGTTAATAACAGACACCAGAACAGAAACATTCGTCCTTGTTCAAGTTTGTTTATGCGAATTTTAAATGCCTTACACAAGTGGGAATGCTACCGATTGAGAAATACGCACTGTGATTCGTTTAATGTATGCAAAAGGCGAGAAAGCTGTCGAAATTCATCATCAGACTAATGAAATGTGTGGGCATGTGACTCATGAGACATCGGTAATAAAACAGTATGCAGGCATTCAGCATCATCTAGAGAAGTGGAGCTTTCGCAAGCAAATCATGCACTGTGTTTTAGGATAGTCAAGGGATATATATATATATGTGTGTGTGTGTGTGATTGCGTGCGTGCGTGCGTGCGTATGTATAAGATAAAGCAAATAATTTATCATTAAAAAACACAAAAGGAAGAAAACAATTAAAAACCAAAATCAAAAAAAAAAACAAAAAAAATTTATAGAACTAAGTAAAAAAGTTGAAACTGAATCAAATTTGAAACTAAGAGATGAATAAAATTTGAATCAAATTTGAAATTAATTTGAACCAAAGAATAAATCGAATAATTCGAATACCCAACAAAACAAAACATGCATATTCAGACTGGGGACTGAATTGTGGAGTTAAACTAGTTCTATGGTATTAACCCTCCCCCAATGCATCTTGTTGGGTAAAATTGGATTATTCCAAAATTCAAGTTGTAATTTAAAGAAAAGAAACAATAAATAAAGAAGAAAAATTGAATGGAGAGATATTTCAATTACTAATTATTTTCAAAAAAAAAAAATTATCCAATTGAAACTTATACATTTAAAAATATCCTTTTAAAATTATCCGATTAAAATTATCCAATTGAAAATATCCAATTAAAATTTATTCAATTAAAAATTTAAGATTTTTTTCGAAACAATAAAACATTATAATTAAATGTTTCCAGTTAAAAACTACATACCCGAATCCATGCTTGTCATCGAAATTCAATTCAAATTTCATAGTTGTAAAGGCAAAGATTCAAAAGATCTTATCTTTGACAAGTGATCATGAATCTGATTGCAATTGGTTAAGTAACTTTTTAAGTGACGATGTCCAACAGCATGCACTGTTGCCAGATAAATTTTGGAAGTCAATAGTACTTAACTAATTTGAGTATAAAAAGTTTCAATATAGAATATTTAATAAAATCCACCAATAAACCAATTATGACCAGAAATCATATTGAATGATCAGAATTTTATTTGTTATAATTATTTAAAATCCAATTGAGTGAAATATGTGTGTGTAAATGTGTAAAAATACAGAAATGTTTCAAAATATCTTCACAACTAGACCACTGACTAGCTGACTTTGTAGTCCTAATGTTGTGTGGTGGATTTGTTTTGAAACGAAAGTCCAAAAATCCATGAATGTCCTGAAAGGCAATAGCCCCCATGTACAGGACCATCTTTTTGAATAAGTCATCAATCTAAAAGATATTATAGTAAGCTCTTATTCTAAATTATAATTATTAAAAATACATACAAATCAAATCATGAAACAAAGACTCTATTGAGAAACCAGTATGAAATAAAAATTTCTTTAAATATCAGATACAATTTACACAATGTCACTTCAATACCCTCCGAAGGTATATATATATCCCCTTGCCTATCCTATCCTTTTCTTAAAAAAGGTCGTACTTGTTGGATCATGTTTCATTGGTATTTTAGTTAAGGGAAGAAGGAAAACAACCAGTAGTACATACAATACTTTATTTTGATTCATGAATGCGAACTTGAATGTAAAGAGAAAGTTCATAATGTTCACACGTGGTAGAGCGTGAAACTTTATTTCTACAATGAAATATGACACATTATTCAAACAGTTTTGATTCTTTGGATCTGTAGATAGTTTTCAAATTAAACATCGCGAGTTGAGTTCTGTGTAAGTGGGACAATGTCATGTGAGATCTAGATTCCCTTCAGTCTCTTAAGTATTAATTTTTTACTTTAATCACGCACGTGATCGGACAACTTATTCAGGTCCTCCCTCCTATTCCCAACCTCCACTGTAATGTCTGCCCATAACAGTCCGACTTTCTCCTATTCATTGTGTAAAACTGCAAACCATTCTTTTGAATTGAAAACCTCTGAAAGGAAATCAAAATTACCTGATTTCATCTCCTTACAAAAATTATTTTTTGGAAGTTTATAAGATAATTCTAGCAATAGAAAAAAAAAATACTGACACTTAATTTTTTTTTTTTAATTTCTGAAATTTTAAAATTTGTAAGGCTCCTTAACCTTCTTTAAATTTCAAATAAATAAATAACTTAAATGTATTTCTCGTTGTAACTTTTAATGTTCTCTAATTTTTAAATTTTTTGACTATGAGTAAAAATTTTATTTCTGGGTAAGTATAGATTCGATGTTCAGCTCACCAACGATTTTTCTTCCAACCAGATCGGAAATGAAACCCGAAAGGGTTAAGATCACAGAGAAAGAATTTCCCGCTATTCTCCTTCAAGGAGCATGTGTATTCTGTTGGTAATCAAATGGTTGATACAAATAAATAAATAGAGATTATTTTCTTTTTTAAAAAATTTAATTTCGTATCTATATTTTAAAACTGTGATAATCAAGCATTTGAATCAAAACGAGGTCCCAGGTGCATTTAATTATTTATAAAATTTATGTCTGAATATTTACTACTATCTGCAGGTATACAAAAAAAAATTTTTTTTCCTAGTACATTTTATAATTCAACTATGATTGATTGATTGACTTTTGAGGAATATGGAACATCAACAGACTATAATTTTGCCTTTCTTGGCAGAATTATTTCGGAACAAATGTATTGTTTCCCAACTTGGTAGTTTTTAGAGTAATTAAAATTTAGCTACTCATCTCTGATTTGTATGATAACGATCCCTTTATCTTTTACAAATATTTAGAAATATACAATTTGTAATTCTCTAATATTTTGTCAATCTTATGAGTAGTACAATAACGCGTTATGATTTCTTTTGTTATTTTTATTTTCATTCTGCTAGATATTATCCTCTAAAAGCTTATTCTTCGGACAGACAAAGACAATCATAAAAATATGTAGGTACAATGTTCACATTTTACTGCAGAATACTGTTTCATTAAACTTAGAAAAAGTAATAATGTCTTGATTCCATAAAGAAATTGCGATTCCAAAACTAATGTTGAATTAATAATAACACATTTAATCACATAGTAATTACAAACCAATCAAGAGAGATTTAAGTCATAGTTGAGGAAAAAATATTTCATCATTTGGTTAAAAATGATGTGAAGTTTGTATTTCATACTTCTTTAATTCTTGAAAACTAGATAATAATGACTAATTTAGAGGACCGATAAATGTTGCTAAGAATAAAGTCGGTAAATCAGAGTATCATTCTAAGCCAAAGCAATTAACTGTGCATAGCAACAGATTTGTATTCCGAGATGTCTTTGTTTATTTTCTTGCTGTAGTGAAAAGAGGCAAATTCCAGACAGCTTGGAACAATCGCTTTTAATTTTAGCAACTTTTAATTCTCACCTTCAAGTTACATAATAGCTCCACTACTTCGGATTAGTAAAAACACATGCGCATTTATCAACAAGTTAAAAACAATCACTTAGAAAGCTCTGGTTTAAATGCCAATATTTTTCTTTTGGTTTCATTTCCTATACGGGTAGTGCAAATGGAAATTCCAAAGTAAAATAAGAAATTAAATTACTTTAAAAATAATCTGAATTTAACACTAGATTCATTATTTTGTATGTGTGTTCCAGAATTCAAATATCATACTCAGAAACGTTCAATTCCATCCTTTTTTGTTAATTTACCAAAATTATGAAGGTTTGATGTGCTGTAGTTTAATTTGGAACCTGTCATTAACAAGATAATATTGTCAATATAAAGATGAATTCTGTGTATATAAAACAACTCAGCAACAATGACTTTAGTCATATTTTTCATATGATTTTGTTCAATAATCTAGGGG
Source organism: Nephila pilipes (assembly GCA_019974015.1). Classification (NCBI taxonomy): domain Eukaryota; kingdom Metazoa; phylum Arthropoda; class Arachnida; order Araneae; family Nephilidae; genus Nephila; species Nephila pilipes. Next base: position 258,180 of record BMAW01064240.1, on the reverse strand, counting down.
TACAGAGTTTTGATTTATATTACAGAATTGTAAAAACCGAAAAGTTTATTAGATATGCATTTTTTATGACTTTTTAAGAACTCTTTAACTTGTGGTTTTATTATGGATTCCTTTTTTTTTAATGAGATTCAGATTAATTTTTATTTCAGATGATGTCAAAGCTTCTTGTTAAGAGAAGATATTAATTCTTTTTTTTCCCTTCGTATTTTATATATTGTGGGATAAACATGCAATGGATTTCCAATTTGTAATTACAAACATATAACCCGAATGAGAGAAACTGGAAACATAAGAAAGAAACAGGTCAAATTGTGCTTACTCTCTAAAAACGAACAAAAGAGAAGAGCAAGGGTTGAGTAGGAATCTTTCACGAAATCAGAACTAAGAAAAAAAAAACCCGAAAAGAGAAAAGTCAAGTCTTCTGATTTCCAAGAATAGAAGAGGAAACGACCGAGGGTCGCAAGTCCCTGATCATAAAGTGCAGACGGTAATTTTCGTCACTTAAGAAGGAAGATAGAAAGCCAATTGATGAAATCCGAAAGAAACGAAAGATTGTCTTCGGGACGGATCTTTTGAAAGTTTTGAGCTGAGAGGGGGTCGACCATTTTAATATTTTTTATTTATCTTTTTTTGGATTTGAACTTCTGGATTAAATATGAATGAGAGAAAGATCCTAGGTGCATTTAATTATTTATAAAATTTATGTCTGAATATTTACTATATCTGCAGGTATACCAAAAAAAAAATCTCTCAAAATGAAATGTTTCCGTTTTGATTTTTTTGTAAGATATTATTTTGAAGATTTCGCGGTTAACTATACGCTCAACCATTTTTATTAGAAGTAAAAATTTTACTTGTTATTATTAATAATTGTTCAACCGATTTCTGTAATAATTAAAAATAATGTAATGTAGGAAATTCATATCGACATCGGAATTTATACTAATACTGTAACTCATGGTTCACTTAACTCGTGGCTTAATTATCATAGACTCGGCAGCAGCGAGTTAATGAGCTGCTATTAAATATAATGATTAAAGGGTTACATATTAAATATTAATAAAATTACTATCAGTAATATTTAGCTACTTTAAATTTTGCATTTAATAATTCTTCCAAATTTTTAACTTTTCTTTGCATGGTACCAAATTTCTTGTTTCATATTTTAGTTAATTTTAATGTCATTTTAGAATTTTTTTCTTTTTTAAGAAAACTATGAAGTGAATATGTAAAATAAAAAAGAGACAAAATGTCTTGTTTGGAGAGTATGCCTTATTGGAAGATATATATGTGTATGTATTGTTACAACAATTTATATTGTGGACATTGCAAAATGTGCGTTTGATAATGTTGTATAACTTAGTTAATTAACTCAGAAAGACAAAAAAAAAAAAAAAACCACGTGAAACTATGCCAAATGTTAATTCCATAGATCATCATTTTTGGCAAAAGTCCATCTCTTTGTTTTATTTTTTTGAAGAAATAAATAGGCGAAGAGCAAAAATACTACCGCATTTTATTTATTAAACACTTCTGGATGATTATATCTGTCAGACTCAAAGATTTGTTTAACTCAGTCAAAATGCATTTTCATCTTGGATCACATTAAGTTGACGAGGTCGATATCAGAGCTGGCACACTATTCGCATCAATATTACGCCAAACAGAAGCTTAGGTTTCTACCGGTTTCTACGCCGGTAGAGCTTAAGGCTTCTACCGGCCATTTTGATTCGTGAACGCTGTGTAAATCCTATGGAATTTCACCTTTAATTTTCATATATTTACTATTTTAATTCTTTAAAGTGAATCCAAAAGATCAAAAAAAAAAAAAAAAATTATTAAGATTTTTGTGGAGTCCCATTTTCCCTCCAATTTTTGAAAACCTTTTTATTCCTATTTTAATGATTATAGCCTGAAAGGTAAAATAACAATTATCTCAATAAGCGGTAATTCGATTAAAATTATTGAACTGTAGCAGAACATTGGTAAAATATTATAATTTACTAATAAATAATTCACGAAAATATATAGTAAGTATACAGGCACTCAGAATTTTTTTTTTACTTCTAATTACTACATGTATGCAAACCTATAGAATGAGTTCATTATTTATTATATTGGTAATGTCTCTGGTAACTATGCTTTTATATGCAAAACATTTTATGCGCATGTGAGTGATAAACATCTTAATTTTGAAAAGTTAAAAATTAATTGCTCTATATTTTATGAGTAATTTAAATTTCTGATTAATCTTATTTTAAACGAAATTTATACTTTTTATAATGATAAAAATACAAACAAATTAAAGGAATACCATGGGGGGGTGAACAGCAAGTAATAGTCTTGCTAATATTTACTTACATTATTGTGAACAAAGTATTATTTACAATAATGGATTCGCTTTCTTAGATATATAGATGGCCTTTCAATTTTTCAAAATAAATTTAATCTGTATTTTTTAACCGGATTTATCATTCTGTTTTTCTTATTTAAGTCTGATTCAAACTATTATGAGTTCTTATGAAACAGATTATTTAGATATTAACTGAAAAGTTGTAAATAACAGGATTAATAGTAATATATTTGACAAAAGTGATAATTATATTTTCTATTAATGGAACTTCTTTCTTTTCAAGCGATTTAAGTTAAAATATTTTAAGAAATGTATTAGCTTATTATATTTTACATAATTTTAAATTAATTAATGGGCCTTTAAATTTTCAAAATTCTTTAAATGAATTATTTTATGTTAAAGCTGATTGCTTAAAGGATTTTTAAAAACAAATTTAAAATATAAAAATTATAAAACAGCTTAATTTTTAAAATTATCAAATGAAATAATGTTCTTCTTTTGTTGTTTTTTTGTATTTAATTTCTACTTTGTTTATTTGTTTTATTTTCTTGTGTTACAAATTTTCTTATATATATATGAACGTCGTTAAAATATATTTTAAACTTTATTTTAGTTTTTTTCTTTTCATTCTGAATTTCATTCGTAGAGGGCAATTCGTTTAATGATTTGATTTTTTGGCATTATGCTTTTGTCTTGAACTAAAATGGTGACATTATTGTTGTATAAAGATGTGAGTGAGTTTTATTCTTATTTTATTTCTTAACATTATATATATGGTATTAGAGCTAGTTATTTTTGATACTTCATTTTCTTTGAATTTAAGTTAAAATTTGAGGTTTTCTGATACCTTTCCTTTATTTCCACATTTTTTGCTCGTTCTGTTATATTAGACTGGGCCTTTTGTTTTATAGAGCTATTACTGCTATATGACGAGTTTAAGTGGAATCGAGAATCGAAACCATGACTCGACGAAAACAACTCTGGTCGCGAGCTCGCCATCATTTCACCTAGGTTATTAAAGTTCAAAACACTTTGATGCTGGAGATAATTATTGAGAACCACAACAGACAACAGATGAGTTTTGAAAAAGTCATTGCTTGAATTTTGTTTCTTGAATAGGTCGGAATTATCTAAAATAATTTTGAATACCTTGAAATAATTTTAAACATACACTGGTGTCCAAAATTAAAAGAATTTTCCGATTTCTTTGATTATCTCTAGAATTACGGGACAGATTTTAATGAATAACAATAATAATAATAATAATCTTTGAACAGTTACGCATGATCGTGCGCAACACTCATCGGAGTCGCAAGGTATGAAATAGCAGTTGCAGAATAGAACCAAAAAAAAAAAAAAAAAAAAATTGGTTAATAGGGGGTATGGTCTCCTCTTACAGATATATTGGCCTCGTACTCTGATTTTATTCTGGAAATAAGCGAATTTATGATTTCCTGTGGCAATTGATCCCACTCGTTCAACAATGCTGTTTTCAGGTCTTGGATTGTTCTCGGATGAGGCTTGCGAATTGCATTTGCCTTCCTCATAGTGTCCTATGCATGCCCTATAAGGCTGAAGTCTGGAGATATGTCTGGCCAATCTATCCGACGAATATCCTCACTATCCAGAAATTCGTCGACCAGATGAGCTCTATGTGACCTCTCGTTGTCTTCCATTAAAAGGGAATCAGGACCAAATGCACCCCTAAAAAGGCGAGCATAGGGTTCCAAGACCTCATTCCTATACCTCTCAACAGTACAAGTGCCACTTTCAAAGGCATGAAGGTGTGTGCGGCCATCCAACATGATGTCTGTCCAGACCATCAAGCCTCCTCTGTCGTCATGGTCGATTTCTTGGATATTGAAAGGCAAGTAGCAGTTCCCTGGTTCTCTCGGTATGAAAGTACGGCGAGAATCACTGGTTAGCTTGAACCGGGACTCATTAGTGAAGAGAACGGTCGCCCATTGATTTATGCTCCAATCCGTGTGATCTTTGCATAATTTTAAGCGGACTCTTCTGTTCACAGAACTAAGCAGACACATCAAATCTTCTTGCAAACAACCCCCTCTCATGAAGTCTTCTGGAAACAGTCACCCTTGAAACTCGGGTTATTGTGTCCACATACATTGCATGAGAGACCTGAGAAGCTGTAATATACCTGCTACATATACCTGCAGGTCAAGGTTGGGAATTTAAGGCCGGCATTCTTCCCTTTGAGTTCTGGTTCGAACCCTGATGCTATTAAAACCACGCCTTGTAGTGGAGCTGTTGCATATTAAATTTGTTGTGTTCCTGAGTCCTCTCAGTGGCTTCGTGGGGAAGTTTTGAGATGGAGGGACTAGTTCAGGTGTCGTCTTTGCCACTTGACCGAGGATCAAAATTACGAGATCCATAACCTATAGCCCGCTTGTTGCCCCTAAGTGCAACGTTAATAAGCGATCAATGAAATCTGTGTGATCTTCTTAACAATAATAATTTCAAATAGAATTTCAGACCAAACTTAATATTCCAGAAATAAAGTTTTGAGTTTCCTCAAATTGTCTCTCATATTACAACTTAAAGATTTTCGGAGAATAAATTTTGTTTCTATATTTGGTTCAACCGGATTTTTATTCTTCTTGTCGAGTTCAGTTTTTTTCATCCAGCATGTTAAAAAAAAATTGCGAAATATTGTAATTAATTAAAATCTTAATAATTTAAATTAAAACAATTTTTCTTAAGAATAATAGTATGTAGCTATAACTCCTTTCTTATATTTTTGAATGATTAAAAACAAATTTTGTAACTGTTCAGTGATTAAATTACTTTGTTGTTATAAAGGAAAAAATTGATTCCTGTCTGTGAATGTAAGAATAAGGATATTTATTTACAGTAAAAGTTTGTTACTTCAAATATGGATTAAAAAAGGCTTCTATCATTTTCAGTTTACTTCAATCTTCAATTTATTTTTATTTAACTCGTAATAAATAGAAAAAAAAATCAATTATTTATTACTAATATACGTTCAAACTGTAACAAGTAAGCTGTATTACTAAAATGCGTTTAAATTGTAGTAAAGTAAAATATACAATTGATTGTGACCTAAAAAAAGTCATTATATAAAAATACTTTCTTACAAAATTTTCTTTGAGAGTTTCAATTTACTTTAAAAATCTTATGATTTTTAATTAAGCTCTTGCGATGAATAGAGATTTAAAAACTATTCGAAAAGGGGGGGGGGAATGAATTGAATGGGAACTAAAAGAAAGTCATTGTGGAATAATTTCATGTAAAAAATTTCAGTTTTTTTATATTCCCAACAACTTTTAAGTGATTAAACATTCGGAAGAATATAAATTCAAAATAACTATCGTTTTTTCTAGTTATAACATAGTTTTATCTTAAAAATATTGCGGCTGTGCTTCAATTTTAGCTCCAAAACAAAGTGATGCAAATTACAAGTAACTGGATGTTGCCAATTTAGTTTTTAAGTGCCTCTAAATAATTCAGCTCAGATTTTTACATTTGTGATTGCCAAACGCTGAATTAAATCTTCATAGGTGATATTTCTATTAACTTCTTAAGTATTACTTGACTAACATTTATCGTACAATCAAAATATCTCATAATCTGTTTATAGAATAGTTACAAAAATGGAGAAAGGGAAACTTTATATTATAAATAATTAAATTTTAGAACATAATAATAAAACATAGTGACACAAATTATCAAAAAATAAGATGACGTAGAATTAAAATCAAAAAAATTAATTAGCCATTTTTTGTATTAAACAACGTGCGAGAGAATTTAAAGTAAATAAAATTGTAAGCATTAGATAACTTCATAAATGTCACAATTTTTTGTTAAAAAATTTAATCGATTTTAGAGTTAAGAAACCAGGCTGTTTTTTCCAATTACAGTTTTAAAATTTAATTTTTTTTCATTTCATTCATTTTAGGAAATAATCAATTCTTTTGGATAGGTGACAGACTTGAATAACTTTTCATTCTCTTCTCAAATCAATGACAGTTCTTTAGTTAAAAGTCATAGCTTATCTGAAAATTTTATTTTTATGTATCCAAATAACTAGGCTTTCCATATATTTACGAGAGTAGCACAGCAATTACTTGTTTTGAACGACAGATCGCATTGTTAATATATGTTGTTATTACCACTGCGTGTTGTCATCTTTTAAATGAAGCCATAAAAAAAATTGCCACTGACTCATTCGTTTCTTTTGATTTGGACGCTATTTTCCACCAAATCAAATTTGATTGTTGTTACGTCGAACTGCCATCGTCGATGGGACCCAGATTCATCATTATTATTTATTATTCACTTTTTGTGACATCAGACTATTCCTGTACGCCTCTTGTGTTATAGCTAAACTCTTAAGTAGTAACGCTAAAAGTCAATAAAGCATTTAATAAGACGTCACACAGGTTTTAACACTAAATTTATTGACATATTGCTAGTATAACGACAAATATAACAGGGTCTCCCTTGGATAACGCCCTAATTATATTAACTTGATCTTTCAATAACAAATTAACAGACTCTTACCCCTAATGTCAAGCTGAGGCTGTCTTGACCTCTGACTTTCACTAAGCAGTCGATAACTTGTGATAATTCTCGGTTCCGACTTTGACTCTGGAACAATTGCCAAAAACTAGAACCACTCGACCTTTATCGTGACTCTCAAGTTGAGTTTATATATTTCCTATCTCCCTCGTTTCACTTTATTTCTACCTGCTTGTGATTTGAATATTCACGTTTTATTTTTGGTTGGACAAAGTTTGTTTAGAAAAAGCAATCAATCTTAATTAAAAGTCCCCTAGGTTAGTAAAGAGAAAACCGCGATTAGCCCAATGTCACAACTTGACCGTGGTTCGAAGTTACGAAATCATTCGTCAATATCCATCGTGTTGCTTCTGAGTGCGATGTTAATAAATAATCAATCAATCATTACTCATTAGAAACACCGGGCACCTAAAAAGCTGTGAAAAAAATGGTGGACTTTCGCAGAAGGCGAAGACTGTCTCGTCAACCCAAAAAATTATGGGGATGATTTTTGGGATTAGTTGAAAATACTATAATGAATAATCTCAATACCAAAAAAAAAAACCTCGTTTCATATTCCTAATTTGAATTTCCCTCGTATATATACAATAATTTTTTTATAAGTACTTGAGCCACTTTTGTAAGAAGTCCCAACTCCCCTTACCTATATCATAATTTCGAATGTATTTAGATAAGGGGACGACAATTAAACTAATATCTGTCTCTACGAACCTTATACAAAACCTTATAAATATTTTGTGATCCCATTAGATTTAATTTATAGAACTCTCATTACGTGTCTCCTTTAATGAAATGGAATCGGAAACCTATGAAACATCTAATATTATCCACACTTCTGCCATTAAACCACCGTATTTCTCAAAAGATGTGAGGAAAAAGACTTACTTCTTTTAGGTTTGGAAATTAATACGTGATCACGAATCGTTTGTCACAAATCAATACGCAATTTGCGTCAATTGCTGTTATCAGAAACCATCAGTGAACTGAAGAGATAAAATTAACTTTAGTATTTCTTTTGAAATGCTTTATGCAATTATAAGAAAATTATGTACATATAATGATCAAATGACAAACATAATGACTTTAAGAATAATAAAGCTTTAATAACTGAGTATTTTTATTGAAATAATTTTGCTATACTTTCACTTTATTATAATTATTTTTGAACCATTGATGTAGAATTTGTCTGTGTCTTATTACTTTTTTTTTCTTATTCTGGCTAGTTAACTTAGACATACTGTGATGTATTTTGAATTCAATAATTGCTTAAGAGTTTTATTTAGAATAAAATATAAAAAAAATAGTATAATCACCAAACATGTGAAAAACAACTTCTTTACTCTTATGTATCTTCAACTAACAACGTCTACAGCTTTTAGGACCCTTTAACTCCTCATATGTTTATATATATATATGTGTGTGTGTGTGTGTGTACCCAACTCTTTTTTTACGCGGTAAATTCGCTCCTTGGAAAACCCTGTAAAAATACATGTGACATATGGTAAATCTGGGGATACGTTCCACAACTTTAAGAAATCGCGCAAGATGAAAAAACTCCAAATATTTTCAAAAAAAAACCATGCAAAAAAAGTAATAATGAAATCGATATTACATATTTACAAAACAAAAATAATTCATTTCTGCTACAAAAAAAATTAGCGTACAGTGAAAATTCAGTCTCTTGGTATATGCAACATATAAAAATTCAAATTAAAATTAGGAATAAAACTACTAACTGACAACTATTCATCACTACTTGATAACAAGCGTACACGTTTATTATGAATTGGATCAAAAAGGCTATCACCAGTAGATGTGTCAATATGCCTAGACAACTGTCGGCTTTGATTCAAATTAAGAATTTCTTTCGGTATTAACGCTTCTGTTATTTTGTTGTTGTTGTTACAAAGTCTATTTGTTTGGTTTCTCAAGTTGCTTATATAATTCTTGATATCCTGCAACACGAAACTAAATATTACTTTGAAATTTTAATGCACACTCTATGTCAAGATCATGAGTAAGAAAATGTTCCATACTTGCATAAAATTTGAAGTCCTCGCGAATTAACCCAACTGCTAATAGCTGAACTTCACCTTCTACTTCATCATGTGATCTACTTCTTTATTATCATAAACTGTCATAAATTCGATCAAATCGTCCTCAACCAAAGGGCTCTCTAGCATCAATTCTTCGATGACAGCCGTTTGCATGTTGTTAAAACTTTCACCACCATATGCATCCAATAGAATTCTAATTTTAGATCATATGGCTGATTTTTGTACTACGAAACTTCCATTTTTTACTCCATTTTGGTTTACCCCCCCCCCAACAAGCACTTAAGGTCGATTGGCGCAACTGTTTGATTGCAAAAGAAACATGCGTAATACAATCCAAAATCGTAAAATCGTAAACTTTCTGCATGCTTACACAACAGTAAATTTCTTTCTTCCACTGAGTTTAAAATATATTTAAGCGTCACACGTGTCACTCACACATGTGTGGGCATATACCGACCGTCTTCTGATTACACTATCAAAATTAGAATTAAAAAAAATTGGGGAGTATTCATTTTAGAACAAAAAATTCGTGTAAAAAAATATTTTGGCGAGCCATGTTATTTAAAAAATGTGTAAAAAAAGTTGGATATATATATATATATATATATATATATATATATATATATATATATATATATATATAT
>BMAW01064240.1:182127-248556 GCA_019974015.1 Nephila pilipes | reverse complement strand
TATATATATATATATATATATATATATATATATATATATATATATATCTGTGTGTGTTGTTACAATAATTAATGTAGTAGATATTACAAATTTGGCATTTGATAATGTTGTACAACTTTGTTAAATAAATCAAAAATAAAAAAAAAAAAAAACATATGAAACTATGCCGATGTTGATTACATAGATTATCATTTTTGGCAAAAATCAAACTCTTTGTTTTATTTTGACTTCTAATTTCCAAGTTTAAAATTATCCGAAATATTGCAAAAAGTTACGAATGTTGCTATAAGTAAAAGTGTTTTCAATGTGTTAATAATCAGACCCTCGATATATAATCCGAACCGAAATTTACAGAAAATTATTTCCTCATAAAACTTAAAAAAAATTTCCATTGGAACAACATTAAATGTAAAAATAATTAATTTAATAACAACAGTTCTTCATTAAATTGTCAACTCTTTTGAACATTGAAATTGGTAAGTATGAGTATTAAACAGCCGTGAATGAATCTTAAGAAGAAAAAAAGCATCACTCTTGGTCCATAATTTGTAAGATATATCTTAAGAAGTTCGAAAAATATTCTTAAAATCAGTAAAAGAAAAAAGATCATTGAAAGTTTATTAATATATATATTCCTTTAAAATAAAAAAAAGGCAAGAAATAACCTATTAAATAAGCAGATCTTTCATCTGGGAGTTATAATCTAAAATTATCCATTGATAAGCAACATTATCAAAACGTCTCTATTTAATAAAAATATTTCATCAAAACTGGTCTATTTATTATTACATTAACAAATTTCAAATAAGAAATTACAAAATACATCCTATTCTTATCATCCGTTTATGAATGAAACATCAACGAAATGCTGATGAATCTAAGAAAATTCTGCAACCCATACCCTTACCCATTCGCAGTGAAGCCCAATCTATTTGCAAACAAAAACCAATCGGAAGGTGATGAGTTCGCCAACCAGGGCAACCCTTCCCCGGCTCTCGCATATGCTCGGGTCCTGTTCCTACGTTTCACGATGTCCGCAGGCAGTTGCCAGTCATACTAATGACTCGCTCCCTTGCATCATCATCTGTCTTGACACTTGATATCCAGATTGAACTCCGAACTCTTGGCTCTGAAAGGCAAAATATGCTCCAAACACACAATACTCCGGATATCGATTCGCTACGAAAATCGATACCTTTCTGAGAAGGAACCTCATGTTGGTAACGTTCACCTTCAAGTTTGTGGATGAAAATTTTGGATTCGAGATGACAGGTGATTGGATATTCCTTCCCTCTTTTTTTTTTGTAAAAAAAATTTTTTTTTCATGTTGCTTATACCATTATCGGGATTGTTCGCGAATTCCTTCCTCTTTTACTTACTTTTAAACTTTCCATTGAGTCTCGGAAGAGATAATATTTTCGAAATTCACCTAAAAAATAAATGTTTCCCGTAGAAATTTGTGTTGATATTGATAGATCAATTTAGTTCCACTGGAAACAAGAGAATTTTTAAAATCTTTGATTAACTTTATAATGTCATCTCTTCGTTTTTCTTTTTTTAAAGAGTTGTGGAAAACGGAAGTGAGGAAAAACGTGATAATATTAAAGTGAAGATTATATATATTACTCGTATCTCTATTTAGTTGGTATTACACAAGAGTCATTTTTATCATTTTCTTTCAGATTTTGATAAAATTAAACTTATACATTTATTAAGTGATTACACGTGTTAACGTTTTGCTTAAATTTTTTTGCGAATGAAAGTACTTCTTGTTTTGCTTTACTTATTCGTTTTTGATACTTTCATTTGTTTGGATTACCAATAATCCAGGAAGAAAATGTCATATCCTTACCTTACGAAAAAATAACGATTGTATTTGACATAATTTGTCTCATTGTAAAATTGTCACCATTATTTTCAGAGTTTTTTTTAGACCATGTACAGAAGAAATTACTTCTCTTAATTATTTATGAGCTTTTTATTGCACTCGTGTTATTAAAAATGAATATTTTTAAATTTAAAATTGATTAAGTCTTCTAAGGTTTTCTGTTTTTTTTTTTTTTTTTTTTTATGAATATGCAATCTATTTGAGCATGCTCTTAGTAGCTTTTATATTTTATATAATGTTATTTATTTACATTATTTTGAGATGATTAATCACAAATAACAATTAATTTTCGGTTATCTGAAAAAACAAAAACATTAGAAACATTCTGTTGTTCCTGAATCTTTGTCTGTATTTTATTCTTCTATCATATATTTCACAAATAAAGAAATGTAGCCCTAATAAGAAACATTCGAATAAATCCAAAAATCAAGTGACATAATTTATAAATTTACATATAAAATTAATAAAAAATATTCCACAAAAAAAGAAGATATTGAAGTTCAACCGACCTGTTAGTGATTCATAAATTAATGTTACCATTACATTTCTGTCCAAATGTTTTAATAACAGCAAAATTACAACACCTGTCTTTTATAATACCAGTATTTCGGGAATGTAAATGTTCAAGATGAAAATCTTAAAACTATTTACGTATGTAATATTCCCAAATACACAGTTTGTTGAAATCAATTGCATTTTTGATAAAGGACCAAAAGTTTCATACATTAAATTGAAAAATATTTTTAGTCTTATAAATACGAATGAATGTTTTTAAATGGACTATAGCTGAAAATTAAATGGAGAAATTGATAATACTCCTCTTTTATTATTTTATATTCATGTTAAAAGAAACTATCATCTCATGGCAATATTAATGATATAGATCACAGTAAGCTCAGACAATAAAGTTTCCTTTAAGACCCTTTTGATTAAATATCACTTTAGCTTTTAAAGGAGGAGGAATTAAGTAGTGATCGTTGTTTTCTACATTTAGACTAAATCAATTGAGCTGCACAAACCTACAGTAATTAAGGTCAAAATTCAAGAATGGTTAACTTAATGGAATGTTGGCATAAGATTTGAAACTGAAAGTGAAGTTTACAGGTTTTTCAAGAGTTCCCCTGAGCAATGTTTTCACCTCGATTTAGAAATTTTTTATAATAATTGGCTTTCATAATATAATTAATAACAAAATTTGAAATCGGATGACGATCAGCATTTGTTACAGATACATATGGGAGCCAGGAGGCATTCCATTCATCCGGAGTAAAATGCACATCACACCTTATTGATAAAATTTTCATACATATCCAGGCACATATGCACCTTCTTCATTTCAATTTTGACGTTTTAAGGTGTAAATCAGTAAAAATGTTCATTTCACAAGATAATATGTTTCAGTCTGAAATTTTCCGAAAGTAATATTTATAAAAATAACCTTCATGATCAGTAAAACTTCTGTGTTAACAATTATTTTTATATAGCATTATTTAATTTCTTTTTATATTTATTTATAGAGTTAACGTTTAACAAATTTTAGCTCCCTCCCCCATATCCAATCTCTTGTTTGCGTAAATGGTGTTGATTATTTGATAACTTGAGAAGTAGTAGTTTGTTTAAATTACAAATGTATGTATTATGCTTTGCATCCATTATTCTTGATAATTTTTCATGACCAAGAAGATTTACGGTGCATATGTACATGCTCTTGGCAAAAAAACGCAAAGCATGAAGCATACATCTTTTGCGTTTGTCGAGCTCTCTCTGGACCGCATTCTTTGCATCTTCCTCTTTTAGGTATTCTGATATTTTCTAGTTTTTCCCATGCATTAATTTCGTATTTCTTTTTTATTGTTTGTGGAAATTTTTTTTCATCTCAATATTTTTGTGGAATTTACTCAGCTTCTTCCAAGTTCCTTTAGAAAAGGCAGGTTTTGTGTAGCTTGTTTTGATAGAAGGATTTACATTCAAAAAAATAAGCGCGTTTATTGCAGCCCAATCTCGATTATGCTGTAAAATAAACACATGGACCATCTCCTAGTTTCTCCTTTGCATGTAATAAATAGGTTTCAATGAAATGGTTTGAGTAATATGATAATTATTCATAACTTATTGGCCATCCGCGTGGCCAATAAGTTTCAATAATATTTTCTGCACCTTTAGTGCATTTTAAGGCAAAATTTTATCTGGCTTCTTTCCTTTGTCATCTGAGATCCTTGCTTCTTGGTGTATTGTTGAAAGGAGGATTATACGATTTATTCTTTTTCAGCATGTATGAAAGAAAAATTATTTTCCGGTTGAAATCCTGAGAAGTGAGGAAAATATTTTTATCACGTGATATCTATCGGGCACTATTCAAAGTGCAGACTACCCAAAAGTACTAAATTTATTTTGATATATTTTTATGCATATTAGTGATATAGATCAATCAGTATACAGTCAAATAAAATGGCGTTTTCTTTTTTTTTTTATTAAGAGAAAAGCTAAAGGCCTTCAACAAGTTATAAACTAAAGTCATCTATCTATCTGAAGAATTCTTAAGAAATAAGATGTCATTATCAGAACCCATAAAAACAACGATGAAATAAATTCTAGAATTGGGTCTATCAGACCCTCTCTCATTCAGGGTAAGAAAGTTAGACATTTTTTATCTTCATTCAAATCTTCAATACAACAAAAATTTTCACATGACAGATGCGTGAAGGAAATTATCTTTTCGGTTGATTGTCTTATTAACTTTGTGCATAAAAGCAACTCGAGGGATATTGGCGACTGACCTATATTTTGTCAAGTTATGAAGAACTGACACCTCCTCCGTCTCCAAGCTACTTACCACGCCAGCAGGCGGACTTTCAGCCTCTACACGTTTAACGTACATCAGTCCTATTATACACGGCAGGTCATTAGTGACATCAGGATTCGAACACCCAACACGACGAAACAATGCCAGTTGTGAGTTCGCGATCATGACCACTAGAATACCGTGGCCACTATAATCCTCTCTGCTTGAACAGAATTCTCGACTTTCATAAAAGTTAACTCTAATTCGTGTTTCGCATACTACAGAAAGTGTTTTAAAATAAAATTTGCGGCTTCCAGACGAAAATATCCTTTTAAAACTCTTTTGTATTTACTGCGTTGTAATGAGTTGATTAATTGAAAAATGATATTATTAGTTTATTACGGAGAAACTGGAAGAAATCTTCCATGAGTTTAATAATTTAAATCCGGCTTTTAATAGTAAAGTATTTACGTATTAATTAAAATTTTTCTGCTATATTTTTAAAAAAATCAATCAAATAATTTATTATTTAGGATATAAATTCAAAATTCAACAAACATGGAAAATTTAGTCTCATGCATATTCATTTTTACACTGCCCAAAATATAAGAATTACTTAAAAAAAGATTCCAAAGAAATGAAATAAGATTTTTTTTTGTTGGTGTAATGAAGATAAGCAAGCGAAAATTTCTTCAAAATGTTAAAGGAAGAATTCTTTTCTACATATTTTTTCCCTTCAAATTCAAATGTCCGTAACTCAAAATTTATCCGAATCCTGGCGTTTAAAATTTATATTATTTTAAATATCAAAATGCAAATATCTTTTATATCCGTTTCGTATTTATCATATTTAAATTTCAAAAATTCGAAATTTTCTTCAAGAGACTTGGGTTATTAATTCAAATCACTTTTTTTTTAAAAAAAAAAATCTCCACGTTTGTTACCCATCTCAGTGAATGACTTCAGTTACATCAAAATACGTCAAATTAAAATTCTTGATATAGACAAGTATTTAAAAAGTCAATCAAAAATATTCCATGAAAGGAAGTTTCACTAAGAAAATATTATAGGATTTGACTGAGTGTTTCGAGGTTAATGGTTATTTACGGAATGTACGATAATAGTTAATTAAATATCGTTTAAGTACGATGCTTACATGTATCAACAAAATACACCTTAGTAAGTTACATAATTTTGTTAAGGTGTTAATGTCCATCTTAAAATGTTGGAGAGAAAAATGGCACAGAAAATTCTGAATTAATAAATTAGAAGAAAAAGTTGTGTTACAGAAATTTCTACAGTCTGTTTAAAAATTATAAAACCATTTTAATTTTAAATTGAGGTTCCAAATATAATTTAAACAAATGAAATAAGATATTATAACAAATTAACTAACTATAAAAACAAAAAGATATGACAATTAATATGATATTGGTCCTCCATTTTTCCTGATAACCTCAAATACTGTGTTTTATTGAAAATCGCACAATCCACCATTACTAGAGGCTCACTTGTCGACTGAAACATATTTTCGGTTCGTTCCTGAAGTCACACCAATAGTGTTTGTAACCGCTGAGACCGTCAAGGTTAAATTTCTTTTCACCGGCAAATATAATTTATTTCCACTCATTGTTCCATGACATGACATTTTTAGCCCATTTCAGTCTTTCTTCTCGATGATGTTTCAATAACTTCGGTGTTTTCTTCATTTTCATAAATTATATATCCTTATTTGATTAAGACCCTTCTAAATCGTGACATGTGAGGTATATTTGCTGAAATATTCGGAAATTTTACGAATCGAAAGAACTTTTGCAGCTGAATTCAAAAATTTGTCAATCGTCCCGTGCGCTGTCAAAATCCTCTTTCTTTAAAGACATTTCATTTTGTTTGAATAATTTTTTCTAATTATGACATTGTGAATTGCAGTTTTAGAACGCTTCATTAACCTAGCAATTTCTCTATCAGATTAACCAGTACCCTTGAAAAATAAAATTTTCTCATTTAAGGGGACTTAGTACCTTACGAAATCAAAAATAGAACATTTTGACAAACTTTTTTCAATTCTTCATAAAACAACAATTTTTGCTCCTTTCAGTATGAAACTTTGCCAGTTTGTGTAATAAAGTGCATAGTTTAAAATATTGGGTCAAGTGTTACTATTAAATTAATATATTTTCTTATACAACATGAAATATGCGTGCAAAAATTTGAAAAATAAATTAGCTTACCTTACGTTACCCGCAAGATAATTTTTGAAAGATGTACAGTAGAACCATAATTCTTATACCAAATTAAAGCTAAATAATGACCTTATTCTGTGAACCTCAAATTTTAAATTTACCTTACATTAAAAAAATTGAAAAATTAAAAAAGTTATCAAGTTTGTATTTAGTAACTTTTTTTTTCATGAATCATGTTATAAAATAAAATCTAATCATCCTATTAACAAAATTGAGGTTCACAGAATAAAGATTTACAAGTACAACACTCATGCAAAATTTTAAAGCTCTGCATGCAAAAGATTTTTTTAATCCTGTGGGAAAGTGTGAAAATAGCAAACTGAGAAAAAGAGGTTTGTTTACCCTTGCATTACATAGAACAAGCCACTTTAGACATTTACATTTTTTGTTGCACAGGACGTAATAATTGTCGGATGTTGACGCGGTTTGTTTTAAAATGCTCCTAACATTCAGTACTATTTTTTAAAATCAAATTTGAAAAATCGAACTTTTGAAGGTGCAAAGGTACTAAGTCCCCTTAAATCCTCAGATAACTCTTTACCCCTCGGCATCTTTAAATACACACAATCAAAAACCTCACTGGTGCTTCTCAGGTGATGCGGTCATGAAATACTAACGCATGTATTTCATAATGATTCTGAATAGATTTATAACACGCTGATTTTTTTCAGATCGTCTTATAATTTCAAACAAGCGCTTTATTCAATTTTTAGAAAAATGAGTAGATTTTAATAAAATGTAAATAAATTTTTAAAGTTGCAATTAGTATAAAATGTGTTTCCCAATTCGTTTTGAATATACACACACTTAAAATTTTCGTATATGTCTTTTTCAGAAATGCACAAATTCGTTATAATTTCTTAACGCGCTATAATAGAAATTTTTCGACAAGTGCAATTAATATACTAATATAAACACTTATATACTTAGAATACTTATAAATGTTAAATATAGTATTCAGACAAGTACAATATTTGTGAGTAAGTTGCTTCGAATTATTGTTAACACTCCCTTATTTGTTTGTAACAATGCCATTCATAAAGATCTTAAAATACCCTTTATCAAAATCCACATTTCCTACCTCGCCCCCCCCCAAAAAAAAATTCTACATAATACCCTCTCCTACGATGATAACCCATTAATTAAAGCTCAAACTCTTTTTGTACACAACTGCGGCATTCACCCCAATCCCAATCAATCTTGTAATAGCTATTTTAACCTTTACCCACCATTAAATTCACTTTTTTCAAAACTAAACATTTTTCTTTCGCTCATCCAACTTAACCCTCCCCCTTCTTCCCAATCCATTTTCGTCAAACTATAGTAGATCAGCCCTGGCTCTGTGTCGACCAATAGCAAAACAAGCTCTCGTCACTCTTTCAAATCCGTTCTTAGAATGATTTTTCCTGCGCCCTTACGCCAATTTCATCTGAAATTTTAGCTCTTCTTGCAACACCTTTGAGCTTGAGCGGTACCTGGGTGGTCTCCACTTCAGCGGCCATCATTTCGCTGATTTATTCTTTTTCTCTCCTCGCCCTCCTTTTAGGAGAAGCGTTGCAAATCTTATTCAAATTAATTTCTTTCTCAGAAAATAAAACCATACTTAATTTTAAATTTATACTTCAAAACTACCATTCTTTTTATTGTAATAATTCCAATACTGTAAAATGCTTCAAAAAAATTCTCAAAAGTTTTACTTTTGGGATGAAAAAAATGTATAGATTATTAATAAATAATAAATACAAATATATTCCTTTCCTATTATCCTTTTACTCTTACTTCTGCTTTCTGATCCGTGCCCCGGTATAAAATAATGTTAGTTTTCCTTCCTCTCGCTGCTGTGGGAATCAACACGAATTTGTTCACTTAATAAAAATAAGATTCACAATTCCTGATTCATTCACTAAAAATGACCCTCTCATGATTAATTCTAAGAGATTACATAAATTTAAACAAAATTATGTAGATATCTGAAGTTTAGAATAATTAATCATCCACAATTTGTAATGGGGAGAGTCTGAATTTACGGAAGATATTAGAGATATAAAGATTTACACGGTATGCACTTTTAAGTTTTCTGTTACTGTGCTTTATGCAGCGATAGAAACACGAAAATAGTGCTTATTCATTATTTCTGTTAAAGATCACTAAATCAAATTCATTAAACTCGCCGTGTAACGCAAAGAAATTTCATATCAATTCAACAATAAATATCAAGAATAGTAAAATTTAGTATACTTAATTTAAGGACTTATTAATAAAAAATTCTTCCAAATGAAAATGCAGTTATCTATCTCACTTCGACAAATATAAAAAAAAAAAATACTTAAAATCCTCGAAAACTTAGTAATTCATTTACTATCAATTTTGTTTTAAGAACGAGAATAATATTTAGTACAACAACCATTTACATAAGATGTTTTTGAGCAAATAAAGATCCAGATTTTCTGTTTATTTCTTTTTTTGCTTAAGAATTCGCTTCTAATACATTTAAGAAACAAAAGGAACTGTAAAAGAGCTTTAGTGAACTTAGTTTCTTCAAAAAGCACTTAAAGATGTTGAAAGTTATGTTTTGCTTAGTTTATGTTATTCTTTCTCCTACTTGCTTCGAAGCACTTCCGAAATAAAAGCAAATGAAAAGGAAAAAATAATTTGAGGTATTCTAATTTGAAAGGGCTTAGGAAATATCATGGCACAAGTATCATCAACTTAATTTTGTGAAAACTGCAAAATGGGTAGTAACAATAAAAAGTGTTGGATATACTTATGCTTATTTTTCTGAATATATATTTCGCTTTTAGCTTTAATTTTCTTTTTAATGGAAAAAGGCGTCATTAAAAGCAGGTTTAATTCTTCTATTTCAATGCTGAAAATTATGTCTCCTGTTGCTTTTTCTTTCATTACATATGCATTAAATAAATAAATTGAATTTTGTAACGAGCGGAAAAGACGTATTTATTTAAAACTTCATTGAAAACACTGAAATCGACAGTTTAAAACCCTTTTAATCTCTTATTAAAAATAAAATTGTGTATAATTGTAATAGGCTCGATTGTTATCACGGTAAAAGGATGAAATAACCTACTGACGAGCTTGTCAGCACTCAGAGCACTGCTAATAGCACTGCTAAAGCTCAATAGCTTTAATCCTTTAATAGCTTTAATCCGCAACTCCCAAATTAAAGTGAAATTTAAATTAATATATATGAAGAGGAAGTACACTTCCTGACCGTGGAAAGGAACTCCGTAAAGCTATAAGAATGCATTGCATTCCTTTGACCTCTTGAATGAAATAACTTAAAAGTACTACGCTAAATCTTTCCGTACTGTCGTATTTCCTTAGAAGCTTGACAGGTTTCAGCCTATGATGTGTGCAGGGGCCTCAAAAACCTGAAACTGTTATTTTTCGAGAAATTGCTCAAAAAACAAATTTTAACACATTGAAGTTAGAATTTTGTCACCTCTCAAAACAAATGCTTGATAATGAGTTTGTATGAATAAAAATCAGTTTAAGGTAGATTTCACTTGGTAATTATTTCACTGTTGACATATACAAATTGTATTTCACTGTTCATGTACCTCTTCTTAGCTGTATTTCAAAATACATGTTTTACGACATAAGATACAGATTAGTTATCTTGCATCATTTTGATATCATTAATTTTGATGACAAATAGTTGTCAAAAATCAATGACAATTTGTTGTTGAAAAAAAAATCGTTGGATTTGGACACATAACGGACCAAATTACCTTCAAATGCTTAGTACCTCTTCAAATCTAAATTCCCCACTGACTATCAGCTATTAATTTGTGAACTCTTGTCATAATTTCTAACATGATCTTTTTAATTTCAATTATCTCTTGAAACGTTCAATTACCTCTTACTTAAATTAAAGAATAATGATTTCAAAATATATGAAAATGATATATGAGTGTATGTAAATATGAGTGTTAACTTTGTTATGATAAATTTATGCTTGTAAAAATTTCTTTCATTAAAAAAAGCACAAAATCGATTGATAATACATTCGTCAAAATTTAAATAACAGTAACAGATAAATTTTTATTTCTATATTTTACATGAATTGTCATAACTAAAACAGTGATGTTTTTGCAAGATTTTTCAACTTCCAAAATATTGTGGTGTAAAGCAGATTGGGAGTCGTACTATTCTTCCTCCTTTCTCCTCTTTTTTTAAAGGATAGTTCTCTTTCTTTCTTTTCTTTTCTTTTTTTTTTTTCAATTAAAAAAAAAAAAAAAAAAACATACAACATTCATATCGTATGTAAGAAAATTGTTAATTTTCAGTGTACAAAATTGTGAAACATCGTATTTTTGAAACAACTAAAAGCCGAATTTAAGATAATTCATTCAAACACAGAGCTCCTCACTTTAACAGAGAATTTGAACATCCGCCTTAATTAAATTTCAAAGCTCAGAACGAGAATTGATATTAGGGTTCTTTTCCGACACGATATAAATGGTAACTCTAAAGTAATATTATCATTATTACCACTTTTCTGAGTCAAGAAAACTTCTAAACTGGTGTTGTGATATTTTTAGTCAAACACCATTTCTTCTCTCTCTCTCTCCCAATATATCTCAGATGAATATTTCACGAAATCTACATAGCGATGACCAATTTATTATGGGTCATTGTAAACCACGCTGAGATGATGATTTTTCAGTTAAAGCTACAGTTTCCTAAGAAACCGGTGCCATTATCTAGCGGCCATAATATTACAGTGGACACTGAAAATTCTCACATTTAACATTTTTTAGGAAACCACACAGTCTAGTTTACATGGACAACGGTTTAGTGACGTCGTACACAATAATATTGAGACCGTTAGATAACAGTTTCGTTTTTCTAAGAAAGCATAGTTTAATATTTCATTTTCCAAACTTCCGCATGACCGCATCGAAAAAATATTGAGACTCTCCCAAAATAAAAATTGAGCAACCGTAATTATTCTTCGTGATCGTTTCTATTGAAAGTATCAAACACAGAGCTGATCAACGATTTGCTACTCATCTCATATCTATGATGTCGGTAATAATTTTCGTGTTCCAGATTCCAACTTGTGTTCAACACCGTAAGAGCTGAAATGGCTGTCCGTCAATTGTACGAGACGGCCTTCGACAGCACGGCAAGTCCAGCAGACGTGGACGAGGATCCGGCTGACATCCTAGAGACAAGTCGACGACTCTGTAGTCCAGATCCCAGTCTCTCCCAACGACCGTCTCCCGCCTCGTCACGGTCCAGCACAGATTCCGTCAGGCGCTCGCCCCGTAGTCCAGCTCTGCATCTTAAAAAACTCTTCACGCCATGGGTGTGCGGAAAAGGACACAAGTAAGCTCTTTTTAAGAATATCCATTTAGCATTGCTGGTATTTTACTATGTAGTTTACAAAAACCAGGTTTTTTTTAAAGATATTAATCCTCATATATTGGAATTTTTTTTTTATTTAAAACAATCTGTGAACAAATAAGGTTCTTATTATGTTTACTTAGTCTAATTAACTAACAAACTATTCCAAGAGTACTGAGTTCTACTTTAAGAGGACACAGATTCCTATAAAAGATTAAAATATGGAAAAAAGATTTTATTACTTTAATTGTATAACCACTCTAAATATATATACAAAATTCCATAGCTTTAGCTACATTATTGAACGAGTTATTTAAATTTTCTTTGATAGTGTGCTAAGTAATTTCATAGACCTTCAAAATTTTTAAACTGCTTTTTATTTTCGTAACGGCCATGTATAAAATTACAAGCCTTTTTATTAAAAAATCAATATAATGCTCAGAAAGTTTTTCAGACTAATTGCACATAATGTTTTATGATTTTATACGTGAAATAAAGATAAAAATAAATTGTTATATTTTAAAATTTCACAATTTAATTTTAAATAAAATAAATTAATATTATATATTATTTTGATCTAAAAAGAAATAATATATAAGTCCATATTTTTGGACTTTAAAAATTAATAAAAAAAATTTACAATTCTAATACAATATATACAGTAAATGTACGTTATATCATAAATATATATGAAACTATGGTATAGTACGATGAATCCAGATTTTTAGTTTTGAATAAGGGGTTAGCAAAATATACTAATGAATTTTATATGTGCAATTACTTATTAGTTTTAATTAACCTAGGCGTCTGGTAGATATTAGAGACTGATTAACTCTTTTCATTTTGTATGCTTTTAATTACTTATTTGACGAGATCCAAAATATTCGAAACTCTAAAGGTTGTGCCAAGATTCACTACGATCCTAGATACTAATGAAAATAAAACACGATTTTAATACCATAAAAATAGTGTATTTATGACGGTAATAATACTAAATTAATGTGAGATTTGACTTTTTGAATATAAATGTTATAGGTGCTTCATATTTTGCTGTTACTTCAAACAATCAAAATTTAAGAACTTCAAGGATAATCTAATCTTTAGTTAAATTATAAACTTAGATTGACGGGAACGCGAAAGAAAATGAATCATTGACGTCATGAATTAATTTAGTTGTAATTTTTCAATTTTTTTTAAAAAAAAATTCATTCAAACGACAAACAAAACATAGTGCTTTAGGAATTAAGACGAAATGGTTCTTCCTTTTATGATCTTACAGATTTTTCTTTTTCTTTATTATACTGATTTCGATACGTTGAAATAAAAGAACCAGAAGTAAAATCGTCTTTCAATATATACGCATTAAAATTAACCCTCGTTTCCATTGAATGGTTGGTTGATTTATGCAGAATATGGAGCATCTCGTTTCAAAATATTTTTAAGGTTTTGAATTATGGATAGCGCCACAGAAAAGTAATGTTATTAAATAAATAGCTAAATAGTGGTATGTAAACGGAATACCCCGAACTGGTAGCAGTAGCCGAGAGATCGTGGCCCAGAGACTGATTCTCATTAAATCTGTAGGAATTCAATGTCTTCACGTTAAAGAGTGGGATGCTCAAGTGTCGACTTCCTCATCTGACCATAGTTCAAAATTATAAGGTATATGTCTGGCGATAGAAGACCTTTTAATCATATAGAAATATTCACTCGGAAGCATTTAAAGCGTTGGAAACGTTTTCAAATGGAAGCCGATTTTTTTGGCCTTTTAATCACAAAATTTGGCATCGAGCACGGCACTTAAAATTTGTTTCTGAAATTAAAATTTATTTCTTTTAATTTGTAAATTTTTTTTTTCTATCTTAAAATACTTCTCAAAATCCCAGGGACAACAGGTTAAATCGGAGTCATTTTCGTCTCCGATCTGAAGTCCCGTCCCCTTTAACTTCTAGACCAATGCGGTTGGCACTTCTTTAGCTCGCTTCCGTGACATCCAATCGTAATTCGGTCTCTCTTCTCTTTTAGATTCTCAAACAATCAGCAGCCACCCACCCCCCAGGCATTTTCTGCCTTGATCCTAAATTTTGATAGAAACTTAATTAATTAGGAAAATTCAATTAATTCTGCTCTTTTAAATTTACCTTTATGATGAGAGAGTAAATTTAATTTCAATTAAATAGGAACCTCGTAAATGTTGGCCGTTGCCCGTTGCATGGAAGATTTTTTTTTTTTTTTTTTTTTTGTTATTTTTTAAAACGCATATTTAAAAATGTTCCAAAACTCACTAATTGGTGCAAACCTTAATAGGCTTAACACCGAAAGTGATCAAAGCTGAGTTGGGTGAAGTTAATGGCACATCTTCTCCTGAAACTGTTTTCAATTGGGTAAATGAGTTTAAATGAGGCCGTACATTCACAAAAGATGAACGTCGCTCGGTAAGTTCGGTGGAAGTGACCACTCCTTGAACGATCGACAAAATCCCCGATATTGTTTCGAGTGATCGACGAATCAAAGTTCGCGAAATAGTTCAGGACACTAGCATATCACAAGGCACAGTATTTTCGATTTTGCACGGAAAATTTGGTGTGAAAAAAATCTCGGAAAAGCATGGAATTAAAGTAAGAATTATTACAACATCCACCGTATTCACCTGATTTGTACCCAGCTGTTCACGTCGAACGAAGAGGTCATCGCCTAAACAGATGCCTATTTTGAGGATGTTCTACAATCTTACTTTTTAGATGACTTAAAAAGTTAGAGAAATTCTTGGCAAGTGCATAGAGATAAAAGGAGCTTGTTGAAAATTAAATTTTTAAGAAATCTACCTAAAATAATATGTTTTTCTCTCTTTTTATAAGGACTTATTGAGCGACCCTTGTAAATGGATGAAGTTTTGAGTCCCGACTCATAAATTAAAAGAGCCTGCAATGAAATATTGCTTTATTAAATTAATCTTATTGCAATAAGTGATTAAAAATACACTTTTCATTTGTTAGGACTGATAAAATGAAATATATCTATTCACAGTTTGCTCGTGAAGTTTCATTGTAATGTGAATTTTGAGGTATTACTTGCAAAAAAAATTCTTTCAAAAATTAATGTTTCTTCAAAGTTCTAAAAAGTATTGTAACTCTTACGATTGGTGAGGAAAATGCAGTTTAACATTCAGAAAAATTGGTTAGGAATATTGTGATCATTATCTGAAGTTTTTATTTGTTCATCAAATTCTTATGCAGAGAAAATTCATTCAATCATTTAGAGATCTGTGGGTGGGTGTTGTAGATATTAGTTCGATTCCTTGCACGGCTTGCTTCATTTCAAATTCTTCACATTTAATAAAACATTTTGCGAATAAATAATGCCTAAATATAATAAATAAGTTTTAGAAACGAGTAACATTCAACCTAAAGTATTTTTGATTACTCTGTTTAGATTCAGTTGTTTTATTAACATCATACTCGAAGCAACACGAGGACTATTGGCGAAGGACCTCGTAATTTTGAATCTTGTTCAAGTGACGAGGATGACACTTGATATGGTACCCCTTCTCCTAACTACATCATTGGGAGGACTTTGACACGGCTACACGGCAGATCTTTAGTGTCATCAAGGCTCGAACCCACGACTCGACGAAAACCGCTCCCCGCGAATCCGCGACCATGACCACTAGGCTACTGCAACCCTTACTCTAGTTAGGAGATACTGCTTTCGAAAGTTAAATCATTCAGAAAGGATATATATGAATTGAAACATTCCATACATATCCTTTTGAATATTGCAAACTATAATATATAACAATAAAAATAAGCAAAATCACATTTAAAATCAAATTTATTGCTGTATTTCAAAATGAAACGTAACATGATATCGTAATCGGAGAAATCACTATTCCAGTACAAGATGAGCCTTGCCTTAGGATATATTAAGTTCCAACCCATGTGCTGTAGTTTTCAAACGAATTTTTTTAATTTTATTTTTTCGAAATCGAAAGGTTTCTTAAAATCAAGCTAAAATTTCATGAATTCTGAAAATAGTTTTTCTGAAGAATTTAAAGGAAAGTAA
Source organism: Nephila pilipes (assembly GCA_019974015.1). Taxonomy (NCBI): domain Eukaryota; kingdom Metazoa; phylum Arthropoda; class Arachnida; order Araneae; family Nephilidae; genus Nephila; species Nephila pilipes. Next base: position 232,211 of record BMAW01064240.1, on the reverse strand, counting down.
ATAACACTATAGGAAGAAAATGTATTTAACACAAAGATTTAAATAATAATATAAAAATGTATTTTGGAGGAAATTCAAATATACCTTTTATCTTTGGCCAAGGAAAAATTCATATATTTATATGTATATTTTTACCAGAATATATCTATTAATTAAAACATTTTTATTGATCCGGAGAGGAATTGATCAAATAGATATGTTATAAAATTCGAAAAAAAATAATTACATGCACTTTATAAACAATTTAACGTAACATTTTTGTCGTTATAAAAGAAATACGAAACATTTCCTCAAAACAACAACTATACCAGACCCGAGAATTTCGTAATAATAAGAGTTTAAATGTTTAAATGTGCTAAAATTGCTTAAGAACATTATTGATCCTCTTCCTAAATTTTTTTTAAGAACTCCAATTCCTTCATAAATCATGATTTAAAAGATATTAATTCGAACATTCAAAATATTATATATGAAAATATATTTAATACTAAATACGAATGCAATTTCAAAATTTCAAAAAAAATTATTTTAAAGACTGTTTTTGTACATCAAGAATTTATTTCATTTTCTACAGCATATAAATTTTTTTAATTTAGATTGTTATAACTGCCATTCATTCTCTAAAATTTAGACATTCTTATTAACTGATTAAATTAGCGAAAACTGGAAACAATCACGAGAAGAAAGTTTTGCGAGAACTCTGGAAATGAATTAATTCCTTCCTCCTTGTATCTAATTAACTCTTCCCTGAATTAATTAAACCCCTCTGATATGAGAGATTCGCTTGATATTGTTATTCTGTGCATAATGTAAGAATGTCCAGACTTAATTTGAATATTTCGGCTCATTCAGAGGAATTCTGTTGGTAATGTAATGGAATGAAGCTTAATTTGATGCCTGTTCTCGTAAGATAAAGTTTATTACAGTTTCTCTTAATAAAAATCCAAGATCATTTATTCTTTAGTACAGTTTGCGTCATATGGAAGCTGTAGCCGTAGGGCCAGCCATCTGGGGGGGGGAAGGTGCAGCGGATGCTATGCATCGGTGCCCCACGGTTGAGGGCCCCCCAACAAGATCAAGAACTAAAATAATGTATTCTTGCATATAAAAATTTGACATTATTCCTATCGCTGTCAGTATGACTTTAGGTTCATTTTATCCTAAATATTATAATAGTAGTAGATCTATGAATTTCGACAATGCTCTCTTAAACTACTTCTTGATGAGGCGAGTGGTTAGTTTTTGTTATTTGATTCGGGGAACTCCCGAGTATCTCCACCTAAACTGAACTTTTCAGTCAAGCATGTATGCAGAACCCTTAAATGCACTTGCTATACTGGGCATCGAAAAAGAAATTACAGAAAACTGTAGTTTAGTTTAGTTTTTATTAACGTCGCACTAGAAGCAACACGAGGGCTATTGGCAACGGACCTCGTAATTTTGAACCGCGGTCAAGTGACGAGGACGACACCTGAGCTGGCACCCCCCTCTCCTAACATCCACACCACACCAATGGGAGGACTTTGGGCCCCGAACAGATTTAACGTGCATCAGGCCCGGCTACATGGTGGGTCTTTGGCGGCCAAGGATCGAACCCGCGACAGAACGAAAACCGCCGGTCGCTAGTCCATGACCTTGACCGCTAGGCTATCGCGGCCCACAGAAAACTGTTATTTTCTTGAAGTAATTAATATATAAGCAAAAATAAGAAATCACGCATTAAATAAACATTCATTAGTATTAGATGTTCTACATGTTCGTGTTTGGAATTTTTTTTTTTTTTTTTTTTTTTTTACTTAATACAAAATTTAGGGCTTGCGGCTGGTGTTCTTTCCGTCGAGTCGCAGGTATGAGTCATGATGTCTTTAGGTATCCGCTGTGTAGCAAAGCTGACACACGTTAAATCTGTTGAGGCTTCAAGTCCTTACGAAGCATGTGTTGTGGCAGTTTTGAAAATGGCATTCCAGCTAAGGTATCGTCTTCGACACTTAAACAAGGTTAAAAATTACGATATCCGTCGTCAATAGCCCTCGTGTTGCTTCTCAGTGCGACGTTAATAAAGCAATCACTCAGTCAGAGTCATATCACTAATGTCATTGAAGACCATATGTGTTTAAGGGATTGGTGCATGTTCAGTCTGTAGAGGGTCGAAGTCCCCCCCCCCTATTGACGGGGTGTGGGAGTGCTAGTTCAAGTGTCCTCCTCGTCAGTTGTTGCTTGTAAAGGCAACGACTATAAATAATGAATCATTATAGTATCTCCTGTCAACTATCAAAAGCCAAATGAAACGAAGTAGAAAAATGAATATGAAGATTTTTCTCTCATGGTCTGTTGGTACTGCAATTGTTACACTTTTAAATGTTAAGAAACAAAGAATGCTTTAAAAATAATTATTTCATTATTTCTTAATTATTTTTAGAAAGCAATCATTGTAAATCATTAGTATCTTCATATATTTGATTTCAAATCACTGTTACGTTTAGAAAAGAGTCTAAACCTAAAATTTTCAAAAAAAATTTTTTTTTATCAAACATTTTTTAAACAATTTGAATAAAATAATTCAAAACCAACTTTTTATACTCTCAAAGTCAAAAAATGAAAGTTACGCTTCTATGGAATAGTCAATTTGAAGTGATATTTGAAAGTAAGGTATCACCCACCATAAATAAGAAATGATTAAACACTTATCATGGGTATGACAAAATTTATTGGTCATAATACAAAATCATTACAACTCTGAATAAAATGCTAGCCGCCATAATTTCAAATAGATTCAGCCAAACGTCGTGGTATGGAGTCATTGATGCTCTTAACGTTGTCTTGACTCATCCCATGTACATTTAACTTTGGCATGCAGATCTTGCAAACTTTGTGGGAGTGGTATAATCTTTACAAAATGGCCTATAGAATCCCGTAAGTTTTCTACGGGCCACAGCTCAAGCGATGTTGTTGGCTACAGCAAAGTATTTGTGGCGGCGAGACAAGCTCTTGAAATGGTAGCGGTATAAACTTGTGGGTTGTCTTGTTGAAATAAAGTTTTGGGGTGGGCGTTCATAAAAGGAATGGACAATAGTCGAATGACCTAATTAACGTACGCTTGGGTCGTCAAAGTTTTCTGGGGAAGGCCTAGGTTTCTATGATTTCAAAATTACGAAAAAGAATTAAAATAATTAATATCACGTAATCAAAATCAATGCAGTTTTTTTTTTATTCAATAAAGAAATCAAAAATCTTTGAGTTAATTTCTTCTATACAAAGGAAAAACCGTTACTGCAAAAACTTGTTTAAAAGGTGCATAAAATAATTAATTGAACAATTTTTATTTTTTTTTATTTTTGCAGAAATCCGGAATCTCCTATCGAAGTTACTTCACCGCTTAACAACACTTCAAACGAGGACAAATCTAAGACATTCTCTCCTTCCGTCGAGTTTAAGAAATTAGATGTTGCAGATGAAGCCAAGAAGAACCTAAATGATTCACATCCAGCCAAAATAAACATCCAAACAACGTCTTCCAACGATAACTGTTGTAACGACAACAACATTCCAAACGATATTCAACCATCCACGACTCCAAACCATTCCATGCAATACAATAAATGTCTTGCAAACGCTAGTAAGTAGGCTGTTGATTTTTCTCTTAACTTACAGCACATTCGAAGTAACTGGTTTTGCTTTTAAGAATTTGTTTGACGTTTTCTTGTAACACCAAACAACAGGTTTGATTGAAAACGAATGCTTCCGTATACATAACTTATTTTATCTGTTACCCGATTTTTACAACTCTGATTGTTCCTCTGAAAAAGTTACATGTATCCTCTATGTAATGCTCTATTCATTTTTCGACATTGTAATCATCGCTTTCCATGTATTTGTGCCAACCAACTTGAGACTAGTTGAGGAAACACACCGAAAAAGTATTATGAAGGTGGTTGTCAACATCAGGCTTTCATGGTAGTTTTCACTTCATCGTCAGAACGAAAGTGGTGTCCCTTAAGGGGTTCTTTCCTCTGTATGAAGATGTGAAAGTTGCATGGTACGAGATCGGCTGCAATGACGCCTTCCTGCTTTCAATTTCATCTCCATGAAGATCGTAATCTTCTCAGATTCTCAGCTCATTACTAACACCGCGGTACATAAAAAAAAGATGTATTCCGTAGAAAACATTCGTAATTTTCAGATACAACAAAAGTTTTAAAAATCGAGTGACAAAAAAAACTACGGACATGGAGGCAATTTTTTTTCAATTAAATGTCGTTTAATGCTTTCTTCTTATTTAGTTGCTTTAATTTTACTTATGATCTCAATGACCCTTTAAAAATTGAAGTGTATTTTTAAAAGTGAAGCTAAGACTCTTTAAAAATTATTTTCTCAACATTTTGCAATAATTGTATCTTACTTTTCATAGTGTGAGCCTATTTTTCTTAAATTTAATTAATGTTTTTTGAAACTTTCATTAAATCTCTAATTTATTACTGATGTCAAAAGGATACTCTTAAATTTGTCGTGTTGATATAACGTGATAATTAAAAGACATTTCTGCGGATTGACTCTTTAAGATGTTTTTATGTAATTGGAGTTCTAGAGTGTTACATTGAGATTTATAAAGTAACTAAATAAAAACACTGTTTGTATAGAGACCAACACTGTGATCTATTGTAAGCAACAATCAAAAACTGAAATAATTTTAGAAGTTTTAATTTCATGAACAAGTCTCTTCTTCGAAGTTAATTAACTACCTAAATACATACAGTTAAAATTTCGATTACTTTTCTGAATCAGAATAATTGTAAAGTTTAAATTGTGAGAGAAAATACTTCTTGTTCGTAAATTATTTTATAAATATCAAGAATAGAAAAAGTCCTTTAAATCAACATTATTTTCTTTCAGATAAATATATCTGCATGTCATTATTCGACACGAAATTTTAAAAAAGTTCTATAGAATGTTAAACAAAGTATTAGTTAATACATAAGTGAAAAAAAATCAATTTATTACTTTATTAACAAAGTATATAAGTGATTTGTATCACGCAAAAATAATTATTTTTACCTGACTATCTTTAAATTGTTTACATAATTGTAATACAGCTGTTCAAAATTATTTTGAAAAAGTCTCTGAAATCTATTCCATAAAATAGTTGAAAAAAGGTTTTTTTGCTTAATTAATTGATCACTTAAATTAAAAGCATCCCATCTTTGTCAACAAAGTTAACTCATTTATGTCAGCAACCTTTCTTTTATAAATAGGTACAAGCAGCTCAGAGAAAATTCGAGATGGAGAGATCAGAAATGGTTGTGAAATAACAAACGCTGCATTCGATACTCAGGAAGACAGAAAAAAAATAACTCAAGAGTCTCATTTAGGTAAGCCTGAGCTCAAAAACGAAGAAAAAAAAAGTAGCTATGTACTGGATGCGCAGATAGTCGTCGGTTGCTAATTCGTCAACTTAAATTATTTGGAGTTCAGAATTGATAAAAGAATAATTTATAAACATTACATATATGTTAAGAACAAGAATAGATGTATGAGATATAAAATAATCAATGTAAAAAAATCATACAAAGTATATAATATTATTCAACATAAATAAGGGTTTTAAGAATTTGTAGCGATTTTTTTCATCAAGTACGATGAATGAAAAGGTGATATCCATTTTTGTTTTTCTAAATTTTGTAGATGTTTGATAATTACCGGCTAAACGCATACTTATTTTGTTGAATAACTTTGAAATCTGACTGAGTAATGGCGCCTGTAATTATTAATGTTTGAAATTAAAAGCTAAATAAAATGGTTAGTGCTAAGTGAACTGCAGAGAGTTAAACTTTTAATAGAAAAATAAATCTGTAGAATACCATTTTTAGTCCATTGACAGGCTGCATTTAACTTAAAAAATAGCAATTTTTGTCTGAGAATTTTTATTGTTAAAATCAAAGTTTATTTCGCTCATTCTAATTTTTACAGTACTATTTAATCAATGTAATGTTATCAATAAGTTCAAAAGCGAAGGACTGTATGTTTTGTTTATGGCAGTCTTAAATTGAGGATTTCGAGAAGATATATTTAATAATTACGAAAATTTCTTACTTTATGGAGAGAAAAATAGTCTATTTTTACAATTAGCGGCTACAATTTAATCAGCTGTATGCTGATCTCAAGAAAATGGCTAAATTTTGTAGGATAATGAAATAATACAAATCGTGATTCAACTATCCCGCACCTAATCCTGAGGACTGAATTAAAACCATAAGTTAAATAATATTTTTTTAAAAAAATATTTGCATCCAATCGATTATTCTACAATGATTTTGCAATTTTTGAATATATTGTGCTTTGTTCATAAAAAAAAATAATATACAAAAAGAACACTTTTGTGAAGCAAAGGGGCTATTTCACAGGCAAAAATCTTCTGAGAGATTTTGATCGAAGCCCTGATCCATCGATCTTTCCTTCTTTTTCCATTTTAGCGTTACGGAAATGAATTTCTGATTTTAGCCACCCCCTCTATCCTGTCTCCTCATCCCGTTTTGTTAGACGGAAATCGTTCAAAGAGGCTTATTATACAAATAACACTCTAGAATCAGGTCCGTGATTAACACTTTTCGAGTGTCCAAATTATTAATTTTTATTGTTATCTAAAAAAAAAAATTATAATTTCCTACACGTTTATAAGCAAATATGAAAAGATGCAACAGAACACAACAAATTATATATATATATATATATATAGACTGAAAATTTATGAAAGAATAATTTAAAATATTTAAAAAAAAACAAAAATCCAGAAAGAAATGTAACAATATATATGTATATATATATATATATATATATATATGTATATGTATATATGTATATATATATATATATATATATATATATATATATATATATATATATATATATATATATATATATGTATATATATATATGTATATATATATATATATATATATATGAACGATGTTTCAACTCATTATTAAGAGCCAAAACTGCATCACATTATTCTCAAACGTTTAATGCATTAATGCATTCTAAACATGTATAAAGGTACCACTTATTTTTAATTTTTTCCTCGCTAGATTTTATGTTTTTCTTGATAAAGATCTTGATGAAGAAAAATAACAAAGTTCGGTATGTACCAGGAATAATGAAGTTTCTATTTTTATATTTAAATTCTTATATTAAGAAATAATTCAATTTTCTTTCTGTAAAGTAATAACGCTAGATAAACAAGGTGATTCTTATTTTAAATTATGCAAACATAAGGGGAGAAGTAACTAATAACATTTTCGTATTCCTCATACATTTCTCCTACGCTAAAAAAATTATTATGCAGAAGTTAACAAAGCGTAAGCCTTTTAAGAGTCTGCATAATTGGTTTTTCCTTTCATAAGCTTATTATACGAGAAAATCAAGATGCATAAGATGCTAAAACAGAAAATAAAAGGAAAGAGGTTAGTGACCTTTTGACTAAGCATTCAACTAAAATTTAAATCGCCATTGAGTGTCGTAATTTTATTTTTTGAAATTACTTTAAAATGTTCTTTATGTATGTGTGTGTGTGTGTAGAATCCTAACTACAGAAATGGGTATATGGCTCGTTTTAAAGATGTCAAAGTGTTTTCTGGATTCAATAACAAAGCATGTTTTTAGAAGATGACATTTAAACCATATATTATTGTACAGTATTTACTAAGTTAAAATAGAACTATTGGTTGTACACATTAAAGAGCCATCAGATCGCACGTCTTTTTTTGTTGGTCGCACTCTTTATCTAGCTTGCGCTTGCCGTGCTTGCGCTTTTAACCAATATTACAAGTGGAGCCATCTAGTGTTGGAAGGCGTCTCAAAATGTAAAAATCCTACAGATATATATATATATATATATATAATATCCAAAAAAGGGTGTTTGACTCATAGCATCACTGTTTTAAAGTAATATCATAAAATTATACAGCTGTAGGAAGATAATTTAATTAAAACTGTAACGAAATAAATTTTATAATAGAATTTTTGTTATAATATCACCTATTTAGAAGAAAATTGAAACGTATAGAAAAAATGAGTTTTACAAAAATTCTCACCATGTCAATTAATACTTACGAGTAGTTGGGAAACATTTAGTCTTAATTACAATCTTACGAAGCCTTCCCATGGAGTAAATCATACCTTTAAGTTCTGAAATTGTTATAGTATGAAGACAATATTAAAAATTATTACTTCTTTTTATATAGTTTTATTCTCTGTAGAATTCTAGTCAACAAGTTTCTTTAATTAGCCTCACAAATTTTTGATTGGATTAAGGTCTGGGTTATTCTCAGGATAATCAGCATACTTCTAGTCTAGAAATATCAATTTCAAAGCAATATGAAATCAAATTACGAAATATAAATTTAAAAAATAAATCAATTCTTCTAAAAACCCATAGGGTTCCAATGAGAAATACTATCGTGAAGTATGATTCTAAAACGTAACAGAACTGAGAAAAATTCTTGAATAATGTCTTGAGTTGCGAAGCTAATTAATACAAAATTAATAAGTGTTAGTGGAATATAATTCAAACTTAATAAGTCACTTGTATATAATTTAATATTAAAAGAGTTGCTGAATATGTTCTAAGTTTATATAATTAAAAAAATTATTGAAAAATGTATAAAGTTAATCATTTTAAGTAACAGAAAAATACAAATTAAAGATATCACAAAATATTTTGATCAATATTGAAAAAAGTAAAAAAATAAAATAATGTTTTTTTTAAAATAAGTAAAATTAATTAATAATTTGTGACCAATTTTGTAACATTAATTTTAAGATGTGGCTTATTTCATTCACAATTATATTAGTTACAATAACTGTTCCGATGAGAATTTTATAGATGCGAAATTATCCGTAATCGTCTACAATCAATTAGGGCTCTTGTAACGCATTGATAGAATTTTTGATTAAATTATAGCATTATGATTAAAAACCGTTAATGAAGCAGTAGTACATTACTAGTAACATATTACAAATACAAAAAATTAGCTCCACTTGCATTGCTCAAAGCTCATAAAGAAATAAAAGTACTTATTGTTTCTTTAAAGTAGGATTAAGATAGAGATATTTGCTAACAATAAATGATGAATTATGAGATTCTTAACATGATATTACCATTGTTTTACCGGAGAATAAGGCTGGCGTTTATGTTAATAAAAAATTTATTCAAATACTTTTCTAAGATACTTTCTTATTAATGGATACTAGCTTTTATCAATGCATCTCTTTTTTCAGTGAAGAAGTCTTTATTGAAAATATGAAGTTTATTCTGTGCATGTTTACTTTTTTTTTGTATCAAATGCATCATTTCATTACTTTTTAAGAAATAACGAGCATCTTATCGAATGTAATACTGAAGTTTAATCAGCTTATTAAATCTCTAGGAGATTTTACATCTTTAATAATAATTATAACATGAGCTCTCAAAATGAATAAATATTTCTTAGTTGGCTTCTTATCTCTCTGTGGTCGAGAAATCCAAAACTATTTGTCCAAAAACCCAAAGGTATGGATTTCCCGAGAAGATTTCTTAGAAACATTGTCTTAAATTTCTTTAGAATCTTTTTATATTATTTTCCTTTAGGTACAAATGCTCTGTATGCTGCCAAGAGACAAGAGAACGAATTTCGAATGGGAGTTGAAACAGGAAGTATTGGAGAGATTCAACTTTCCAGGGCTTGGAGAGAAGATATGAAGAGGGGAAATTTCGAATCCAATTCAGGTAGATATCTTATTTTGAAAATATTTTCTCACTACGTTCTGAAAGTAATTATAGTGACAAAATCAAATTATGGAATTAAGCATCAAGCATAGATGGTGAGTGTTTAAATTGTATCTGTTTAACTGGATAACTGGGTAAGAATTTCAATAACTTGTCATCATCGCAAATTCGTGTATCATTTGATGCACATTTAGGAAATGTTTATTTTATTTATTAAGTTTTGTTTTTCATTTTGATTAAATTTAATGATCTTTTTTTTTTTTTTTTAATTTACTGATTTTGGCTATTTTAGAGAGCTTTCAGGGGACTTGAAAATTTTATTTGTTGAATCATGAACTTCAAACTTAATTTAATTCAGTTTCTTCTTGATAATTAACAACAAATGAGAATATTTTGATTTATTGTAGTGATGGGAAAATTTACAATACAGAACAACTGTTGATTCTCTATAAATTTATTTACAAATAGTATTGTCTCTAGATCATATTAAGATATTTTACTTAAATTTTTTGGGCATTTTAAAGATCCTTTCTACCACTTTTTAAGTTATTATTATCCAGTCCCCGAAGATTTCACTCTTTCTCGGAATTGCTTGACAGTTATAATCGAATGAAAATATTAATTTAGATTGTTCGTTACTTTAATAAAAAAAAAAAGTGTGCAATGACATATCTTGTCTTGTATTGAATGGGCAGGTTCATAAGTAAGACTTTCAGAGAAGTCTTTTGTAAATCTGCATTTGAGCACTTTAAGATGTTAAGAAAACTACATAATGTAGCAATATAGACACAAATAAATTTTACATGATTTCAAGGCTATCGTTCTACCGTTGCCGACCTCATCTCGATTTGTTTTAATTTTTTTGTATCGAGTCATGGGACATGACGTCACTTACAGCAGGACATTCTGTCTGATGGAGCCGACAGCAGTTCTAGACAACATAAAAAGGAAAATAATTTCACTCTAGTTCATTTTTAATTTTTTATAGAGAAGATGCTTATAATGAAGTAACTTAAAAACTCATAAAACGAAAAATGCGTTCTCTAAAACCAATTTAAAATGGAATTTAGTTTATGCATTTATTACATTTTTTACCATTTAAATCATTTCATTCAACTAGATGTCTATGATAAAATATTCAATATTGAATAAAAATTAAGCTATTTCGAACTCCTTCTCCAAAAAAAGAATTTTAGAAAAGTATTCTAAAAAGGCATCAAGTCCTTTTTGAAAATTACAGAAAATAAAAAGTTTTGAACATATAAATAAAATAAAAGACGTCCCATTTCTAAAAGGTATGAACTTACTCTTGACATAACATTGATACGATTGCAATTTCGTTTTCTCTTAATTAATAGCATATGAGTTCCATTGTTTGTTAAGTTTCTGCATCATATTTATCTCGCTACATAAGAGTTTTTGACATCAGTTACGTAGTATGAACCAATAAAATGCTTACTAAAATCAAGTTAATTTCATTTCTTATAACATAAAAAAAGTTTTCCAAAATAAATCAAGTTCTTTTCTTTTTGAGTATTTGAATAGGAAGTTTTCTGTTATAAATATCAGAGAATTTCAACACATCTTGATATAAAATTCTCTTCCAGCCATGCGAGGCAACTTGTGGCTGGATTTCAGCAGAGCGCCTAAGAGGCCGAGACGCCACTTGTGTTTAGACATCAATGGTCCAGAAGCAGAGGACGAAATGGAACCTATTACTTACCTGAAGAAGCAGGAGTAAGTGAAATCTTTTGGTTTTACTTTCCGTAAAATATTTTAAAGAAAACTGTACTCCAGTTTGGGAAATGTGTGTGTGTTTAGTAAATAACTTTTAACTGATTGGGAAACATATATCGGAATAATTCTAATATTCGAAATAATATTAAACATTATTTATATGCTGCTATTATTAAATTGCAAAACAATCAATAAATATGTAATATGTTTCTTGAACAACAACGGATCTTTTTTCTAGCATATTTAAGCCATTTTAAAATTACAAATTATTCTATTTGTCCAAACGCCGCTGTAAGATATTTCAGCCACTACGTCTTTAATAAACTATGTATACCACTAATTATCATCTGGCTAAGACTGATGAAAAGTAATGATTTACATAGTGAAAATAATAACAGCAGTTGCTTTTGAGCATGTTGCTCTTAACGAGTTTATGATTTTGGTTAAATTCTTGTATCTCTTTACTACATTTCCTTTAATCAGTTCTTATTCATTAAATGCTAATCTAAACGAAGCATTAGAAACTTATATTCCAGACTTTAGAGCTGTTCTGTTATTTAGTTAGTTTAGATGCTTGTCTGATGCATACGTATACATGACGATGGTAGCCTGCTTCTGCGTTCAAACTCTATCGCAAACTCATAACATATAAAACGAATTTCACTGCAGACCATTAAACTCTAAGGAAAAAATATACGGAAGTCTTCGTCTTATGCACATTACACTTTTGTACAATTCATATTTCGTGCATTATTTTGTTCTGTATTTAAAAGTTTAATTGGCATCAATATATATCGCAAATACGTGATTACTGTAGTACTCTTTAACCATTATTTACACCCGTTCCCTGAGTCGCGCGTTTAATCTCAGGTGACCAGACGTCCCGATTTTTAACAATTTATCCCGAGTCCCGCGAGGTTTTAAAAAACTCCCGATTTTTAGAAAAAATGCACGAGAAACTAGGGAACAGCGATAGAACGGGAAGGGAATATGCGGTTTTCGGCTTACATGTAACTATTTCACCAGGATATGAGCTTTATATTATTTTTGTAAATTTTATTATGTTACACTTTAATAATAAAAATAATTGTTGAGAACTGATTATTAGGAACTGTTTATCAAAGTTCGCCTTGATCAGTTGCTAGAATACGACCACCATCTTTTGGACTTAATAATAAACAGTGGCATTTCTCGGCATCGGCAGCGACGAAAACATTTCGCAGCTGTAAAATGAAGAGAGAACACTTTGTACACTTACACAAATTTTAATCTTATGGCGACATGTTCCACTAACGATCTAGTATCATTTGGAACATTGTTACAAAAGGAATTACATTTTATTCAAAAATTGGAAACGTAGGGGGATTTTAGAGAGGAGAAGGGTCAGGGTGTAAGGAGTTTCGTTGCTCGACCACGAAGTGACGCCTTCGCATATGGAGCGAAGTATTTTGTAACTGTAACTATATTTGTAACTTCGCATATTTGTAACTGTCTCTCATACGTTACACATCGTACTGCGTGCTAATACTAGTTAAACAAGTGATGTCAACAAATATGCTATTCAGATGATTTAGATAAGTAATTTATTGAGGTACCAAAGGTAGGTATTTTTAAGTACCAAATTTTTAATCGAGGAACACCCTACCCCCCATCCATGGTGTCCCGCTTTTCGAATGTTAAAATCTGGTCACCTTAGTTTAATCTAAAGTTCAACGATAGAGATATTAACAAGTCCGTACAATCCGACTCGAAACTTTCGTCGAATGATGTCTTGATTAAACTACAAGAGTTGAATGGAATACGAAACAAAAAGAACCTAATAATTAATTGCATAAACAGCAAAATTAAGAATAAGAATGCAACTTTCATGCATCTTTACAAATGGTTTACCATCATGGACTCAGTAGAGAGACCATACCTCATATACGAAGAAAAAATGCTGAACTATTATTAAAAAATAGATAAAAAAAATGGCAATTAAGATATCTGTTGAAAAATTTGAAATGTCATTAATTTATATGCTTATGAACTCATCAAAAATTAATATTTTAGAAACACCTATTGGATGTTTTACTTACATTGCTGTAATTTCTCACATTTCAACTTCCATTCGCATTTCGGGGAACAATTAGATAAGAGAGACAAAGACAACATGTGTTTCATGACAATACAAATAATGATCCAGCTTCTTGATAGTATCATGAAAATATGTATATTTTGGACTTTTAGGATTCTTCAGTCTTAAAATTTCTAAATTGCGAACAAATATTTTTCAATACTGTAATATATTCATATCCAACAAAATGAAATTATTCTTTAATGATAAACTGTAAAATTTTTAAAGAGACTGAAAGATGGTAAAGAGAATAAATATATATGTTGCATTTCTTGATCAAAAAGAAGTATGGGGCCGTGGTATAACCTAGTGATCGTGAACTTGCGACCGGCGGTTTTCGTGGAATCCGGGATTCGAGCCCTGATGCCACTAAAGACTTGCCGTGTGGCCAGGGATGATGCACGTTAAATCTTCTGAGGCTCAAAGCTCTTTCATTGGCATGGTGTGGAAGTTTGGAGAGGGAGGTGCCAACTCAGGTGTCGTCCTCGTCACTTGACCGAGAATCAAAATTACGAGGTACGTCATGAATAGCCCTCGTGTTTCTTCTCGGTGCGACGTTAATAAACAATCACAAAAAAATGTGTTCGTACGTCCAGGAAAAGACCACACAAGCATAGTAATAGTAAATCATGTTGTCATTATAACAATAGATCTTGTTGCCACAGTTCAGTCGTAGACTAATTTTAAATGTCGACACAACGGTATCAAAAATATTCTAATGCAAAATGTATATATTTGACTTTATTTTCAAAAACTTGAGTAGCTCTAGAATTCGTAGAAAGCTAAATTCACTCAATACGTAACAAGAAGTAATATAAAGCACTGTTACAAATTTAAATGGACCGCGGTAGCCTAGTGGTCAAGGTCGTGGACTAGCGGCCGGCGGTTTTCGTTCAGTCGCGGGTTCGATCCTTGGCCGCCAAAGACCCGCCGTGTAGCCGGGTCTGATGCACGTTAAATCTGTTCGGGGCCCAAAGTCCTCCCGTTGGCGTGGCGTGGTGTGGATGTTAGGAGAGGGGGATGCAAGCTCAGGTGTCGTCCTCGTCACATGACCGTGATTCAAAATTACGAGGTCCGTCGCCAATAGCCCTCGTGTTGCTTCTAGTGCGACGTTAATAAAAACTAAAAAAAAAAAAATAAAATAATATCACAAAATTCCCGGCTTAAGAGTGATAACATAAATAAGCCTCAATTTGAGATTTTTAAAAAATGGAGAGTGGAAAGGTAACAAGCTACTACTAAATAGCTCTCGAAAGAAGATTTTATTCTTAGTCATCACATTCATGTTTAATCTGGTTAATAATTGTAATTCTGGTTGGCGATATTCTTATTTTAAAAGTACTTCAATTCAAAACATCAATCTCTCTTGTCACATCATGTAGCGAAAACGCCGTCGAATACTAAACTAGAAAATGCGTGTCATTTCCGCTCTCTGATATTTGCATAAACAACTGAAAATTTAACGTGTACTCGCTATAGAAAATAAAATCGATAAAATAGAATAAAATCACATTTACGAATGGAATTTTTATCTCTATAATGCAGCTAATTTTCCATTTATCAGAACAGCCATGCAAAAAATTGCATTCAAATTATTTCGGAACATTTCAAATATCAACAATAGATCATTACAAGATATTCAAAATTATAATCCTGATCCCAATATTAAAATATCCTGCTTAATATATAATTTTAGTTCTTCCTTCGAGCCACTGACACGATACATTGCTATTTCATTGGTTGAGAACATAAGTTAGATCACACTCTCTCCTGCTTAGCCAACAATGGCTTGCTACTACACTAAACTTAATTTTCTCTGATTAAACTTCTCAAACTAATTTTTTTTTTCAATTATTCTTTTTCCTTTTAAATTGTAATGAATATTTTTCTTTGTTTATATAGTAAAATTTGCACTTCTAGGTAAGGTTAAGGTTTAAAAATCTTCCAGATTCGGAGATTAAAAGCTGCAAACCTTATGTGCTCTTGGAAATCCATCAACCATATTTACAAAACGATACACTCGTAACTAAAAATCAGAACGGACTTCACAAAGATAAATTAATTTTTAAAGAAAAGAGTTGCTCACTTAATATTTATTACATTAAAATAACACTATTGGGTGAAATGTTTACCATTTAAAGTAATTTTAATTAAAGTGTTTTCATTCTGTTCTAGATGGTACCACGGGTCCATAAGTAGAGCTGATGCTGAAAATTTATTGCGTTTGATGAAGAAAGGTAGTTTTCTAGTCCGTTGTAGTGAGAAGTTGAAACGCCAATACCTGCTGTCGCTCAAGTAAGCTCCCCTTTTAATATAAACAGACTTGTCGTAAAGTAAACATTCAAAAATGATAGAAAGGCGTATATCATACGAGCATAACTAGTAATAGTACTCTCTCGTAGTTGCTTATTTTCCATTATTTTGATTATTTCTGTAAAGTCCCCAAGTATTTTATTAAAACATACAGAATATAAATTTTTATACTCAAACTGAGATTAAAATTGTAGCTGAAATTAAGTAAATAAAAATAAATTGAGGAACTAATCTGTGTAATAATTTACGTATTGACTTTGAATATTTAATACCTGAATTCTCTTATGAAGAAGTCTTGTCGTAACCTTGGCGTCCTCTTACATATTTATTCAATATAAAGTAAAATGTTATGTACAATAAAGTTAAGTTTATTTGTTAAACTTAAATTAGTTAATGTGAAGCTTTATGAGAAGGAAAAGGAAGCAAATTATATCAGACTTTATTTTTATTTCATCAAATCCAACGATAATAAACGCGAAATCGAGAAACGGGTTAATTTTTGTCTGCAAATTGTAAAACCCTTAATTTGAGACTTAGTACTTGTATATTACCCTTTTTCAAAATTCCCGTTGTTTTATTTTTTCGCCATTCAAAGTACAGTAGACAGAATAAAGATAATGTTGTTACGAACATTTCCTGGGTGTGTGAGAGTGAATATCAATACCAACTTAGAGAATAACGACAAATGATTTGTTCGTAAATCTTCAAGACAACACACAGGTAGCTCAATTTGGACAATAACACTTACTCAACACTTGCACAATTCATTGATATAGATACAGGAACAAACACACATTAAATACAGTCACAGTTAATACACAGCAACGTTAATTCGCAGCTTATTACTCTTCACTGCGGACAGCCTTCGCAGTAATATTCTGCACTTCCAGGACAGGCTTCGATGATTCCCAGCAGATAAACGTTGCTTCTTCGCAAATTCACCCTGCACGCTCCTCTTCAAATGCCGACAGCTTCAGTCGATCCCTCGATTGATCTTCTTAACAGAGTCTGCAATGACAGACTCTCTGTAACAGATCCGCTAGATTCATGCCGAATCCCCAGCAGATTCACTCTGCTACGATTCCCCAATCGTTTTACAATGCAGACTCCACAGGATATTGATTCCATATGCAGACCGATTCCTCCTCAAACTGACTCATAGAATGACTGATTTCGACTGTAGCTCTTGGCGTATTTATACCTTAACGGCAAAGAGTGATGTCACATGGAAAATTCACGAAAGGACCGTAACTTTCTTCCCTTTCGATTTTTCGCTTAGTTTCCAGTGCCTTCGAGTACATTCCATTTGTCCCCAAGATGCCAAATCTGTCGCCTAGGTGAAAGAGTCAATGCTTATGCTCTCTTTTGCAAACTGGTGACATCTCTGTTCGTCACTCTTTCCCTCTATAAGAAAAGCGCTACAGGGAAGCATCAACTCATGTTCGTAACAATATGCTAAGTGTATTTTTTATAAGTAATAAAAAATTATATATAAAGCATTTTACCCTTTCCTTTTACTTTATTTTTTAAGTTAATTTTTTAGTTCATTGAGTAACATTTTTAAGATTAGAAAAATTAAACATGAAGATTTCATTTTTAAACTCACATTTCAAAAATGATATCATTTGTACTAAATTTGCTATTAAAATCGGATTAAATGTCAAATATTAAACTGCTGTTTGTAGAAAATGCAACACCATGAAGGAATCATCAGAATCAAATGAAATTCGCAGCAAATGTCAATTATAGGATATTATGCAAATTAATAAAGTTTCAGAGCCATCGCGCGTGCGCGGCGCGCGCAGCGCCCTCTGAATTGTTGCTGAAAGCGTATAAATAAAGTGCTGTAGCGGGACGTTGAAAAACGTCTATGATTATTTGTTAGTGGCAAACGTTTAGTGAGACCTGAGTATGCCTCCACGACGGAAGAATAAGAAATTCAAGCAACTTACGGAGTTTGAACGAGGGAGGATAATCGGCCTTCGAGAAGGAGGATTTTCCTATCGCGCAATAGCAGCTCGTATGCAGCGGAACAGTTCCACAGTGATGCGAGTTTGGAAGCAGTGGACCGACGAGCACCGAACAACTCGAAAAACAGGCACTGGACGACAGAAGGTGACGTCAGAGCGCGATGATCGACACCTGCTCCGCATGGCGGTGAATGATCGCACAGCTTCCTCCAGGCAGCTGGCAGCACGTTGGTCTACTGCTACAGGTGTACAATTGTCGGCTTCGTCAATTCGTCGTCGTCTGCTGCGCCGTGGATTGCGTGCAAGGGTGCCTTTATACAGGATTCCCCTCACGGCGAATCATCGACGGCTGCGTCGGCAGTGGGCTCTTGAGCACAGAGACAGGCGAGCTGATTGGCACCAAGTTGTCTTTTCAGATGAATCACGCTTCAATTTGTGGACCCATGATGGCCGTGTTCGTGTTAGACGTTATGCCGGTCAACGCTGCCTTCCTGAGTGTATTATTGAACGACATAGTGGTCGAACACCCGGAGTTATGGTCTGGGGTGCGATATCGTATCATGGACGATCCAATTTGATACGAATTGAGGGTAATCTCAATAGCAACAGGTACGTCCGTGAAGTGCTACAGCCCAAAGTCGTTCCTTTCCTTCAAGGCATCCCTGGAGCTATCTTTCAGCAGGATAATGCACGCCCACATGTTGCGCGGACTATTCGAGACTTCTGTTCAGCACAACGCATGCAACTTCTTCCTTGGCCTGCTTATTCACCGGATATGTCGCCTATTGAGCACGTGTGGGATATGGTTGGTCGGCGTCTCGCTCGTGATCCGCGTCCTGCAGTTTCCAAAGACGAACTTTGGTTGCGCATACAAGCGATATGGAATTCTCTTCCTCAAGCAGATATTCAACATCTGTTTGACTCCATGCCACGTCGTATAGCAGCACTTATTGCAGCGCATGGTGGCTGCACCAAATACTGATTTCGGACGCTTAATTTGTTTCTTTTGTTTTGAAAATTTCATCATTTATTTGTATCAGTACAAGTCGTTTCTGCATTAAATTTCATTTGATTCTGATGATTCTTTCATGGTGTTGCATTTTCTACAAACAGCAGTATAAAAGCTTTCAACACTAGTTGGAATTCTGAAAAGTTGCCGAAAGAGAATAAAGAGTGAAAATTGGTATGTCTTAAAGGAACAAGTTTCTTTTAAAACAGGGTAGAGTCACAATATTTTGACCACCTATCTGATATCTAATCTTGTAGACAAAACAACATTTAGGCGAAGGTTTGGACTCATTGAATGCTTGGAAGGTGGCAGAAAGAATTTGTGAACACGAGAATAGTAGAACATCACGCATATAGGGAAGATTCCAGGGTGGGAAGTTTTGCTACTTCATTGTGCCTATATTCCCACAGGTTTTCACGGGTATTGAAACCTGAGGAATTTGAAGGGCAGAAGAGTGACTGTAAATGTTTCTCATGATTCTTGATCCATGCATGGCATATTTTGCTCACACAGCATGTGGCATTTTCCTTTAGAAAGCCGCCATCATTTACAGGATACACAGTAGTCATCTAGGAATGTTGTATTGCTGAGACTAATGGAAGGCCAGACTAAGTCCGCGAGACCAAACATCTTCAAAAAATCATAGACGATATGAAGTGATGTACTGATATCTTTACCGTCAAGCCCTATACAATTTTAAAAATTCTAAGGAGTGACTTGAAAAAAATTATATTTGGGTCAGGTCGGATAGACTTTCCTCCCCTTGTCAAAAGTAAGACTAACTGAGCCCTCTAGGAAGTCTACAAATGATGGTTCAAATGCTTCTTCGTCCACTTATAGTAGCGGCACTATCAGATGTGCTCATATATATGTGTGTGTGTTAGTTTTATGTTTTTGTATTTTGTAGGAGTTCCAGAGGAGTCATGCACGTGAAGATTGTCCAATTGGCAAACGGGAAATATGTGATAAAGCAGCAGGCTCAGACTTTCGATTCTATTCCTCAGTTGATTCAGTATTTCAGTACGCACATACTTAATATTCATGAAATGAATGTTTATTTGTCTCATCCTGTAATAGAGAAACTTCTGTAAGAACAATTGTTGCTATTATTAAAGATGTATATTTCGTTTTACTTTTCACGGCTTCTTTCCCTTTCTTCGTCAGTCATGCTTGTGTGTGTGCTCGTATAAGTATACCGTATAGTAATGACCCAACTATAGTTTATAAATTTTTTCTAATTGATTAAGTATCTTGAAAATTGTTCATGTAAAAGTGAATTTCAAGGTTTCTCGTCTTTTAAATAAAAATACAAAATTTAAACCAAAGTCTTTAGAATATTCAAAGAATAATGACGGTTAAATTAATTTTTACTTACAATGATGACTATAATTAAGGACATTTTTCAAATTTTAACTTTTTTCAATTTTGCTTGCTTATAGAAAAATAATTGTTTTTCATGTAATCTAATTATTTAAATATAATTTGAAAATCTGTTTAACGCTAAATTAAAACAAAAACCCAATTCAGATATATTTAAAAAGTTACATTGCATTAATTCTCTGAAAGAAATACAGGTTTCAATGACCTTCAATAACAATCGAAATACAATATTTAACTAGCCAATCATAGTCATTATTCTGAAAAAAAATAAATTGAAACTCTGAATGAGAACAGCCTATAATTTGCATTATTTGTGTTTTTCATTCAGTTTGTTCTGCAAATGAAAGCAAAGTCTTTAGAATGTTCAAATTCTAATTCTCATTCAGTTAGTTCTTCAATGAAAAGTAGTTTGTGTGCAACACAAAATGAATTTTTGGTTAAAATAAAAAATTGCCTTCTAAGGACAAAAATTTAAAAAAAAAAAAAAAAAAAAAAAAAAACTCGAATATTGTACGAAAGTAGGATTTCCTACGTTGAAATTTTAAAAGAAATCGGTGGAAATGTAACTATTTCCGAAGAACATAAATTTTAAGGAAAGAAAATAACTAAAGAAGCAAAATAAGTAATGGGGAGAAATTATTTTTTAAATGTGCTTATGACATGAGGATAAAAAGAAAGTGCCTTAAAAACATAAGAATGTCAGTTGATGTGATCAGAAATAGCTTGAGTACAGTTACAATCTTTGGACTTACAACTAGGATTCCGAGAAAAGGCCATTTCTTAATTTACAGGAATGCAGCAAAAATTTCGATGGACGAAAGAACATATTGATTGCAGCAATATGATGTAAGGAAATATTTCATCATAGTTTCCAGCGATATTTGGTCGGATGAGGGTAAAATATCCTTGTTTGGAGGGGAGGGTTAAAGATATATGTGACATAGAATACGAGAGGAATTACATTCTGATTGTATTAAGCAAAATGCAAAGCTTTCTACTTTCATTACGATATGGATATGTATGCCAGCAGAGAGTGTAAGCGACTACAGGTAAAAGAAAATACGTTGTTTTCGAGGAAACATATTGATTCAATCATGGAACTAATACTGCTTTCTATTTGTTATTAATTTCCTAATAATATCCCATATATTTTTCAACAGGATTCAGCTCCTTTTCACACAGGAAATATATGTAAATATTGGTTTATTACTAAAGGATTCAATAACTGAATTATTGGACTGGATAAAAAACATTCCCAATTTAAGGGTTAAACACACACAAAATAAATTGTAACGCAGCTTAAAAATTACTGTATGAGTTCATCGTATATTTAATAAAAGACCATAAAGACCATAATTGTATGCTGACTGGCACCACAAATATAACTAAACAGGAACTTTAAGGGCTTGTTAGCTCAATGAGACATCACTGTGATGCTGTAATTAAAAGTAAAGAATACCTAACTAAACACTATAATACTGATAAGGATATTATAATTCTAAAAAATAAAACAACTTAAAAATATTAAAAGATTTAATATTTTAAAGTTAATTTTAATTCCTTTTTTTTTTTCAATTCAACATGAAGTATACTTTTAAATTGTTTGAAATATTTGCATGACAGAACAGTCCAAGTTGAGAAGTTGAAAAATATAAAGAATTCAAAAAGTGCCCGAAATATTCGCCACAACTGTCAAAATTTATAAATAACTTATATGTGGAATTGATATGCTAAAATACATATTAATATATCGCCTATTGTATTTTATGATTTTTGGTAAAACATTTTTCATAACATATGTCTTATGAGACCATGCCCGATAAAAATAATTTACGGTTATTAAAGCCCAATTTTTTTTTAATCAAATGTACAAAGGATTGAAATTTCGCTCCAAATGAATGAGCAAATGAAATTCCAGTTTACTGGAGCCATTTTTTATAGCCAAATCATTCACTAGGATCGAGAGATTCTTGATTTCATCAAAGAGTGTGGATAGTTTGATATAGACTGCTATTGTTTTTGACCAACTGACCATTAAAAGTCATCCCATAACGTGCAAGATAATTCTGAAGAACAAGGTGCAAGTTCAAATGTCATCAAATTAATTGAGAACTTTGTGGTCTATGGTTGATAAGCTTTGAGTAGTGCTAGTGTGATGTTAATTGAACAAAATCTAATTAGAACAGTTTAACTAATATATAACTCCCATAATATATACACAACTCTAAATGGTCTTTTCAATAAAGATTTAATTGCATTGTTTGATTTTTAAATATACTCTTTCTAATCGCTCAAAATTCTTTTAACAAATCACTTAAAATTTTTAATGAGGTTCGCTTAAAACTAACTATATCCACAAGAAAGAAAAGTGAAATAATTTATTAGACATTCTTTCATTGTAAGATAATTCTTTTTAATAAAATACAGAAGTACATTTTTATTTCCGAAGAAATATTTCGCTTACAGTTTATCAACGCGTGTTTCAGGTTTACTTAATGTTTCATCTAACGAATTGGATACTGAGTACTTTATGTTAAATAAAAAATTTGTTATTGACTAAAGCACTTTGAATTTTTTTTATAAAACAATTATGATTTTTCTTAAATGTTACCTGCAACAAGACCCAAATATTATAAGACTGGGCAGAACAACCAAATGCAAAAATTCATTATATTATAGAAGGATAGAAAACTTAATAAAATTTTTTGAAACAGGTTATTATTCAAAAATACAATAATTATGTAAATGTCCTGAATGCTGATTCTAGTTTTGTTTAAATCGAATATTCTTCTGAATTAATTATTTGTGTATTGAATTTCATCATAGCCATATGTAATATTTATTATCAACTTATTTCTTAAAAGAATAATCATATCCAATTAAATATCGTTTAATTGTTTTAAAAAAGAATTTAAATAATTGTAGGGTACTTTATTAATTTTTGCAGTAATGTTAAAATCATTGCAACCTTGTAACATTAATTCAAAATCATAGACTTCTGAAAATTAGTACAGGAATTTTCAGAAAATCAGAATTATTCTTTTATTAAATATAAAATCTAGATAAAGTTCCACTATTTCATTAAGATTCAAAATCTGAAAAAAAAAAAAGAAAAAAAACAACGTTCACTCAATATAGTATTTTAACTATAATTTCCTTTGTTAATTCAGTGTAAAAGAAAGGGTTTTTTTTTTTTTTTTTTTTTTTTTTTTTACAGTTGTTTGCTTACACGGTTCAAATTGCGAGTAAGTTAATTCAGTCAATAATTTGATTAAGTAGGTAAATAAAAACTATTTTAAACAGTTTTGAAAAAAAAGTACAATTTCTATCTATGTGTTAAATTCTGAGGGTTCCTGTTTAATATTCTTTTTGCCTTGTTTTGTCACTTTAATGAAAAGAGAACATTCACAATTAAAAAATATATATATTTCATTAAAATAAAGTTTAATAATGAGCGGCGCATCATGTTTTTTCCCCTTAATTTTATATTTTCGAATAAAAAATTATTTCAAACACTTCTTGTTTACTGAGAAAGATAATAGCTCACCATAAATTCTTAGCTTCTAACAATGATGATAGAGCGAGAGGAACAATGGGACGGAAATTTCATTTCCTTTCACGATACTACTCCAGCTTTTCTCAAAAGGCAATTAAGGATAACAGGAATTTAATCTTGTTTCACTAGGTATTTTTCCATCGTCATGCAGAATATTCGCTGCAAACACAAAGATTAAAAATAAAACAATAACTGCAGAAGGCATGTCATTTTTGTAAGCCATTTACTGTTATAAAAAAAAGAAACATTGAATTATTTAATAATGTGTCCCCTAAATATCCTATATAAATTATAAATATATAATATATGTAGGATATTTATATTTAAGTGACAAATGTAAAATATATTAACTTTATATATATATACATATAAAATACTATACAAAAGAATATAATTAGAATGATTTTAGTTATTCACGCTTTTAATTTATCAACATTCGCCGTTTATCACACACACACACACACACAAAAAAAACTTCAATTTTTAAGCAGAATTAATGAAAAAAAAAAATCGCAGGAAATCATAACGGAACTTCTTGGAGGCCACTGATTAAGAGCACTGTCGCCATCTACTCTACAACTAATTCACGATTAGGATGAATTCTTTGGACTGGATATCATTCGCGATTCCAGTGCTTGTCAAATTTACCATTTATAATTTTATAAACTTTAAAATGTTATTCTTAGTTAAATTTATCAAAAAAAGGTAGTAAATTCTTCGATTTTATATTAGTTGTTCTTCAACGTTGGAATGTTCTTTTGTAAACCTCCTGTACTACATGTGTATGTATGTGTATATACAAAGAAAAAAATATTATTAACATTTATTATGAGAGAGACAGTTTTAAATTTCATATTTATAAGGTACCTTTCTAGAATAGATGTATGCATATTTTTATTTTTAGAAACATTATCTTTAATTATGTTGAATGAATTAATGATTTGATATCAAGCTCTGTTTTTAAAAAATAATAATCATAAGAAATTTTTCACGAGCTGCATATTGGAAAATTATCCCATTTAATTTTAAAATATACATACACACATTATATATATGTGTGTGTGTGGCTTTGTAAAAGAAACACCCGATCATAGAGGGTGCTGCCTCTGCTACTGAAGGGAGCCCGCTCTTGAAGAGTTATCGAAACGAGGAAGACGCCCTTGTTGATGTCTCGTAGCAAAAAGACGATTTATGATTTAAGACACTGAAGAAGATTGTCTTATTGATTTTAAATGTTATTGTGAAATGTCTCGTCCACTGTGTGAAATTTTATGTTAATGGGAAACGTCAATATTAAATGTGGTTAAGTTCAAAGTTTGATTCTTCAATTAGAATAATTAGATGCATCGGCCATCCCACAAATCAGAAGGTGGATGTAGGTGCATTATAGGGTGTAAATTCAGATAAGGATGTAAATTGGATTAGGACTCAATTAATATATAAAACTCGTAATAGTGTACGACTTATGACTAAATTGCGAACTGATAGGGGGGGGGAGTTTGCTAATTATTGGATAATTGTGTGCTGATTTAAAGGATATAAATTCAAGACTTCAGGTGAGTCAGATTTATTCTTATTTGCTAATTTAAAGATGAAGATTGATGATATTAATGTGATAAGCGATACACTGAAGAATCCGAAGAAAGAAAAAATTAAAATTTTACATAAGTTTATTTTTGATGCAGATGGAGGTGCTAAAAATACGGAAAGAATAAGAAACTTCACTGGTTCCGAATTCCCTGTAAATGACTCTAATTTTCAGTCTAAATTAAAAAGTATTAATGATACTTTTTAATTGATTACCATTTGTGATATTCTGAATATTGCATTCCAAGGAACAAAAACTGAAATAATCCAAAAAATACTAGTTTCGTCAAATGATGTTAACTCACTCTATCAATTTATTCAAAATTCGAATCAGTCTGTATCGGAAAGCGAAACGGGAGTAGAAACAAAACAAATCCCACCAGTGCATAGCCAGAACATTAATGAGTCAGCAGTTCATTCTAAAGAGCGATGTTATGATTATGGCGTCACTCGAAATCAGAACATCTCTATAAGCTTTTCAGACGTTGAAAGTATTATATCTTCTTTTTAATGCTGAACTGCATGAAATATTTCGGTTTGGTTGGAGCAGTTTGAGTGCGCGACTAATACGTTTCGTTTTTCTGACCTACAAAAGTTTATTTTCTCTAAACGATCGCTTGGTGGTAATGCTTTATTATTTGTAAGAAGCGAATTGAATATCAGGAATTAAAACGAGTGTTGATAGATGAATTCGAGGTCACTACTAATTCAACTCAATTGCATGAAATATTGAGTAAACGTAAAATGAAAGAATCTGAGTCTATACAGGAGTACTATTTTATAATGAAAAAGTTTTGTAATCCAGGGAGAATTGATGATACCTCATTAATGCAATATATTATAAGAGGAATTGACGATAGAAATGAAAATAAATTAGTTTTGTACGGTTGCAAAGATTTACGTGAATTTCATGAAACTAAAGGTTTACGAGGTTATCAAAAATGATTTTATGAGAGAAATCAGTAAATATAATTTTTGTAAAGTAAAACAAAAATCTGATAATTTTGTGAATCAAAAACGATTAAGTAATTATGATCAGAATACTAAATTTTGTTTTAATTGTGGTGATAAAGGACATTTATCTAAATTTTGTACAGATAAGAATAAAAGTTTAAAATGTTTCAGATGTCAAAACCTTGGGCATAAGGCGTCTGAATGTTTGGAATTAAATATGGAAACCAAACCCAATAATAACGAAGAATCTCTCAATATTATGAAACAAACATATCTGTTCTAAATGGTTCATTTCGGTAATTTAAATATTAACTCATTGATAGATACTGATAGTCAAACTACGTTAATTTCTAAAAATATATTTGAAAAGTTAATTATTTGTGAACTGAATCAGTGTAATTCAATTTTATCGGGATTAGGAGATTGTAAAATAAAGCCCTTAGGTATATTTAAGGGAGAGATACAAATAGATAACTTGAAGTGCACTACTGACATATGCATTATATATATATATATATATATAAATAAAGAGAGAGAGAGAGAGCGTATTTGCATTGTATGAATGAAGAAATGAAACTTACTAATTCCGGTGTTGAAGAACCAATTCACAAACAAAACCACAAATTTATCATCGGAAAAGGCGGAGCAAATATTAAGAAGATTAGAGATGAAACAAACACCAAAATAGACCTACCAGCTGAAAGTGCAGAATCTGATGCTATAGCAATTCGAGGACCAAAAGAAGATGTCATGAAAGCAAAGAAGGATCTTCTTGAGATTTTAAATGAAAAACAATTTGTTGTACACACTGCTGAAATTAAAGTGAATCCGGAACAACTTAAATTTTTGATTGGTAAAAATGGAATTAGTATTAAAATGGTTCGTGACAAGACAGGAGATCGAGTTATTTACTCTAATGAAAATGATGATGATAAAAATAGAATCACCATCATTGGTAGAAAAGAGGAAGTAGAAGCAGCTAAGAATGAACTAAACAACCTTATTGCTCAATTGAAAGATACAGCAGAAACAACTACTGAAATTGATTCAAAACATCATCGCTGTTTTCTTGCAAGGAGTGCTGAAAAAATGTCTAATTATTATGGAGGTGTTACTGTTAGTTTTCTTAAAATTGGCTCTAATAATAGCAAAGTAGTTTTGAAAGGGAATAAAGATTTCCTTGAACCAGCTAAGCAGCGTTTGCATGAAATAGTAGAGGATTTCGAAGCGATGGTGATAGTTGAATGCATTATTGCTGAAGAACATCATCCTACTATCTTGGGTACTAGAGGCTCTAAGGTGCGAAATGTTCGATGACAGTTTAATGTTACTATTAAGTCTCCTGATCGTGAAAAACCTGAGGATGCTGATAAGGTGACGATGAATGGAGATGCTCATGCTGATGCTCTTGAAGCTGAATTTCAAGCCAATTTTGAAACTCAAAGAGACGAACTGAAAAAACATACCAAACAGTAGATCTTCAAGATTCAAAACAAAAACCGGAAGACGTGTAACTTAAGAAGACGGGGACCAAGATCTTAGAGAGTTGGAGATCTTGTTGCTATTAAAATAACTCAGTTTGGATCATACCTAAAACTAAACACGAAGTATCTAGGACCCTACAGGATCATCGATAGACTAAAAGGAAGAAACACCTATGATAATATCAAAAAGGGAGGCCACGAAGGATCGAACTGTACGACGTCGTGTGGTGAATACCTGAAACCAAGGAGCACGACGCCTGAACTCTTAAACATAAACATTTTTTTTCCAAACTCTACAATGTTTCGATTTTTTGTTGTTTTGTCTTTTTGTATATTTGCAGTGTCGTCTGGAGGAGCAGCCAAGTCCAGGACAGCCGAGTTCTGTAGTGTCTTATAGACGTTCTAAGCCCACTAGCGCCACCTGCAGACGCCTGTGGAGGCAAGCGAGCTGTCAGTTTGTTAATAGGCGTTAGACAAGAGAAGATGAACACGAGAAGAAAACGCTGACGCGTGGCGAAAGACTCTTTTTATTTTTGGACGCATTGTTATAACGTTAATAACAAACGTTTATGAACGAATGTTCCTTTGAATTCTTGATATTAATTTTGTAAATATATTCTTCTTGAATTAATTAAGTAGTTGAGCTCGCTAATCGTATTTATTGTCGTCGACCATCCACGACACACACACACACACACACACACACACACACACACACATATATATATATATATATATATATATATATAACATTATAAAATAGTTATTATGAGAAATTATTTTTATGTGTGTAAATTTTGACTTCATGTTATTTTTTTAAAAACATTTTCATTCAGCGCTTAGCTGTGACATTGGGCTATTCGCGGTTTCTCTTTACTAACCTTGGGGAGTTTTAATTAAGATTGATTGCTTTTGCTAAACAACCTTTGCCCAACCAAAAATGAAACGTGAATATGTAGATAGAAAGCAGGTAGAAATGAAATGAAGCGGGAGAGTTAGGAAATATATAAACTCCGACTAAGAGTCACGATAGAGAGGTTGAAGGAGAAGTTGAGAGGTTGAAGGAGGAGTTTAAAGAGGTGGAAAGAGAGGTTGAAGTAGGTGATTAGATTAAAAGTGGAATGATTCAAGAGATTCAGTTATTCCAGTGTTCAACAATTGATCCACAGTCTGAGTTGCAGTAGAAGAAGGATTAGTGGTAAGAGTCTGTTAGATTATTATTGGTGGGTTGCGTTAAGGTAATAAAATCCTTGCCCAGGAGAGCAGTAATAATTGTTGTTATATTAAATAGAAGTTAATAAATTCCTTAATTATTGTTCTAGTGTCTCTTTGATTAATTTATTGAGTCTTAGTGCTTAATAATTGAATTTAGTTATGGCACAAGTGGCAGTCCGGAATGGGCAGGTGTCACATAGCTACTAGATAGTAATTGAATAAAATGAATCATATTCTTGATTTATGAGTTCCTATTTTAGATTTAAATTTATCTATAAGAAGTTTTGATTTACGCTTAATTTTCTTTAAAAAATATGTCTTTTATTAACTTTATTTTTCTTGATATAATTGTTTTCTTCAGAATATATAAAATGTGTAGGATTCGTAATATTTATCCTTGTTTCATGAAATCAGTCAATCTAGTAGATTGACGTTAACAAGCAGCATGTGCTACATTCGATTTGTAAGTTAAGTAGATTACGTCCTAGATAAGTAAGAGTTTTGTGACTATTTTTAAGTTTTTTGATTTTTAAAATGCATGCGGCTCCCATCTACAATAACGCCAGAAGTTAACACACCTTAAGAACTAGCTCGAAGGAGACGTCTCTTTTAGCCTAGTTGGTACAGGCGCAGCAAAAAGCGACCGGTCAACTTTTCTTCTGACTGAATGGACCAGCCATCAATTCACCAGCCCACCAAGGTCATCAGCTCTCTTCCGTCGGAAAATCACGGTGACCCGGGATTTAAGCAATAGATGGCTGCACAACCTAAAACTACTGGTTGCATACGCTCCCGAAGCAAAACACTTGCCTATGTGTGTCTAACTAAGACAATCTCACTGAAATCACGACTAGTGATATTCAAGCTACGGCGCACGTGTCGGTGAGACCGCCTCTCAACTAGAGACAGCCGATGACGTCAAATGAAAACTGTCCAAAACCGAAACTCAATTCAACAAGGAGGGGATGTATATCAATTACAGTAATGACTGGAAATGTAACTTCTACAAATTCAGAATGTTTCTCTTCTTATCATCGCGATGATACTGGAGGGGGAGTATGTATCAGCTCTCTTTAACAATAACTTCAGAAGTTAAAACGCCTTAGTAACTATCTCGTGAGAGGCGTCTCATTTAGTCTGGTTGGTAAAGATGCTGCAAAAAGTGACTTGTTAACTTTTCTTCGGAACCAATGGACCAGGATTCGAGGCAGCCGCCGGCAACCGAGATCAAACATCATTCTCCCCTTCCACGGGAGGGGGGTGCCTCCAATTTCAAAGATTGTTTTAATTTAGTTGAAATGAATTTTGATTCCTTTGTCATTTCTATCTTTTATTTCCTTAGTTGAATTCTTCTTTGAAAGATAACTTCTGGTTACATTTAGTTTTTTTACCGAATTGTTACAAAGTAATTCTGCTGAGTGTTTGAATTGGGTCTGAAATGCTAGTATAAATAGGAATTCTCACTATCAAGCCTGAGATAGTATTTTTAATTGCTTTTTCTCCATTTTTGACTTTACTGCCTTTTGTTTCAATTTTCTCGATTTTTGCTTTGCAGGTTTAGGTGGTATTTATGTCTATTAAGACCATTGTAGAAATTGAATGTATTTTTAAATTACTTATTATTGGATATATATATATATATATATATATATATATATATATCAATAACAAAAAAAATTCTACATTAGCTACTTACTTATTACAACTTTAAATAAAAATCAATATATATAAATGCAAGCAAGTACATTGGTTCTACAATTGACAAGACAACAATTTGCCTATTTTCAAATGAGTCGTATTATATTTCTGATGTTTCGCTCAAACACAGAACACATCGATTATTATATATCAATAATGTATGCAAATATATATAATAGCTACACTTTATATTCTTACTACTTTACAAAAATTGATACACCTTTTTTCTTTCGCTCTGTTTGATGTCAGAATATCGCAGATCTTTCAAATGCATTTGATTCGATCTCGAAAGGAATTCTTCATTTTAAATCCAAAAACTCTATGCAATATTTTTTATATTAGAAATAAACTTTTAAATCCCTTCTTCATAGACAGGCCCTGTTTTTTTCCAGTTAGTGAAATTCAAAATCCTAAAAATAAAATAAAATAATAAATCTTAGTAATGTTTTTTTTTAAAAAAAAAAAAAAGTATTTTCAATTCAAATTTCAAAATTATACGTCAACTGGTTATGACAGTTCGATGAGAGATTTAAAAAATTCTTCAATCCCTTATGACTTCTTATCCATAAAAATTTGAATTTTGTCAAAGCCTATCTCATCTCTCCTCTTGGGTATATAAAATAAATTTTATGCAAAATTTCGAATTTCTAAATGTAAATGGTGTGGAGAAACAGAAATGGATGAATATATCTATGTCTCTCATGATTAAAATGATCATTAATAAATGCTAAGTAAGTAAAGCAGGTATGAAATAAAATAATGTATACCAAAAATATTTTTTTAAAAAATTGAAAAGGTTTTTTTTTTTTTGTTACATGTGGAGCTTTGATTACAAACTTAGTTAAAAAGCTAAGGAATTTAGTTAAATTAAAACATCTATGCGATGTATTATTTTATTCCGCATGATAATAAAATAAGTCATTGGACTTATTTTGATATCATACGAAAACAGAAATATAAGAAATAAATCGGATTAGTAGCTACTTTTTCCTGAATAAATATAATTTGTTCGATTTTATTCTAATGGTTGTCTCTAATTGCTCATCGAAATCAAGAAACACATCAATGAGAATATATATATATATATATATATATAGTCCGCATCTCCAATCAACTGTACAGTAAGTTAGCACAATGTTATAATTACTTGCATATCCTCCGGAGATCGACAGAACTTTTTTTAGTAGTGTTGCGTTAAAGATTGTGCTTGACTACTAGTAAACGCCAAAACTTTCACTTTATAAAATGAATATTATAGCTTTCATTACCTCTAAGACACACACATTTAAAATGTTAGTAAACAGCGTGATTTAGAGAACCATCTTGATGTTGCTTGAGCTCTTTTAAATATATCGTACAGAAATTTGCACTCATACATTTATCTTAAAGCAATTAAAAAAAAATTGTGTCCTTTCAAAAATTATTTTTTCTCGTAATATCAAGAGAAGGGCTTGAGTAATTTGTAAAGGTTCTATATAATTTTTGTTGGCTAACGTTGTATATTTAAGATTTCATTCAATTGTCCAGAAATGCCTTCTTCACTGAAATAGTTTTTAAAAAAAAAAAAATTGGCAACTGTGTTGTAGAAATCTTAAAAACTAGAACACATCGATTTTTTAAAACGCATTTTTATATCAATTGCGAATACAATTAAGAAATGAGGTGATTTTATGTAATATGCAGTTACGAATTCGAGACGACGCTTCTCTGCAACTTTTCTCTTATGGCGGAAAAAAGACATTTACAGTTCTGTCTATCAGTCAACCAAGTAAAATTTAAGCAATTGCCCTTTAACCTTGGTGACGTGGCTAGGAACAGCGAATTAGTGACATGGCGACGAGGCAAGGAAAAAGATGTTTCTGGAAAATTCTAGAATCTAGTCCAAATTTTGATTGTGAGAGGAAAGTTACGGGCATTTCCTGAATTTTCGCTATGATTTCCCGCTTGACCGATACACCTATATATAGGAGTAACTGAAAATTTTCGACTCTATCTCCTTGGCCACAAATTTCAACTCATCACAGACAATTATACAACCGCTTATGTAGTTTCAAAGTCTGCAATTAATCGAAAATTTGCCCTATATTTTGTAGATTTGGCTCAATTTGATTTTACAACTGAGCACCGACCTGGAAAGCAAAATGTCATTGCAGACCACCTTTCACGTTTCCCAACACCACCTGTTTGTTTAGTAGTTACTGCAAGTTACGAAACAGAAATTTGTGCGAAACAGAAAAGAGATGACTTTTGTCAGTATATTTTTCGCCTACTCAAAGAAAAAAATCCAAACAAAAAGACAATGTCAATCATATGCAATTACAATATCGATAATAACACTCTTGTGCGAATTAAAGACGAAAAATCAAAATCTGTAGTAGTGATTCCTAAGGCGATGAGAGAACAAACTTTGATCTGTTGTCACGATGATGTTGGACATATGGACGCAAAAAAAACTTTTCACAATTTAAAATTACGATATTGGTGGCCAAACATGCGCAAGGACTGCAAAGCATATGTCCGAAGCTGTCATAAATGTCAAATTGTTTACCGACGTACTGCTAATGCCTATGGTCTTTTGCAACAATTACCAATTCCGTCCACACCTTGGGAAATTGTATCCGCTGACCACATTGTCTGTTTGCCACAAACAAGAAACGGAAACACAAATATGCTTGTCCAAATTGATCACGCCACACGCTATGTAATCGCAACACCTTCTGCTTCTCTCGCCGCCCATACAGTGACTGACGCTCTGTATCATAATATAATACTCAGATATGGACCGCCAAGTATGTATTTTTCAGATAGAGGAACAGCATTTACCGCTCGTCACACTCGACGGTTTCTTCAAAAGTACGGAATCACACAATCAACGACACCGCCTTATTCCCCACAAGCTAATAGTATAGTTGAACGAGCCAACGGTATAATTGTGTCCACTTTGAAAAAAATGATTGACCAAAACCCGAATAAATGGGACGAATTACAAGCAAATGCCTCACTGGCAATCAATACCACGAAACAGAATTCCACTCAGAAATCACCATTTTATTAACTTCATGGGTATGAGCCACGCCTTCCCCGTGAACTTCACCTTGGTAGCTTCATTGATGACACACCACGTGAAGACCAACTAGACCTTTTAACTTTGGCTAGGGCCGAAGCGGCAAATAATGTGTATGAAACACATTTGGAGAACAAGCAAAGATTTGATCTCCATCGCAGATCCCATTCCTTCACGGCAGGAGATCTCGTGTTATACGACTGGCCGAAAAAAGGAGATCACAAACTTTCTCCCATTTTCAAAGGACCATTTGTGATTGTACGTCCAGTCGGGGCCGTATGTTACGAGATCAAGTCTACGACACAGCAGAACAAATTTATAAAGGTTGTCCACGTACAACATCTTCGCCCTTACTTTAAACGAAATACACCAACCATCGAAGAAAACAGTACAGACGAAGAGACTGAGAGGTACTAAGCCGTCATCAAAAGTTTTGTTTCTTTTACGCTTCAATTTTAAAATTTATTTTTGTCTATATAAATTTCATATTGAGCGGGGCCGAATGTAAGGTTCACATAGAGTGAATCGATGAAATAATTGTAATCGTATTCTTATTACTTTATGTTATAAATAACGAATGTTGGCAACGCATGAATATAGTCGATACGACATGTAAACAGAACTATAACGCTTATTCTAATTAAATGTTTATTTCAACTAATCTGTTGATTATTTATGAACTAGTTGATCATAAACAAACCTTATAATTGGAAGAGGTCGCTGAGTGAATCTGCCGAGAAGCAGCCTGTAATCAGCCGGAAACTGTTGTAGTCTGCTTTTAAGAGCAGAGTATTACTGCGGAGATTTGCCCGTAGCGCTACTTTGTTAGCTAATGAGCAGAATGTTGCTGATCAACTGTGACGATTATTACAAGTGCAGTTTTTTGTTTCTTTATCTGTATCGCTAATCTGTACAAACGCTATGTTTCCAATTTGTGCTGTTATTCTGTCCACGTTTTACTACCAGTGTGTCGTATTCTTCTGAATATTTGTGAGTAATGCGTCATTTGCTATTATCCTCCCTATCGGATTGTTTTCACTCGCGCATACACTCACATGAGAATTTTTGCAACAATATAAATGTACAAGTATGCCTGGCACACGCATGGATTTTTTGAGGGAAAGCAGTTAGACTCAACTTCTTCAGTATTGGAATTTCTGTGTAATATCACCACCTAGGTTAAAAAGTGGAGCTTCGATCAAAATACTAAAACTTGTTTAAAGATTTACTTTAAATATTTGAAATCTTAATTTTCTAAAACTGCTTTTATTTCGATGCTGTAATAATTAGTGTACAATTTTTAAACATTCAAAGTTAGACGACACTAACGTTGATACGGTGATAATTTAGTTGTAGAAGATGCAAATTTAAAATGAGTTTTCCACGAACTGTATTTTTATGAAAAATTCAAACTTTTTAATGTTTAATAATTAAAAAATTCTATTATTCGCTAAAATATTTTTGAAATTTAAAAAATAGTATAACTGTTTTTACAACCTTTTGAAAAGACTTATTAAGAATTTTTTTTTAAAAAAAAATGTGTATTATATGTTCATTTATGGGATTGTAAAGTTAGTGCGAACAAGAAATTTTATCGAACACTCAAATAATGTTGTCTCGATTAAAATACATTAAATATTTTAGTTCAAATTTTTAACATGATGATTCTAGCAATTCCTTTTCGTGATTCTTGAGAATTTTTTCTTTTAAAAAAAAGCAGCTAATTTTATAATTTAAAATCAAGTTGTTTGCAAATTAAAAAAAAAAAAAAAAAAAACATAGTTTTTTGTACTTTTTTTCGCTTTATAAAAAATTGGTGCCGAACGTAATCGAATATCTTAATTTTATATTTATTATCACATATGATTGAAGCAGAATTGATTAAAGAAATTTAATAATAGGTCGCCTTTCCAAAAGTGCCGAGAACAGCTTTAACAGCTTTTGAATACGTCGATGGCATTCTGCTGCCATTTATGTTATCCTTGAAGGCATTTCACCTAGGACCATTTTCCAACCTGCCAGTTCCGGGCCTAAATATGTCTTGTAAATCAATTGATTGTATCTGAGTTGTTCTAACAGTTCCTTGAACAGGAAGGTCATCTGACATTTCGAGAATAGTATATTCTACCTTAAGGTGAAATCAGACTGTATATCAGGGGTTCTCAAATTGAGTAAGCATACTCTTGGAGATATGTGCCTGCTTTCTTAGGGTATCGTGAGCAATTCAGATAAGTAAAGACTCCACTTCTCCAATAAGCTCAAAAATCATCCCTTCATTTATTAAAAAATGAAAAAAGGCGTTTTGAGACAATCAAAATGGAATGAACCCTTTCGATGGTTTTAGAATCAACGAAACACCCATTTTGATGGAAATGAGCAACATGCGAAATATATATACTCACTATGTACACGGGAAAAGTTACATGTTTCTCCAAAAATAATTATCGCAAGTTAAATAGAATGATTTGAAACCTCTTCCGGAGAAAGAGAGAAATAACATTTACCGGGTTCTACTAAAAATATTTTTTCTGTGATAATCTAGAACAAGTGGGTTTTTTTAGATTTTCGATTCCTCCTTCTCAAGTTTTCAGCTTCCAATGAGTTGTCCTTGGAATTAAATTTATCTCCTGTACAAGAACTTCGCTTCACTAATGATTGAAAAAAGATCCAAATTGTGTGATTTCTTTTTTTTTTCTTTCCGAAACATTTTAATTATAAAAATATTATATCATTTAAGTATGTACAATGCTGTTTTTATATAAATTATGTTTTTGTAACCCTTTCCAAAATTCATTGAAAATTAGTAATTCAATATTGAAAGATTTCATTCGTGTTTTTCAATAAAAACTTAAATTTATTAAAAAGCTATATATATATATATATATTCTGTATCATATTGTTTCCTAGCGCTTAATTTTGATTTTTTAATCCCAGAAACTTTTTTTCAAAAAGTGTATCTGATAATAAAATACGCTAATCTTTTTAAACACATGTGGCAATTAGCTTACTTTACCGTACTGTAGAGAAATGCTGTCACCGACTGATAAAATTGCCCGCTGATTCAATAGCAAAATAAAACTTGTTACCTAACATTTAAAACTCCAATTATTTTATTTTTTTTTTCAAAAAAAAGGAAAACTGTAAAACTATCAAATTATTATTCAATTGTCCTTAAAAATATTTCCTGGACGCATAACCTGATTCAAATAACTCAATTTCCTAATATGTAAAGTTCAGATATAAATTGAAGTGTAGTGAGAATGAGAGGAGACGGTAAAAGACAGAAAAAAAAAATAATTAAGCTCGGTCCAATAAGAAGAATGTTTATGTCCACGGAAGTATTTTGGCGTAAATAACGGCTCAGGTGAGCAAGAACTTAATGCTGTCGGAACAATTACAGGAGGTACTCGCATCATATTCTGGATAGCGTATTCTTTGATAGATTAAAGAACTTGTTAGATATCACAGAGAGGAGCTAATAAACACATATTCTGGATAGAAATGACTGTTTTATTTACTCAATTTCAGCTGGAGTTGAATTTTAGATCTTATAATTAGAATAACAAGGAAGATGATGACGAAACTGGTAACAAAATGCCATCACAAGAGAAATTTGAAAAGCATTCGGCAGAATTCGGAGAATTAAAGTATTAACCAAAAAAAAAACCTGTCCTCTTACAACTAATAGTTTCATACTAAATGAAAGCCATTTTTTGCATTTAAAAATTCAGATGTTAAAGCGTGTAATCGCAATTGAAACTTTTCTAATTTTTAACCTAATTTTGATTTTACTTTCTAACAGTTATTTTCTTGATTCCTATATTTCTTACAGTTCGCGCATTTAAGGTTTTAATATCACAATTTGAAAACTAAAATTTTGATAAATAAACTACAGCAAATAATTTAGGAAATAAAATTCACAATAATCCTTTTTTTTTAAACATAAATTAAGTATTTTTAGGCATTTTTATTAGTAAAATATGTATATAACTTTAACAGAAAATTCAAGAGAAACTAATTCTTAAAATAAAGAATGAATCCAGTAAAATTTATTTTATTGCTGCTATATAAACTGAGAAAATTTGGAGCAATAAAAAAAAAAATGTTTTTTTAAGAAATCTTAATTGCACGAGCTCCCATAGTTACCAACAATCAGGCATTTGAAAAATATTTCCAACTCTTTCAAGACTTTTATTGCGGTCAAAACGCATTTATTTTTTCTTTTAAAAAATGCCCAGCATTTCCTGAAACTTTGTCGATCATTGTATTGCTTTTATAAGTCTGCATCGCATAGTGTTTCTGTATAGCGATGTGAATCAAATTGTACTTCAAACTGAAAGTAGCCGTGATAGCCTAGTGGTCATGGTCGCGTACTTCGGTTTTCGCCAAGTCGCGAGTTTGAGCCTTGATACCACTAAAAATCCATCGTGTAACGAGGCTAATGCATGCTAAATTCGGTCGACGTTCTAAGTTTTTTCGTTGGAATGGAGTGGAAGTTTGAAGAGGGATATGCCAGCTCAGGTGTCATCTTCGTCACATGACCGAGGCTCAAAATTAAGAGGTACATCACCAATAATCTTCGTGTTGCTGCTCAGTGCAACGATGCTTCTCAGTGCATTAATAAAACAATAAAATTTAAAAGTTTGCGGGTACTGAAGGATGAATTCTTCTCTATCTTTTTCTTTTTGTTTCAATTTTTGAAGGCTTCCAGTTTCTGGACTTAATTTCAAGGGTTCAATTATTTGTTTATTAACGTCGCACTTGGGAGCAACACGAGTGCGACGGACCTCGCAATTTTGAGCTTTGGTTTAGTGAGGGTACATGAGGTGGTACCTCCCTTTCCAAACTTCCACACTACGCCAAAGAAATCTCAACAGAATTAACGTGCTTCAATCTCTCTACAAGGCGGGTCTTCAGTGGCATCGGTACTCGCATCCACGATTGTTTTCATGGCTTTTTCTTATTCTTGTCAGACTCAATACCCTCCCTTCTGTTTATCCAGTAAACCCATATGATAAGGGGAAAAGATCTTTAGAGTGCCTCGGATGAATGAGGTAAGAACTTATCAGAAAAAAGTAAGCCTCCCCCTAGGGCACAAATACTCGTATGTAGAGACCAACAAGAGAATAATTATAAAAATAAATATATAAAATAAAATAAGCAATTATAACAATAATCCTAAAAACACAAAGACTGGTCCCACATTAGTGCAATCAATGCGGAGCTTAGCGTGCAATATTCATACTTCTTTTTTTCTCCAATTTCTTTTGCCTATGCTAAAGTATCAAAGCATACATATACGTAGTAATTAGATGTTATTTTACTTCTTCATCTCTGTTAACGACACATTAAAATCTTCATTACATGAGCTCCTCGTTGATTTAAAAATATAACAATAAATATTAATATAATAATAAATATAAAAGAAAATATGTTGTAACAAAAATTTTATTAAAATCTTGATCATATTTAAAGTGCTCAAGAGTAATTATCTTTCTGAAAACTAATAGTAAATTGACATGAATTTCAATATAAAAACGCTAGGTACAGTCTTAACTGATACTGTTCAACTGATTAAAAACTTAACCAACCCCTTAACAGAAAAATGACTTATGCCGAGTACATTTAATACTACATTTTTCGACGATATATATATATGTGTGTGTGTGTGCGTGCGTGTTTCTTTAGATTCAAATTTTAAGTTCATATTTTTGGTGTTATAATAATTTTTAATAATATATTTTGTTGATGGGGATAGTTAAACCTACAATTCTAGAACAATCCAGATTAATAGTCTAAAGCTGTTACAACATTAAATATTTTTTCCTCCACTTTTGTATTTTCCAAAAATTTATTAGGATTTTTTAAAAAATTTCAAATTTCTTGAGGGTGCCCGGTAATGTCCGTTCCACCTTTTATCTTCCAATTGGCTGTAGTTTTCGTCATAAAAGTGATATCAAATACAGTAAAGGTTCAATGAGTTATGAGGCAACCGATGATCTATCTATATGAAAACTGTGGAGTTAATACCCCAATTTCGAAACCGATGCGAGATGGTATAAAAAATTGAATTACAAAATTGTAGAGCATCGTCAATTTAGTACAAAAAGACACCTTGGGGACATTAATAGTAAAAACTGAACGCTTAAAACGCGCATGTGTTTGTTCACGATTTCAAACACTGTGACGTGACGAAAAGATCTTAGAAAAAGTTATCACAAGGAATCCTTTCGATATTGAAACTTCTCTCCAAAAGCAGCAATGGACATCTAGACTCTTGTTTAAGCTTTACGTAACACATTTTAGCATAGCGGGTGACACGTTATCACAAGCATTTATAATGTGTCGTCAAAGGTCCTGCAATATTAGAGGTGGGGATCGCTTATTCTTGCTGTTTTAAGTATTCTCACAGAAAAATTCGACTGAAGTCAGCCTAGGTTAACGTGGAAGCCACTATTCAAAAGTCCCATACCCGACTGTTTGTACCTCGAATGTCTCCACCTGGTTTTGCTTCACTTGTGATGCCTTGCGTGAAGGCGCGCCGTCATGGTGGAACCATATATTTCGGAGTTGAAGCAAGCGTAAGTTCTCAACAAAATCGGATATTACGTCATGCAGAAGTTCCAAATATTGTGTACCCATTAACGTGTCCTCGTAAAATACTGGGTCAATATATATATGTGTGTGTGTGTGACCTTTCATCTTAAATTCCTTACTAAACATTAACCGAAAGCTGCATTTGATACGGATTTCTTAGCGCCGAGTAATGGGCGTTTTGTCTACTGTACATTTCATTCCGCGAAAAGCATCATTCATCCGTTCACACTGTATCTAACAGAATGTTGGCTGGGTCTCTACCTGGTTCACGACAAAATTGCACCTTGCACAATGTCTCGCGTCATTTCCGTCTTGTAATGCCTGATGAGATATTGGCCGGTATGGATGATTACTTAATTTGCTTAGGATTTCCAAAACGAGACTCTCTCTTTGAAAGGACACAGTTTTCACTTATATCTCTTGTTTGGACATGCGAGGATGTGTGATAATACATCTTCCGGTTGTACTTACCATCCTACCCTAGCTAGTCTGCCTGATCGGGGTCGGCATGAACCCTTAAACGTTTCCAGACTTTTGGACGGTTTTCCATGAAGGATGCGGACCTTCATGGCAACGATGCCGATACAAAAGTGCTGCTGATCTTGCTTTGCGCCCCACATTCATCGCAAATCAGAACCATCTCACAATATTCATTTAAGGAAAATCGTTCCATGGCCATAAACTTCAACACACAACCCCGAGTAGATGTCTCTTTTATAGTTGTCGCAGATGAACAGGCATAACATTTCATACATATTTGCATTATGTACAAATATCGCTCACTAAGTATAAGTTGCTTTGAATTGATTCGTTTTACAACCTGATTTGTATCAACCTGATTTGATACAATCTGCATTTGTTTGTAAAGACAATGAGTAGACAATGATGCACTCCATGAGATTTGAACCACAGCCTTCTCAATTGGGAATTGCATGTGATACCACTGAACCACGATGTGAACTCGTTTTACGTCCGAAAGATATTTCCTCCTTTCGTTCCAGTTTCGTGACGTCACAGTGTTTTGGAAATCACGACAAATACATGTGCATTTTAAGTATTCCCTTTTTACCATTTATCACCTCAAGGTGTCTTTTCATTATGAATCGACGATACTCTATAACTTTGTAATTCCCTTTTTCCACTGTCTCGATTTATATTTACTCACAATCAAAATTAAATAAACAAAAAAAACTAGAAAATGTTCTATACTTTCTATACTATACATTGGTATGCAGTTTTTTGTAGCACTTAATTTTTTAGCAATCAACCCTCGTATTTACTAACATATCATGAAAAAAAATTGTGATTACCACTGATTTTGTTATTTTTCTACTCATATCTGGAGTGACATGTGAATTTTATAGCCACAATGATTAATTTATTAAATACAAATTGACAAATTTTCATCAGTACTTAAATTTCATGCCGCTCTTTCTAATAATTCAGTTTTATTGTTTTTACTTACAGAATTGTACTTTTTTCATTTTCAATATACACAGATTTTTTTTTTTTGTTCTAAATCATTTAAGAGCTATGAACTAATTTTCATTATATTTAAAGCTAAAAATACCACAAGGTTAAGGTTGTAAAGTATTTTTAAAAATTCTCAGCACATCAAAAATACTATTTTCATTTTTAGCATATTATGCAAAATTTTTATCATAAATTTCATGACATTCACAGCAAGTTTATTAGATTTGAGGTTACAGATTCAAAGACAAATAAAAAAAACTTCTCAACAAATAGTTCAATCCACTTACAAATTTATTATTACTAATTAGATTAAAGCATTAAAAACTTTTCTAATAGTTCAGTTTTCTTCCTATGATGTTAAGACATATGCTGTGCTACATAATGCTTTCGATAATAAATTTAAGAGAATTACTATATACAATATTAGTGAAAAAATTATTTTTCAATTTGGATATAGTATAAATGTTAAAGCAACATAAAATTGGAAATTTTAAGAGTAGCAAAAATAGATTTATTTACATATAAATTCATAAATGTTATGAAAAATACAATAATTTAAACAGCAGTCTCATGAGTAATATTTCTGCTACTGCAGCTATTACTGACTGATACATATGATTTTATTAAAAGAGGCTTAGCACTTTCATCTAGTTCTTCAAGATTTTCAGAATGAGTAGGTTTGGATATGTTTACAGGATTCTCAGGTTTTTTTGGCGACTGCATGATACTAGATATAAAAAAAGACAATAAATAAATAATAGTGGCAATAAACTAAGCACGAAACAGTATACATTTTTAGAAATAATGACAATCAACACCAATGTATCACTTTCAAATTATAAATCTAGAATCAATATTATTGACTAGGTATAATTTTTCCTAATTTAAAATACTTCTTCCTAATTAATAATATAATTCAATAAACTACATTTTAATAAAAAGGATAGAAAGCTATTAATAAAGTATGCATTTAGCTATCAAGGTCTTTATATATTTTAAAAAATAATTCAAATATTCAAAAGGATGCATATAACTGTTGCAAGACCTAGTTATTTTGTTAAATTAAAATATATTTTTATAAAAATTAAAAAATGTGTTTTTATTCTTTACAAACATTCTTTA
This sequence comes from Nephila pilipes, assembly GCA_019974015.1. Lineage (NCBI taxonomy): Eukaryota > Metazoa > Arthropoda > Arachnida > Araneae > Nephilidae > Nephila > Nephila pilipes. The sequence continues at coordinate 189,179 of BMAW01064240.1, read as the reverse complement.
ATAATACGATAGTTGACCTGAGTATGATATCAATACAACATTTTTAAAATTATTTCAAGATAAGTTTCTTCAATACATCAGATTCATTTCACAATCAAATGAATTCAAAATATTTAGAGGGAGAAAAAAACAGTAAAGAACATTTTATTATCTTATTAAATCTATAATTACACAAGAGTGAAAAAATTTTATTAAGTATTTGACTAAAAAAATAATATACAATAGTATAACAGTAATTAATACATATTTATATAATAAAATTTACAGAACAAATTTACAATTATGTTATTTAATTGCCACATCTTGTATTCTAAGCAATGTTAATTCTGGAGATTATAGTACACTAACCCAATATGAGTTAAAATGTTTCTTTGCCATTCACTAATATTATTTTTAAAATACATATATTCTTGCAAATTTCCTCTACACTTTTCAAAAATATATAATGCACAAATTATTTAAAAGCTGCATGAAAGGTGGAAATATCACACACATGCAAATTTACTTTGAATATTTAAAATCACTTTCTTACTGCAATTTTTCTTTTAAAAGAAATGAGAAGCAGAAAGCGAAAAAAAACATAAATTATTAATCTGAACATTTATTTCAAACCTTTTTACAAAAGAATGTAAGAAAAAACTCAGGAATCACCCATAAATTCCCCACAATTTTAAATTCAATTCTATTTCATTGGTCATATACTCAAATTCTTGCAGCAAATTTTAGTACTGGCCTAAGTTACTGCTTCTAGAAACTTAATGCCAATATAAACAGAATTGAAACAAAATATCAAATTTAACACTCGAAACTACACAAATTTAGCATAAAAGTACTACAATTTTATCAAATACACATTATATTTAGTTTGATAAATAAATAAAATAATGGCATAATATGCTACTTTATTAACAAAATAGTATTAATTTACAGCTGTTATAAATAAATAAACATCTGTTTATTTTTAAAAACAAAACTTTTAAATCGTTGATTTATCAATGTCATACAAACAAATCAACAGGTTTGCTTTTTTTAGAAAAAAAGTACTCACTCATCCTTCAGAGCCTGCAGAAGCTCAGAAAATTGGCAGTAGTGATCATAGGTGAATTCCTAAAATAGTGAAACATAAACAGATACATAAACTATAAGTTGATTTGAAGTAACATCAAAGAAAGATTAATTGAAGCTTTTGAAATTTCATAAATATTTTCAATACCATATATAGAATAAGAGTTTTTCTTCTTTCTATACAAATAACTTCAAATAAAACTACCTTTAAGTGTCACAATTCAATAAATTTAATTTTTATATAACTAAAATTAAGCAATATGTATATATAAATGGAAAAGAAGGCAAACTATACACTTACTTCCGGCTGATATCTAGCATGTTCATACAACAATAGAAATTTGTACAACACTTGTATATTCAAGTTGCGAAATAAATTATTTTTATGAAGCCTCACAAAATACTGCATGATGTCTTCCTGAATATGACGAGATCGAGTAATATTTTCTGCTTTGAAAAATTTACCTAAGAAATATAAATATAAAATCAATGAAAAATGGAATATCAAGAATTATTTGAAAAACTAATATAAAATTTTTAAAAAGAATGTTGCATTAAGTTTATATAAAAATTATTAAATCATTTTATTAAGCTAAATTGAACATTTAACATAAATATTAGTTTTTGAAAACAAATAATCCCTCAGTTTGCAAAGATGATTAATCACATAAAAACAGAACATGAAGAGGAATCCATGTAAATAGAACCATAAAAAGCTTTATTTCACTATCCTCAAACTATTTGGAAAGTCTTATTACAGAAAATTTTCAAATATATATTGTGTGTAGATTCATTCATGTTACACAATAACCAATAATATATATTAAACTTTTTCTAATGTCTTTTGGGGTAATCTTAAAAATGTTAAGCTATTATGTGAGTTTTTTTCTTAATCTTTTCATTAATGATGTCTATTGTTGATGCCATTTTTTATAGATTTGCAAAATTTTCACCCTGCACACACATATACAAATATTCTCAACATAAATACATGGATTCCCTTGAGTAATTTCTTTTATAATCAAATTTATTTGATTAAGAAAGAAATTACACAGGGGAATCCCAAATTTCTATTTTCACATAATGCATTATCACTTAAGTGCAATAAAATGAGTCCACATAAATGAAGAGGTTACTGTAATTCAAATTTCAAGTGCTATATTTCAAAACTTGAATTTTTTTTAAAATTACATCTTTTAAAAATTACAGAAAAAATTTTAGAAATTCAATATGCGCATAATTCCCTTATATGCATACAGAAATATGAAAACAGATGCTATAGAAATCTACATAATGAAGCAACTTCATATGATTTATGATTCTTCATATTTAAATTCAATAATACTTAAAACTTACACAATTCTCGGACATCATCTACAACTTTCATACGATACACATGAAGAGGTACAACTAGAAGGGAAAAAAACATTAAAAATTTTATAATTTTTTAAATGAAAACAAAATTATTTAACACTTATTTGATTTTAAAAATAATTATAGTTCTAACACATAGAAAAAATAAGTTTATCATTATTAATATGAAATCATAAGGATTAAATACCCTGTCATAATTCAATAATTTTGTTTTTAAAAAAAGTTGTCACAAAAAATGTATTTTCAATAAAACAATAACAATTTTAAGTAAGAAGGTTTTGGGCATATAGATGAAAATATGCTTCTCTAGTACATTTTATGAGCTAACAAATATGATCTTTAAAATTCATGTTCGCACCCTCCAAATTTTTAATAAATTAAAAAATTTGTTTAAAAAAGTATATTTTTTTTTTAAACTAACCACAAAAATTGGATCTTTATAATGATGCTTTTTTTTTTACATCCCTGTCTAAAATGCTTCTTGTTACTTTCTAATATATATTCATTGCTAATGTTAAGCCTTAGAGCAATAATGATATTCTTTTAACATGTGCACGTGCACAGTGATATCACTTCATCATAAGTATGTTTCAAAGGAAATGACAATTGAGAGCTTTTATTAGATGGCAACCATCTCTTTTCAGTAATTTGGAGCTTCTAAAGAAGGTATTTTTAGCTATTGGTACCTTTAAGAGTATATTTATTATTTTTCCTTTTCATGGATAGACCCTGCCACACGTGTTAATTCACTGTACAGTTTTTACTATACATGTGGACATTTTACTACAAAATGGCATCATCAAAAAACTAACAGCAAAGGTTAAACAAGTTAATATTTTTGTATAACTTAAATCTCACTGCATTTTAGAACAAAGTTTTACATAAAAACATACTTCATTTCATTTCTTTAATGCCCCTTTTTCGGAAAAAAAAAAAAAAAGTTGATATTGCTGGCCCATGAATAGAAAATGTTTTAGTTTTTCTTATATAAATATTGTCCTCTCTTCTTATGTAATAAATATAAAATAACAAGCCTGTATTTGTTCTATCATATTTTAAGATTTTTTAGGAGTAATTTAATTACACGACTGAAATTGAAAAACTTGCACAAATACTTTATGTTGCATGATATTACCATTAAGATGGCCTTTGCACTAATCTTTCTTATACATGATCTCCGAAACTGGCAGTTTAAAAGAATATTTAACGAAATCTAATTCTTATTTATGTGCACTAAAACTAAAAAATGATTATTAAATATATAATAATAATTTGAATACATAGGGATATCATATAATAAAGAATAATTAACTTACAAGAAAACTACTACGACTTTAACCTCAATAATTTACTAAGTATTTTTAAAATGAATCTTCAATCTGTATACAAAATGTTTTATATGCAAATTATTGCATTATAACTTTAATTATTTATCATGTAATAAAAATCAATATGAATGTAAAATATCACAGAGTTTTTATATTAAAAGTTATTCTAAGAGTTATTCAAAACCTGTCATTTGAATCTATGAATTATATACATCATTGGATTGAATTCAATAACTTTTGCATTTGTGGAAGTTTAAACATTTTAAAACAATAACTATATTAAATAGACTCATAAAGGAATTCTGGTAAGATCAAAAGGAGAATTTTTAAGAGTTTTTTGGAAAAACTTGCTATGCATCAAGTTGATTGAGTGTTTTATGACGTATTTCATCAAGTGTTTTCTTCCCGAAATCCTCATCTTTGGGAAGTTTTGGCAAAAATTTTGAGATCCTCATTTTATAGTGCTAAAAAGCTAATTTTGCTCCCATGTAATTTAATAAATGCTTACATTTGAAATTGTTTTACAATAAAAGCATATTCATATTGCTTTCCTATAAATATTTTTGTATGTGTGATATGAAGAAATAGACTTTTACTAAATTTTGTATTTGTGAGAATATCAGGCAATGTCTTTTTTAAGAAAATTAAGTTGAAAATTAGCATTCGCATACATTTGGAATTTTACTGATAAATTAAACTTGTCACTAATTCGTTAAATGCATAATTTTTCTTCAACTTACAAAGAAGCTTTCTCTAATTCATTTATTTATTTTTTGGAATTAAGGAAACTGAAATTAAATACCATGATGACAGTTTCACTCCAGAACCAGCCTTTTTCTCCTCATACATATGCTTTGAAACATTGTGGTGTATCAATATTATTTTATAAACAGTTTCTTATATCTTCTTTACATTATATTTTACAAAATGTAAGTTTCATGAACTTTTAAGGACAAACTTGATCAGCTTTAAATGCATCCTCCTATGCATTTGATAATAATTATTACATGACATCCAATATAATTACTGCAGTTAGCATTTTTCAGAAAAGAAATCAAATCAGTAGCACCTTCTCTTTTAACAAGCAAAGAGAGAAAAGGAGGGGAAGATTAAAAACAAACCTACACTTCCTACAGGAGTTAATGCAATAAAATTCATCTACAATTAAGTTGTTGACCACCCCTGGACTAATATAGTGAGAGGCATTTCGTCAGTCCGGTACTTTGTGATGTGAAAAATGAATGTTCTACCATTCATAAGGAGAGAAAATTTACCACATGAATACAGAATCAAGATAATAGTTCTTTGATGGATTTAAAGATAAATAAGAGACATATCACTTCAGTATCAATTCTGAAATAAAATTTTATTTACAACATTGCATACTTAAAAATACTATAGTTTTATACTAACAACTTTCTTGTTAAACAGGAAAAAGGAATAAATTGAAAAAAATATATGTCAAGTACCTCTAAACACTTCCCCTTCCACAAGCATTGTAATCTTTAACATGGTCAGGAAATTTCACAAGTTTTTTTTTTTAGCATTTTATGGGGTAAGATCCAAGACAGATAGGCAACATCACTGCATTTTTATATACAAAAGCATGAGAACATCTACACAGTTTTAAAGAAATGAACATTGCTTTCTTTTTGTGTGCATTTATTATTGGTTTAAAAACACAATTTATGATTTGAAGACAATAGAGAAATTATAAATGTTTAATTTATTTAGATGTTAAAAAAATTCTTCCCACAAGTGTAGTGATACATTATGAATTAGTTTTGCTGATGAACACTCTGAAACCTTTACAGCAGAATGACAACAGAGTGAAACAAATTAAAAATTATCAATCCAAAATGATAATGAGAAAATAACATTTGAAAGAAACTTCAATATGTGTTTGTGGAAAGATGTTCAAATTCTATAAGTCTATTTGCTAGAAGTCGATAAACAATAGTGAAGATTGTTTTAAACCCAAAGTATTTTGCCAAAGTTTTAAACAGTTGATTTTCATATTGTATGCCTCGATCTGTTATGATTTGTGCAGAAATTTTGAATTGGAAAATTCTGTTGAAAGAGCTTTTATTACAGATTTGGCAGTTTAATCTTAAAATGAAACAGCTTCTAACTAACAAGTAAATCTGTCACTCACAGTAAGAAGATATCCTTAGCATAATGATATAAAAGTCCAATAGTATCAACATTTAGGCGATCGTATCTTTTACATGAAACCAACAATTTTCCTAATTCGGTGAGTGAGTGTAAAGTTTATTGGCGCAAGAGCCAGATATGGCTATGCTGTACCAAACAAGATTTAACTGTGGTCCAGACAGGAAGAAAATGAAAAAAAGTAAAAAATTGGTTGACAAGGAGGAATGTTGAAAACAGAGAAGGATCGCTAGGGCAACCCGTGTTTACCAAAGACAGTAAACTCCATAGGAAAGAAAAAGGTCACTAAGGTGTCTTGGAGTCATGAAACCCTTACTTATCTGAAGAAGATAAGTCCCTGAGGTCCCCTGATATAATCCTCAGACGCTGGGTACCCATTTTAGTCGCCTCTTAAGACATGCATGAGCTACAGTGGGTTTCCAAATTCAGAATGTGTGTGCCTATGGATTTTCAATTGTTGGGAATATAATTTAAGCTCAAGTCTGCTGTCAGATATTTCTCTTGATGTTAGACCAGATACATTTATCTGTAACAAGTTTTGTCGTTGCTATAATGATAGGATGAGAAAATTGGTGGCAAGCTCCAAAAGCTGTTTTTCCAAAATCATAAGGAATGAAAGGCCTGATTTTTCTGGTACATGCTTCATAATATATATTTCTTTTGGGAAATTCAAATGCTGCAATTTTAAGATCAGTAAGTTTTGAGTCTTTTTAAGAACTGAGAAATTGGCATTTTCCCTCTCACTCTCTTGCACTGCAGCCGAACTGTCTTTGTTTGAAGGTGATGGAAAATAACACTGCAAATTCTAGATAAAGTGTCCACAACTATGTTGTTTCTATCTGAAATAAATTGTACATACAGAGTAAAATTTCTGTGTGTAATCTAGGTAACAAAACTGCTGTCATTTGTCCTTCTTTTCTTATTTGGTTGTCTAAGGCATAAAAACAGGTAAACCCCAAACAAGATCTGTCAAAGCAGAAAAGGCATCTCAGGGTTCTTAAACCTTTCAGGCTTTTATCCACTATCTGACTGGAAAAAATATTTGGTGAGACTGAACTTTGGAATCTATATATATATATATATATATATATATATATATATATATATATATAT
>BMAW01064240.1:164938-177359 GCA_019974015.1 Nephila pilipes | reverse complement strand
ACATTTATCCTAACAATACTACAAATATATATTTGAGAAGCTTTGTTTCGTTAATCGCTAGACCAGAAGTAACACGAGGCTATTGGCAATGACTTTGTGTTTTGAGCCTCGTCATGATAAGGATGACACATGAGCTGGTGCAAATTCTCCTAACTTCACACTGTTACAAGGTCAAAAAAAGGATCATTTTTGGAAGATCTTTACCTTTAGGCGCCTCAAATGTGGCAATACCTACCATTGAGGATTGAACTTCTTGAGTGCTCTTGTGTTGGCGACACCAGGGTTATTTCTAACAAAAGAAGTCAGTTGCTCTGTTGCTTTTTACCCAAGGGTGACCTGCACTCTCCCCCCCCGTATGTAATGATGTAAGTTAGACTTAATAATGTTTTAATATAAGTTTCTTCTTAATTAGACCTGTCCACCATGAAAAGATAAAAGAAAACGTAAATTCATCAAAAATAAATGCAATTAACTGTATATATTCTCTGTTCATTTTTATGTGTGCAAGGTGGTTTTTATGTATAAATTTGATAAAACAGTCCACTTATGATCGATACTAATTATTTAAAGAAAAGCGCCACTATTAATATCGCCAACTCCGTGAACAAAATTGGTGCCTTCAACTGTGATTTCAACTTAAATTTGAAAGTTGCCTGAAATACAATACGTATACTGGTCTAATTATTGCATCAGATTTTTCTCGCTCTTTTCAAACTGATTTTTAAATTTTAACTTTATGCACTCTTCTATGAAATTAAAACAAAGATACTTTTGTGGAAAGGTCTATTAATTATTACCGAGAACTGTTAATTGAATATTTTTTCAGAGAATTTAAATGCAAGTGTACTTTTTATAATAAAATGAAAATTTCACATCGGCACATAATGCTGTGATTTAAGTTACAAATTTTTGTGAATTGTATTACAATTTTATATTTACTTTTCATTCTCAACCTTGTAATTGATCTCTCATGATAGCGATTACTATATTTCTGATTTCATGTCACAATTATTAATTGTTATGAATTAAGACAAAAGTGGAATTAAAACCACTTCTTTAATTTCAACTAGAATTTTAATTTCATCACTTTTAGTACACATAAGCTTTTAACTTTCTAATATTCATATGCATTGTTATATTTAATTAACAACATTTTTTCAAAAATTTTTTTCCTTTGCAATTTATTAATATACATTGTTTTCTTTGTTATGCTAGAATTTTAAGTATTTTTTTCATGTTTTGCCAATAATATAAACCATTTTTTCTTACATAACTTGTAACATTAAAAGTTTCAATAAATCCCGCAAAGTGCAAACACTAACATGGCCTAAAATAAACTCCCCATAGAAATTATTCTTCCCTTTCTTTTGATGGGTCTAAAGAACAAATCTAAATTTTTTCACACAACCAAACGCTGCAAAAAACTTAATGAACGGAATCTCAACAACACAAGCAATTTTAAGTGCCTCGGCCAATGGCTCAGCACTCACATTTTTTTTTCAAATAAAACCCAAACCAAAGGGCGGTAGCAGTAGCGCACCCAACCAACAACAATATTCTTGGCCTCAAATAACAATCTTATTGGCCTCCTAATAACAACAACAATACCATAATAGATTCCAAAGCAGAGGCTCTTCTTAATTCAACACCGAAACTACAATAGAAACACAAATTACCAACAAAACATTCAGCAAATTATCCAAGAAATCCAAACTTTTAAAGAATTGAGATAGTTTACAACCCCAAGTCATTCTCCCTTGGATACACAAACAAATGAGGAGTTAAAACAACAAACACCACATGAACTACTATGAATGTAACCAACAATCAATTTTACCCATGATTCTATGTAAACATAGCAGATGAACAATTATCTTTCTTTAATTGATAGTGGAAGCAAAGTATATCTTATCACCTAAAAGTGGACACAATGAAACACAAGATACAACCAAATTACCTGTCAAGACAATGTAGCAAATATAAAGCGCTTAATCCGACTCTGGATATATTTTTTCATGTTGATTGTGAACGTCCAATACATGCGTAAAAGCAACAAACGACTGAGACAAAATTTTTTCATTAAAGTTATTGCATCAGGACCTTTCAAGGGCTTCAACAGTATTTTCGTTAATGAATAGAATAATTACTTAAATTCAAAACGCTAGAATTTTCTTGGATACAATATTCTGGTTCGTAAATCCAGCAAGACAACCTAGCATATACCAGACAATCATTTCGGCCAGGGTTAAAACTGCAATTCTTGCACCTACACAGAGAGATCAAAGTATTCACATTTTAAATTCCAAGGAACATCTAAACATTGCTTGAAACTCCCACACATAATGAAGCCTACTACTTCTGAATGTAAACATTTCAAATGTTAAGTATAAACTCTTCTACCAACTCCCTAAAGTCCACCTCAACAAACAATTCTACATGAAACTCACACAGTCAAAAACAATTAGAAAATCATCACATTCACAGCAAATGAAACAGCAATGTAACTTGAAATGCAAATTAAATACATTAGCAATCAAAACTGTTTTATTTCAACCAAAAATTAACCAAATCACATTGAATTACGTAAAATATGAATCAGGGACTTGCCAAACATACATTCACCACTTTGATAAGAAACATTGGAAGCCAAAACATACAACAAACAAAGGCCAAACATTGGAACAATTCAGCTAACAAGGTCGCACAATAGAAGAACAAATAAAGAACAATCATCTGTTAATACAATCAAGCAACAGGACATTATTGAAAAGATGTCAAGTTGAGCATGATTTTCATTTAAATCATTTAAATTTAAAGATAAAAACTTACTTCTTTACTTTCAATGAAATTCAAACCAGCTTCTCTAAAAATATTAAAACTTGGTCACTTGACTTAGTCACACCTACAATGTACGCCTATCACCCACACCCACTTCTTCATCAACACCATATCCCATCCGTCATTACAAACACATGTCAAAACTTGAAGAGTTAATGAGCAGACATCATTGAAGAAAATGCAGCAGAATGGCTACACCCATGCAGTAGTTAAAAGAAAATCACACAAATGAAACCTTCTTTTTATGCTTCAGTTTGATTTAAGATTATTAAACACGTAATAGATGGATGTTTCATCTGGCCATCAGTATCTAGACATTACTACTAAAACCCGAAGGAGTAATACGTAACACTCCTGCACCATAATATTAGGAAAAACAACATGAAGTAAGCTTCTGAATTCTTAGAAATGATTCTCTAATGAATCAAAAATATAAATTTATTGTAATCAACTATGAACAATATCATTTCAGACAAAAGAACAATCAACATATCACCATCTGAAAAAGTTCCCTGTATCTTTGAAACATTTAGATAATTCTCAAGAAAAATTGCCCATTAATAGCATTATATATGTACATGCTTTTTAAAATATTTTGTCAGTAACTTGATTATATTGTAAGGATAATTTTATAAATGAATAGCAAAAGTGATTGAAACTAAAAATAGAACAGAATAAAAGTAAAATAAAAGATTTTAGAAACTACTTACTTCGGGAGACTAAATTTTCATCTTGGAATTGTAATCTCATGCTCTCGCTCAATTGTGTAGGTTCACATCGGATACAATCAATAATGTCTAACCTTCTCTCAATTTCTTTAATTAATGTCTGGAAAACAGGAAATAATTTTAAGTTGAAAAAAAATACTGAAAATAAAGTATCCATTATGTTTCAACACCTCAACTATCAAAATACAGCATGACTCAAAAGTTCAAAAAACAAATGTATGAAGTATAATTTTTAAAATTACATATTTTTCTAAATATAACTCTCATGCAGCTAAATAAATTACCTAACGCAGGTAAATCAAATTATACTATCGCATGAAAAAGTATTTAAAAAAATTATCTCATGAAGGAAAATCAAATTATACTATAATCAAATCAAGAAAAAGTTTTAAATGAAAATATTTTACCTTGGATGATCCAGCACCAACAGGATAATGAGGTCTATGTTTTGATTTCAAAGCAAACCTTGTAATTTGACGTTTCGCAAATATAAATAGGAGGATGAATGTCTGTATGACAAAAGAAAAAATTATGTTTTCAAAAAACTGAGGATGAAAATTAAATAAATCAAAATGATTATAAAACAAAATTTTACGCATTTGAAAATATTTTTTAAAAAATCAAATCCAACCCTGCAACAATAAATAGCAATAACAAAATAAGTACTATCGCACTGAAAAGGAGTTAGATGTATAAGAAATCACATTGTTTTCCATCATACTGGTTTTACAACAAATATAATCTATAAGTTTACAGCCCTTTAATATGTTTAACAAATAAAGTTACTGTTTAAAATACATCTTACAACAATGATAATTTAAGTTTCAATACTATCTTCATATATATATATTATAGAAATAGTGGTGTATCCAGGGGTTGGAAACAGGGGAGAGTGAAAAAGACAAAAGTCTATTCACAAAAAGAAAAATAAAGTTCAGCATATTCTTCCACCACAGTGGCTATTGGGAATAAATATTTTGAACTCAAACTGTTTTGCATTTTGAATTCATCTAACTTCATTTTCTTATTATTGGCATCAAACACTGCTAGGTTAATTAATTATGTTACACTAATGGTATTGCACTGTGTTTTAATAACCAACACTCCTATTTCTTACCTGCTACAGATTAAAATTCTTCAAAATTAAAAAATATTTTGCTCTAATTTATGTATAACACTCATTCAATTTACATAATGTATTTGAAAAGTTTTATGTCATACATATATACACAATTATTGCTCCAGAATAAACATAATAGTTCAATAATTGCAAATAATTATTTCCCACTAAGGACTAGAAAAGCAAAGATAACATCTAAAAAAATTCTTAAGAAATTATGTGTAGGCAATTATAACACTAATTTGAATTATCGTTTTTCTGGTCAAAAAATTAAGATAACATCAACAGTTCTAGAACTTAATAACAAATGATAAATATTTCACAGTTTTATGGCACTTAAGTAACGCAAAGAGAAATAAGAAAACTTACTAAGCTTCCAAAAGCAATGAAAAGGATGATAGCAATTCCAGACAACTGGTTGGCCATCAACTGACGTGATAAGAACTACGATAGGCACTTAAAGTAATTTTTATGATAATCAGCATAGTTAATATACACGACTATTTGTAAACTGTTTAGCATCAGATTTTTTTTTTCCCTTACATCAAAACAGAATATTTTCTTCACAAAATATATTAATGAACATACTCTCAAAAGAAGACATGAGAAAATTTGAGAAAAGGAACGAGAGAAAGAATTCAAGTCTCAGATTTGACACCTGTTTAGAGAATTTGCAAATCGTTCAAAACAAACCAAAAAACTATTACTTGAATAAAAACAGAAATGATGAAGCATGAAAAGATTAAAAAACTAAAGTGTCAATTCTTGTTTGTTTACAAGATGAAGAAATAAAAAACTTTTACGGTATATTTTCATTTCACTTCTAACTATAACTTTAATAGAATATGTTTGATTGGAATATTAAATCTAAAAGGCTGGGGCAAAGCTCCTGATCAGTGAAACATATTACAATATGCTGCCTTACATTTCAAGACACAACTTTTCCTAATACACTTTTCGAAACAACTATTCCTAGAAGACTTTATATGATGAAGAAAATAAAATTTCAGAGTGGGAGGGTTAAGAACCCTCATCGATAGCATATTTGAGCTGTTATTATGATCCATCATCACGCATTGATCTCTGCTTCTTTCCCATTTCCTGTTATAAACATTTATATTAAGAATCACACGTTGCTCATACAACCACAACTTTAGAGAAGGGAATTCAGTGGACTCATGAAAAAAAGGGTCAGGAGATTTTCTTCAACAAAATCTATTTCATACATTTTAAAGCTAAATCTGAATGGCATGGTTCCACATTAACCGAGTGGTTGTGATCGTGAGCATCAGACCGACGTTGTTTCCATCGAGTCATGGCTTCAAAAACTGCCGTCACGAAAGATCCATGGTGTAGTGATATTGATGGGCCAACTGTAGAAATAAGGGTTCAATATTCTCCCAACAAAATCCTCATTTCTAGTAAAAGGTTGATCGCTAAGGCGTTGTCCTTGAGAGAAATAGGTTTATAATAACCATGCGAGAGACGATTCTCTTGGAAAACTCTCTCTACATAGAAGTACACTGTTTTGTTTGTGTACATTCAGCATTTCTCCTAGAGAAACGATGCAATTTAGCCTGTGCTGCCCTTTCGTATTATTTATTTCTTACATTTTTATTTTAGAAAGGTATCCAATTTGGGGTCAGCACTCAACTTTACTCTTACAGAACAACCCAATAGGTCCCTTAACCCCCCCCCTTCCAATTGATAGGATAACATTGTCCTTCCTTATTGTTCAAGTATTTGAAAACCATTAGTAATAAAAGTTATACAAGCTGACTTTTTCACTGCTTCAATAAACAGTCATTCTTCCAGTTAAAACTCTTTTTAACTCTCCTTTACTTTACTTTTCTTCTCTCTCTCTCTCTCTTTTTTTTTTTTTTTTCTTTCTTTCTTTCATTCCCCCCTCCCATTCTTCTCGTCTCAAATTAGTATCGAATTCACAATTGTTTTTATCCCATCAATTTAATTATAAATGATCAACAATATCACATCATCAAAAATATTTTCTCCAAGCATCGAATAGGAAATATTCTGAAATTTATAAAGCGATTAATTTCATAAGAATATAAATTTTAGTAAAAAATAAAACCCGCTCGGTGTGAATCAGAAAAGTAAAAATGAAAGAAAATTATATCAAGGCAATCGCGTTTCTTAAAAGTTAAATTTTTAAAGTTTTTCATATGTAATAACCTTATTAACATTAAATTTTTCATAAATCTCTTTTAAAACTTTAATAAGATCCTATAGGTCAATATACTTAAAGAGATTTTCAAAGTCATAGCTATAAATAGTATAAATCTGCTTTTTACTAATATATTTAATTACATCAGCATTATTTTTAATAATCGTAATAATCTTCAAATTATCCATGATATTTTTATACAATTTTTTTTGTAATTATTTTCATTAGTAAGAGAAATATATTTATATGAACATATAGTTATTGTTCTAAATTTAGAAAGACTTTTCTGAAATTTTAGAAGTAAAGAAATGTGTGATAGCTAAACATTATTAATATTAACACCAATTTTTTTACAGAATGCAGTAATTCTATTAGAAATTTTTTTCTGACTAATACTTACAACTTTAAAGAAGTTACTAATCTCATGATGTATATTAGTTAAATTAATGTAGAATTTTTCGAAACATAAACATAATGACTAGGCACTTTGTCTGAATATGTAATAATAAATCTGTCCAAGGGATTAATAACAACTTTTTCTTAATCTTTCAAATAAATATTCTCATTATTATTAATATTTACTTTCTAAGGACCAATTTTTAACATCATAATTAATATAGTCTTTAAATTACTTAAAAGCTTCTAAAGGAAGACCAGAATTAATTGCTCCTTTAGTAATAAAGTAATAGATCTCTAATCTAATTTCTTTCTTAATATAAAAGCTGTTTTTCGAGACGTTAAGTCTGAAAAGAATACTATGATTCACATTATTTCTTTATTTTTATATTTAACAGTATCCAAATTACTTGTGATCACATGCTTGTATTCCTCAATGATATACTGTTTATAAACATTACACATAAATGTTGGAAATAAATTACTCGGATCCCGCCAGGAGGCGCCTTGTCTCATGTAAGTGAGAGCGCACGGGTTCATGGGTAATATTTTCTGAATGCTCTTGGATCTTGACCGCGTAAGGCGGGTTATTTTTTTGCATTTGATGTAATTTCTCCTGACCGCAAAGCGGGTTAAGTAAAAATATGGGCTATTTGGAAGCTTGTATAGTTTTGTAAATGGTTTAAATATTTGTTTATGTGTGATTGTCAGGTAGAGATTGTTAATAAACGTGTGTGATTAAATTAACTGCTCTCCCTATTTTGGCTTGGTGGATACCATCTTCAACAATACTTACGTAGTGGGGCTATTAAATAACGAAACTGATGCTGTAAAACATTTATTTTGATATCATACATATGTATACTTCAATATACACCCATCCTCAATCCCTACAACACTCCTTGTGAATCTTCCATTGTTCGAAAGAGTGCTGAAAGTCTTCTGTCAGCTCCTTCAGGATGCGTATCACTTTCTTTTTCACAACATCAATTGACTCAAATCTTGTTTCTCTTAATACAGATTTCACAAAAGGAAACAGATAGAAGTTGCATTGCGCAAGATCCAATAAATAAGGCTGGTGGTCTTATACTGGGGTGCTGTATTTGGATACAAACCTCTTGACAGACAAAGTGGAATGACTTGTCCATCCACAATACAGGTCGTTTTTTCCTAATTCTTTCACGGAGTTCAGCAAGAATGTGAAGGTAGTGATGTTGGTTAATAGTTTAGCCTTTCGGAATTCAGTGAAGGTACACAATCCCATAAACATAGAAGAAAAAACAACAACCATCATTGCTTTGAATTTTAATTTGTTAATTCGGTTTTTTTTTTGGCTCTCGGTGAAGATGGATCCTTTCAGTGCATGGATTGCTTTCAGGATCATAAGCAAAAAACCACGATTCATCACACATTATTTTTAGATTATTTTCAATGGCATTTAAAGAGTCAGTATAGACAGTTTTGCGAGCTTCTTGTTCAAACGTGAGAATTTCGGGTACCATTTTGTCACACACTTTTTGCATGTTAAAATTGCTATGTAAAATTTGCTGCTCACATTCTTTGTCAATTCCTATAGTCTCAGCAATGGCACGAATACTTAACCGACAGTCAGATTGAACCAGATTACTGAGATTTTTTCATATTATCCTCCGTGTTTGACGTGGAAGGTCTACCTTTCCGATAATCACCTTCAACATCTTCTCAGCCCTCTTGAAAACGTTCAAACTTCTCAAAAACACGTGCATGTAATTATCATTCATTGCCATACACTTCTTTCAGTAAGTCATAAGTTTCATTAGCTGTTTTTCAAAGTTTCATGTGAAATTTCACAGTAACTTGTTGCTTTATTATCACATTTATCATTTTTCTGGCAACACAATGAAGTATCTATAATGCGAACGGAGACTATGGCTATACGAATGTACAGAAGAGTATGGCTATACGAATTTTGGCTATATTTATTTACAGAAGCGAGAGGCAATGCATTTGAAAACGAAGGGTTCACACTAAGCAGCTGCCGGTGGTTGGCGTCCAGCGCATGCGTATTTCTTCTGCAGCAGTGTCAGACTCGTTATTTAATAGCCACACCTCGTATAGCATTATTTTTCTCAAAAAAAAAAAAAAAATATGAGCCATTTTTTTTTTTACTTTATCTAAAAAAAATTTACTGTTGATATTCTTAATCGAGAATAATTTCTTAATATTTATTAAAACGATTATTAAAATTAATCTTAACTGAAACAGTTTATTCATAAATTTAATAGTATAATATTCTACTTTTTTGCTGCTCAAAATTACCATGATTCATACTGTATTTATGGAACCACTCATATCTTTCAATTAAATAAATACACGTCGTCTTAAGTTTATATATTATCACGTAATGTTAATTCTCTAATTACATATATATATATATATATATATATATATATATATATATATATATATATATATATATATATATATATATATATATATATATATATATCTTTTTTATGCAAAATTTAAAAAAATACTTAATACTTTAATTTTAAATCTTTCTCTGAATTACCATTTAATCTCAAAATATTTTTCTTCATACATCCTTATTCATAATTTTCTCTTACTTTTTCCACCTCTGTCTTTCATCTTATTATTTTCTACTTGACATATTTTACTCTCATTATTATAATAAAAAATCTTTAAAACGATTTTGTTTAAGTTTAGTAACATATTTTCATTAAAATACGTAATATTTTAGCCATATGGGTATAATGTCTGCAAAATAGTTTTCTCAGCCCAACCTATTTTTTAATATTAGGAACAATTTTAATTATACTCACTTCAGCATTATCAAAACGATATAAAGAAAAGGGCTCAAATTCAATTTTGTTATTATCATTCAGCCTTATTAAAGTTTTTTTTGTGTGTGTAACTTATGTTAATTAATTCTAATTTCAATATAATTTGCAGTTTGAACAATTTGCTTAAAATTATAAAATTCGCTATTTAGAAGGTACATGCAATTTGAAGTTTTACAAATATTTAATTTAGAATTCTTACTAACTTGATTTTTATTCATCATTTTATTATATATATGATGTGATTTCACACTTGAATATAATTTAATTTCCTAATTTTTCCTATTCCTTAAATACCGCAATAAAAAAGTTCACTCTTATTTTCTATCACCATTACAATTTTGCTATTAATTCATGCAATCACGTGCTATTAAAATCTGTAAAATCAGCTTCCCTCGGATCCAGACCTGTATATATAACCCCTATTAGACTTTCTGTCTGCAACTAAAGTCGCTGAAAATCCTTTTATCCAATACAACATGATCTGAAGAAATCCCTGAATATAATATCTAAATAAGGTAAATTCCAATTTCATTTCAATCCCGATGCTGGAACTACTTCTTTGGCTACTTCAAATTTTCAAGATGTAAATACCACACTTCTGCTTTATCTTCGGGAGCTAGAGAAAGCGAGTTCACCGCTCCCTTGGTGATTGAATAATTGGCATTCTTATTCCAGCCAGGACTCCTATAGAAGTTGTCCTTTTTACTCATCCATTGTATATATATATATATATATATATATATATATATATATATATATGGGGGGGATTTTCCATCTAATTATTAAACAATTCATTTCTATTTTTTCAATATACTGTAAAACCAGTTCCTCCGATACTCAATAGATGTCACCACGAATCAGAGTCATGTGATAAGCTCATGCAGCGCCTCCTATTCCAGAACAAAACTGAGTGACACTTCGTTTTCGCTCTCCTTTTTCCTTTACTTTTCCGCTTCTCTTCTCCTTCACATTACCCGCGTCGGAAGTAAACTTCAAACGTCCAAGAGCGTTCCAGGGCCCTTCGCTAATATGGGTTAAATGTGGCAGTCATCTATCTTTATCCAAAGAACTGGTCAACTTGTCATATCATAGTGTATATACTTTTAACTCTTCATCATCTCTCCTAATAAACAAGTAAAGCTACTGTGAGCCTCATCCTTGAATATCAACAACAACAACACATGGAAACCGGTAATGGAATTACTCCCCTAGACAACCAGCCCTTTGCGTAAGAGCAACCCATCGTAGATTCGGGTTGAACAATTTCCATCACCCCACTGTCTACAAAATTTATGGGCGCTCAGGCCGGGATTTCTTCAAGTTGTATGGGTGATCGTCCCGAGATGTCTTCAAAATTTATTAGCATTCAAATCCAGATGCTAAAATACGTACAAAATTTATGAGCGTTCGACTCTTCATGCCTACAAAATTAATGGGAGATAACTACAAGAAGAAAAGAAAATTAGATGCTCGCCCTGAGATCAACAAAATTTCCCAGATGCTAATGCCGACGTATGCCTTTACAGCAAGAATAGCCAATGACCAGCGACAGCAGATCCGCCTCTATAGCAAGAATAGCCAGTGCCCAGCGACGACGTATCTTCTACAGCAAAAATAGCCAGTGTACAGCGATAACGGTTCCACTACTTCGCATCAAGTATTTATTCGTGCTAGGGATAATCTAAATGTGTGTTTAGTTTAAGCTCTTTATAAAGGCCATCGATTCCTGAAAGAGCTTTGTTTAAAATAAAAAAAAATCCAGTGTGTATTATGTGTGTGAATATTTCATCACAAGATTCCAAGTACTGTAAGACATATT
This sequence comes from Nephila pilipes, assembly GCA_019974015.1. Lineage (NCBI taxonomy): Eukaryota > Metazoa > Arthropoda > Arachnida > Araneae > Nephilidae > Nephila > Nephila pilipes. The sequence continues at coordinate 165,430 of BMAW01064240.1, read as the reverse complement.
TGTTTTTCGGACAATCATCTAATTCTAATGAAGTGCCATCATATAATGTTTTTTTTTAATTATAAAAAGAAATATCTGAAGAAAAAGTAAATTAAATGTATTATTTTCTAAGTGCATTTATATATATATATATATTCAAATTGTCATCTTAAGTTCAAAATCTAGGAGTGTCTTTTTTTTTTTATTATCGTGTGTGTGAATTGATATGCCATGATTTCAAATCAGTCAGCGTTCTCAGGCGAGAAATAAATAAATGCATAAATAATTAGACATCCTCTTTGAGAAAGCGTAAACATTTTCCCTTTTCCCATGAGATATTTTCAATGTCGCCAAAACAAATGTCTGCTGTTTCATTTCACTCTCTCAATGAATGATAACTTATTACTTTTAAAAAGTATAGGTTTGGCAGATTCTTGAATTCCAAATTAAGCAAATTGAAAGTGTATTCTCAAAATACATGGTTTTTTTTTTTTTTTTTTTTTTTTTTTTTTT
>BMAW01064240.1:44882-164838 GCA_019974015.1 Nephila pilipes | reverse complement strand
CCTGATTGATAAGATAAATAATTTTTTTTTTTTTTTTTTTTTTAAAATTGTAAAAATTATTAATTTTTTTTTAAATATATTTTTTTTTTTTTTTTTTTTTTTTTTAAAAATGTGTACTCTAACAAATTATATTGCAATAATATTTATATCATTTTCACAATTTATTTCAAATATCCTTGCATTAATTACTGCATTCAGTATATATTTTTGATATATTTATATTTATTTAAGCAAATTAATTAAGCGAAATTCACCATAATAAGCGTGTCTAATTTTAAAATCACTTTTTGCTGTGATTACGTAAAAGCGATTAGAGTATAAATTTTCAAATTGATTGATTCTATTTAACTATTCTCATAATAATTTCAAAATGTCGTACCTCGCTAAAGGACGTCGGGAAGATATATTTATCCTAGCGGAATAATTAGATCTAAATCCTGATTCTTCAATGACAGTTAAGAAACTAAAGGACTTAATCACTAAAGATATTGAATATGATGAGGAATTCACTAAAAATTTGTTTAAGAGTATAATAGAACAGCGAAAAACGAAAGAAGAAATTGAAGAAAAGTTGCGCTTTGAAACACTTGCCGAAGCACAACGAAAACAAGAATTTGAAGAAAAGTTGCGTCTAGAAACCTTTGCTATAGAAGAGAAACGACGTCAAGATCAACATGAAATTGAGCTAGAGCGATTAAAATTAGAAAATCAACTCAAATTATACACAATGATTGACGAAACCGACAATTCGAAATTACTAGGTAAGGAAATATCGAAATGTCTCCATAAATAGGAAAAAGAAGATATTAGCTTATATTTAGTCTTATTCTAACGTCAAGTGCAACGATTAACAATTTCAAATGAACAATGGGTTTCATATCTTTTAGGACTCTTACCGTCCGAAATTTCTCACATCATCGCATGTGAACCAGAGGAGATAGTAAACGACTACGACCACGTAAAAGAACTTCTGCTTAAAAGATTTAAATTAACGCCAGAAAAGTTTCGCCAGTTATTTACAACGCATCAAAAAGTTTATAACCACACCTGGACCGATTTTTATCACGAACTTGTAACATATTTCAACGAGGGGACATCAGGGTTAAAAATCGAATCTTTTGAAGAATTAAGAAAACTGATCATCTCAGATCAAATGAAACGTAGAGCTCCTACCGACTTTAAGCATCATTATATAGACGAATGGACAAAGATAAATTCGCCAGCCGAATTAGCAGAAAAATGTGAAGAGTACGAAGACAACAAGAGAACACTAAATTAAAAGCCAGTTAATATGTATTTTAGGGGAAAACAAGATATTAGAGCTCCAGAAAAATTTCGACAATTTGAGTCACCATGAAAATTCGAGCTGGATAAATCAAGAAGGAAAATTGCAGCGACCACTAGTTACAATCGTCATCACGATGCTCAATCCGCCAGTCACGGAAGTTATGAAGGAAATCACGAAAACTCAAATCAACGGATCCAAAATCGAATTCACGGGAGAGAAAGATATTCGAGTTCAAATGTTTCTAATCACGCTCAAACGAATTACTCCAGGTTTAGAAGATTCAACGATTCAGTGGAAGAGTCAAGTACAAGCCAGCCGAAGAGAACAACAAATTTCACGAGAGAAACAAGCAAGCCTACAACATGTGCCACTATCAGTCAAGAAAGTCTACGCACGAAGGAAATATTGTTTGGAAACAAGAAAATTACTGCTCTTATCGACACCGGAAGTACCGTCAGTCTACTACGAGAAAATACCTGCCGAAGAATCATCGATCCAACGAAGCTAGCGAAAAACAAAATTCTCTTAACAGGTGATGCACTAGTCACTACGATAGGATCTTCCAATTTAGAATTTCAGATGGATGAAAAAAAATATACACTAACTTAGCATGTGGTATCTACAGCAAAACTAAAGTTCGAAGCAGTCATAGGTTCAGATATTTTAGAACGAGCACCATTCAATTTCACGAAGAAAGGTGTAGAATTTGTTACATATGAAAATCAAGCATTCTTAATGCAGATACTAGCCGAAAACGTCGAAAAAGTAGAACTGAATCACATAGGAGATCTTGAGATCAAACAAGAGCTTATGAAAATTATAGAAAGCTACAAACCTGAAAAGACGGCAAGCACCAATGTTATCATGCGAATTATCTTAAAAGATGATGAACCAGTTTGTCAATCGCCACGCCAATTAGCATTTACGGAAAGAGAAGAAGTAAATAAACAGATAGAAGAATGGCTCAAAGAAGGCATCATACGCCCAAGCTCATCAGAATACGCCATTCCGGTCGTAATGGTCAAAAAGAAAGATGGAACTTTGAGAATGTGCATCGATTACCGAAAACTCAACCAGAAGCTAGTGAAACATAAATATCCTTTACCCCTCATCAAAGACGTTTTAGTTACACTACAAGAAGCAAAAGTTTACTCCACGTTAGATTTACGAAGCGGTTTTTTCCACGTCAGCGTTGATGAAGATTGCAGAAAATTCACGTCTTTTATTGTTCCAGATGGACAATTCGAGCTCTACAAAGTTCCTTTTCGGTTAAGCACGAGCCCAGGTGTTTTTTAGAGATTTGTCACAAGCATTTTCAGAGACCTTACACGTTAAAGAATTTTAGTAAGCTATATGGATGACCTTATTGTTCCAGCAAAAGATGAAAAGGAAGGATTCCAAAAACTTAAAATTGTGTTCGAAGTTGCAAAGAAATATGGTCTGGAGATAAAATTCAAGAAGTGTCAGTTCCTAATGCGAAAAGTTGAATTTTTAGGTCACATAGTAGAAAATAGAATCATCAAGCCCTCAGTTGCAAAAACGTTAGCAGTTGCAAAATTTCCAGAACCAACGACCATAAAGAAAGTACAAAGTTTTTTAGGATTAACAGGATATTTCCGAAAATACATCAAAGATTACTCAAAAATTGCGAAACCGTTAAGCGACCTCACAAGGAAAGAAAATCCATTTGTTTTTGGAATACAACAGAAAGAATCATTCGAAAAGTTAAAGAAAGTAATGTTTGAAAGTACAATCTGACATATTTACAAATATAGAAGAATAACAGAATTAGGAAAAAAAAGATGCTAAGAAGAATACAGAAGAAATACAATCCGAGAATTGGAAGATTTACAAGAAAAGAAATATATATATATATATGGGATGACCGATATTACTTAATAAAAATCAAACTTTGAATTAGCACACAGACATTTAATATTGACGTTTCACATTAACATAAAGTTTCACATACTTGACGAGACATTTCACTATAACATTTAAAAACAATCTTCTTCAGAGTCTTAAATCATAAATCGTCTAGAGTCAATAACAAGGGCGTCTTCCTCGTTCCGATGACTACCGTCGACTCTCCTTCAAGAGCGGGATCCCTTCAGTAGCAGAGGCAGCGCCCTCTATGATCGGGTGTTTCTTGGTACAAACACACACTCGGCCGTCCTGGAAGAAGATGACCTCATCTTCTTGATTCTAACAAAAGATCGTCTCAACCTAAAAAATAAAGCTGAAAAGAGAATATTCAAAAGCAGTAACAAGTTAATAATTCGAACAGCATTTATCAATCTTGGAACATCATTGTCTTCGGAAAACACTATCGTCTATGAAGTGTCATCGTCTTACTTTGTCACTTCGTCTTGCTTTCACTTTTCTCTCTCTTTTATTTTTCTTTCAACGTCTTCAAAAAACATAGATAAATCCAGTCGTGTTTGGGGGGGAAATAGTCATAATCGGGAAAAAGTCATAATTGGTAGATTCACAGTCAAGTAAATGAAGTATAATTAAATAGTTTAAGTTACACACCATTTTCTTATAAATTCTGCACTAGTTGTAATCCGATGATGATTAATATTTTTTGTAGATCTTTCTAATGGTCCTAGATGATCTGTGCGATACTTATGTAAAGATAAATCATCTTTATGAACTAGATGAACTTTCTGCTTTCCTTTTTTACTGTTTACTTGAACACTATGCACACAATTAGCTATTGATCTTTCAATATTTTGTTTTTTAGCACCTTTTCGTAGATTGTTACGCTGTTTTCCAAAATTAGCTTGAAATTTGGCTTCAATAATTTCTGTTGATTTTTCAGTATGCTTGATATTCATTGAAGAACAAGTTTCTATAATTCCCTGTTTTAACTCTTTAGTTATTTGAGCATCAACAATCTTATTTTCAGAAAAAGATAAACGTCGCGGTCTTTGATATATTGGTTCCTTATTTTTAGTTAAAATATTTAATTCTATGTGAGTTGATTTAATCTTCTTCGGTTGGTAATTTAATATAGATTGACGCACTTCATCTCTAATGGATTTTGAAATATTATAGCCTATATTTTCTTCGATTTCATCACAATTAACATTAACTGGCAAAACTGATAAAATATTGTTTTCTTCACACAGAGACTTATTTTTATTGAAAATCCATTTTCATTTATTAGAACTTCACCTTGCAAAATTACATCAAGTCCTATAATAGCATTATGCGGTATAGCACCATTCTCAACGACACATAAATCAGTAGAACACTTAAAGTTATCTATTCGTATCTCTCCCGTAAATATACCTATGGGCTTTATTTTACTATCTACTAATCCCGATAAAATTGAATTACACTGATTCAGTTCTAACATATTTAACTTTTCAAATATATTCTTAGAAATTAACGTAGCTTGACTTCCGGTAACTATCAATGAGTTAATATTTAAATTACCGAAATGAACCATTTTAAACAGATTTGTTTGTTTCGTAATATTGAGAGATTCTACGTTATCATTGGGTTTGGTTTCCAAATTTAATTCCGAACATTCAGACGCCTTATGCCCAAAGTTTTGACACCTGAAACATTTTATACCCTTATTCTTATGTGAACAAAATTTAGATAAATGTCCTTTACCACCACAATTAAAACAAAATTTAGTATTCTGATCATAATTAATTGATCGTTTATGATTCACAAAATTATCTGGTTTTTGTTTTACTTTACTAAAATTATATTTACTTTTTTCTCTCATAAAATCATTTTTTATAACCTCGTAAATTTTCAGTTTTTCTCGAAATTCACGCAAATCTTTGCAACCATACAAAACTAATTTATTTTCATTTTTATCATTAATTCCTCGAATAATATATTGCATTAATGCGGTATCTTCAATTCTCCCTCGATTACCCAACTCTTTCATTATAAAATAATATTCCTGTATATACTCAGATTCTTTCATTTTACGTTTACTCAATATTTCATGCAATTGCGCTGAATTAGTAGTGACATCGAATTCATCTATCAACACACGTTTTAATTCCTGGTATGACGTAATATTCAATTCGCTTCTCACAAATAATAAGGCATTACCACCAAGCGATCGTTTAGCGAAAATAAACTTTTGTAGGTCAGATAAATTAAAAATATTCGCAGCGCTCTCAAACTGCTCGAACCAAACTGAAATGTTTTCATGCAATTCACCATTAAAAGAGGAAGTAACACTTTCAATGTCTGAAAAGCTTGCAGAGATGTTTTGATTTCGAGTGGTGCCATAATCATAACACCGCTCTTAAGAAAAAGCTGCTGACTCATTAATGTTCTGGCTCTGCACTGATGGATTTTGTTTTGTTTCTACTCCCGTTTCGCTTTCTGATTAATTCGAATTTAGAATATATTGATAAAGCGAGTTAACATCATTTAACAAAACTAATATTTTCTTGATTATTTCTGTTTTTGTTCCTTGGAATGCAATATTCAGAATATCACAAATGGTATTCAATTCATGTAATGAAAAGTATCATTAATAGTTTTTAATTTAGACTTAAAATTAGAGTCATTTACTGTGAATTCGAAACCAGTAAAATTTCTTATTTTTTCCGTATTTTTAGCAGCGCCACCAGTATCAAAAATAAACTTATGTAAAGTCTCAATTTTTTCTTTCTTGAGATTCTTCAGTGCATCGCTTACTACATTAATATCATCAATCTTCATGTTTAAATTAGCAAATAAATCTGACTCACCTCAAAGTCTTGAATTTATCCTTGGTCAGCACACAGTTATCCACACTTTTTTTTAAGTCAATGTTCACTATTTAATCATGAGTCCTACACTATCACGTTTTTATATCCTAATCCAGTCCTAATGTGCTTACATTCAATAATGCGACTACATCCCTATCAGTTTATATCCTGATTGTGCGACTAAATCCCTATTTCTATTCCTTATCAGTTTACATCTAATTATGTGCCTCAATCCCACTTCTGATTTGTGGGATGGCCGATATTATTTAATAAAAATCAAACTTTGGATTAACACACAGACATTTAATATTGACATTTCACATTAACATAAAGTTTCACATACTTGACGAGACATTTCACTATAACATTTAAAAACAATCTTCTTCAGAGTCTTAAATCATAAATCGTCTAGAGTCAACAACAAGGGCGTCTTCCTAGTTCCGATGACTACCGTCGATTCTCCTTCAAGAGCGGGATCCCTTCAGTAGCAGAGGCAGCGCCCTCTATGATCGGGTGTTTCTTCTACAAACCCACCCCCATATATATATATATATATATATATATATATATATATATATCTGCAGATGTGGTAAAGCTCAGAATATAAAATACAGATATGATAAAACATTTTTCTATCAACACCATTTAAATATCAAACGTAGATAGATATTATTTGGTGAAGCTCATTTGATTTGATTTTATGCAATGTTATTATCTTTTTATGTACTAAATATTGTCTTGTGTTATTTACTTTTTCTATATATGCTTATTAACATTTTACGCTACTTTATATTAGTATTTTATATCGTTCTTAAATGATGAAGTGTTAAAAAAAATTTGATTACATATTTTGCTCCATGTAGAATATTGAAAGGTTATGAAATTCATTTTTTTACTATTTTTGTGTTATTAGTTATTTTGAACAGTATAAAATATAATTAGTGAAGTTTTGAAAATATCAGTATAACTGGAGGCCAGCTCTATTTGGAGCGGTCGAACTCTGTAGGATTATCCAGATAATTATTAAAGAATTAATTTTATTTTCCAATGTATTGTAAAACCAGTTCCTCGGATACTCGATAGATGGAACCACGAATCAGCGTCATATGATAGCTCATGCAGCGCCACCTATTCCAGAACAAAACTGAGTGACCTTTCGTTCTCGCCCTCTCTTCCCGCTTCTCATCTCCCTCGCATTACCCGCGTCGGAAGTAAACTCCAAACGCCCGAACGCGTTCCTGCGCCCTTCGCCAATATAGGTCACATGAGGCAGCCATCTATTTTGCTCGGATGAACTGGTCAATTCATCATCTCCTATTGTAAATATATTTTCATCTTTCATCTCTCTATTTAATTAACAAGTAAAACTACTGCAAGCATCGTCATTGAATTTCTACAAAAACAACACAGAATCCGGAAATGGAATTACCCCCCCCCCCAGTTAACCAAGAGTAAACCATCGTAGATTCGGGATGTATAATCTCATCACCCCACAGTCTATATACGAGGGGTGATCCAAAAAAAAGTTTACAAGGCAAATGAAAAAGTATTTATTAACAATAGAAACAAGATACAAATGGGAATCAAGAGACACATCTGGCCTTCACTTTTCCACATAGTCGCCAAACCTATTTAGGCATTTGTCAGAACGTTCGACCAACTTGCTTATCCCGTCTTGGTAGTAATCAGGGCCCTGCTCATTGAGCCATTTCTCGGCAGCTGTTTTCACTGCATCGTCTGAGGTTAGCCGTGTTCCGGATAAGTTTCGCTTCAACGACGGAAAATTGAAATAGTCACTTGGAACCAAATCGGGGCTGTATGGGGGTGATTCCAGACCTCTCACTTGAACCTTTGCAGCAATTCCTGAGTCTGGCTAGCTGTATGGGGCCTGGCATTGTCATGCAGAAGAATGACGCCTTTGCTCAGTAATCCAGGCCATTTGCGTCGGATGGCTTCACGCAATTTCGTTAAGGTGGCACAATAACGATCGGCATTAATGGTATGGCCACGCTCCAAATACTCGATTAGGATAACACCAGTCGTATCCCAGAAAATGGTTGCCATCACTTTACGGGCAGAGGGTGTGACCTTAAACTTCTTCCTCGTCGGTGATCCAGCTTGTTTCCACTCCATCGTGGCTCTTTTGGATGTGGGGGTGAAGTGATTAAGCCATGTTTCATCACCGGTAACGATGCGATCAATGAAGTGTTGGTCATCTGAATGGTATCGCTGAAGAAATGTGAGGCTGCACATCATTCGAGTGGCCTTATGCTCCGCGGACAACGCGCGTGGAACCCAGCGGGCACAAACTTTGGAATATCGCAACTCATCGGTTACGATACGCTGAACGTTACCATAACTCAGGTCCAACTCTGAGGCAATCTCACGCACGGTTACTCGTCGATCCCTTTGGATGATTCCTTCAACACGTGCCGTGTTGATATCCGTCCTTGAAGAACTTGGACGGCCGCTCGCTTCCATATTGCGGTTTTCCACATGCTCCCTGCCCGCTTGAAAAGAACGACACCATTTCGCTACCTGTTGTCTACTCCTTGCTTTGTCCCCCGTATACCTCAACGATTTGTCTATGAATTTCGGATGCGGCCACATTCTTGGCTCATAAGAATCAAATTACGGCTCGCACCTCTATGCGAGACCACTTTTCTAGACGTCGTGCCATTACTGCCGCTCTTAAGTGTCTGCGTACTGACGCTACTTACTCGTAGAACCGCTGTAGGACAACTAGCGCCATCTGTCAACCACCGTGGGTGGAAATATTCGCTCCACAATTATTACGTTTCAAACGCTTCTGCTTGTAAACTTTTTCTTGGATCACCCTACGTATATATATAGACACTGTGGACGCGTCTATATATAGAGATGCGTTGCTTTGGCTAAACTATACGTTGAATTATATTGTAGTAAACTATTCAATACAGTCAAGTTATTATTTAGGAATAAAGACGAAAACGTTGTAGCCGATGTAAAAACCCACGGGATTGAGATTTGAACCTTATGTCAAAACTTGTGGAGACGATTGATAAAAATTTTTGTGGAGTTAATACTTAGCACAAATCAATATAAAATTTTGAATTTTATATCTTATTCATCTAATATTCAAGTATAGTCTTTAAAATATGAGTAACGTCCAAAGTTCTTAGTTGATAACATATAACAATTTTTAAATGAGGTAGGTAGCGTAGATAATTTATTATTTTTAATTATTATATTCATCATTTTGAATTATAAAAATATTCAATTTTAAATTAATTCAAAGATAATCGATGCACAATATTCTTGGTTAACAATACTGTTGTTAACACAAATAGATTCGATGGTTTTCCCACACGTGAGCATACAATATATAATTGCCCATGGGAAAAACATGTATTTTCTAAGTCTAAGCCGCAAATACACATTATTTGGCCTTGAGACTTATTTATGGTCATTGCGAAAGCTAAACGAATTGGAAACTGAAGCCATTTGAAGGATGTCGCAGATTCTGACGGTATCAACGGAATGCGTGGCAACAGGACCACTTCTCGTGTAAATTTTCCAGTCAAAAAGGTTGCTTCAAGAATATGTACGGTGATATTTTTGATGACCAAATGTGTACTATTGCATAATCGAGGTGGAATCACATTATGCAGAAGAATAATAGGTGAACCAGTTTTCAACCGAAGATTATGTGGTGGTTTTCCTGGCATATCCAGAGAATTTAAGAAATCAATTTAAAAATATACACTTTCGTTTTCATCAACAACAGTATCGATTGATTTAAAAAACACCAGATTACTTGGTGACAACTGTTGTATTTGGAAGTTAATTTTGTCAACATCAACATTTTTGGCTGCCAAATTAGCCCGATTACTGAACCAGTTATGATCCAAGGGATTATTCTGTATGTCCGGGAAGATACTCTCAATTAATTCATTTTTTGCCTGGACAACAGAACAGAAATTGTCTGGTAATTGAACGCATTGCATATTTGGTTGTAGTTCTATTCTACCGTTTCTAATATCTAGCAATTGTTCAGAACATTTGTGCTGATGGATCATTTTGTAATTGTACGCGCATGTTTATGGTCAGTCGAAGTGTTTCGATACTTCGCCATAAGAACGATTGCTTTAAACATGCGCTAATCTCATCAGCGAAAGTTGAGCGAGGAATGACTGGAGTACAATCCCTAGAAAACAATATAGATATATGGTTCAGAAAATTTCACACAAATATATTCATAATTTTTTCAGTTATCATTGTCACCGTGCACAAATTATGCGTAAAAAGCAGTTTTGAGAAAAACGTATTTAAAGTTTAAATCATTGTACCTTTACATAAAATTAACTATGTGGTAGGCTGAAATTTTCCAGATTTGTATGTTACACCTTCATTAACCTCATCTTTGGCAAATTTTCATTTCTTTTTAGATCTATTTTTTTTTCAGGCTGTTTTCACACTACTTGATGAATGCCGTCTTGATTCAGTTATCCGCTCTTCATCCACTTGAGCAAACCCTTTCAATGTATTTGTTGCTACTTGCACATCAGCTGCATTTAAGACATCAAACAAACCTTGAAACCCTTTATTAAACTGTATGACGACCAAGAAGTCGCCTAATCGTAGAGTTTGCAACTCTCTCAACGAAATCTTCTCTCTCTTTCGGTATAAATTTCCCCAAAACGTCATTAAAACTTTCATTTGCTTTTTCCCATGCAAACATTTATTCAGTAAATGCTTGTCGCATAGTTTCATATAATGAACTTAATGATGTTCATTATGATCTGGGGTAGTCCTTTACCAGTATCATTATATTACCAGTATTTCGAAACCTTGAATCCACACGCTTTTGAATGCGTCCTATACATTCAAACTTAGTGACTATCCCCCCCTAAATATTTCTAATCGAATCAGAACCGTTTCAATGACCATCTCAATAAAAATGCGAATATTTTAATTTTCTCATGTGAATTGATCTTTCATACATGCGATAGATACCAATGGGGTCCATGGCACCACCCACGTTTCACACACTTATGAGTAATTCTACCTTCAGAATTTTTTTGACAAAATTTGCACATTTTTGACATAATTTCAATGTCTAGTACTTTGCCAGTATCTATGGATATGGCACTAACTCATCCATTCAGAGACAAATGTCCTCTTCGTGCCATGTTCCATCGACTGACACGCCGCACTGAACAATTTCATCAAAATTATTTTTCTCATGAATCTCAGTGGCAGCCTCATTCATAATTTCATGTGCCACATTACTAGAAACATTATCCAATTTTTTTTTTTCCAAGACAACTGTAAGCTGTCTTAGATGGAATGTTCAAATTCATAGCTGAACACAGCTTTTTTTTGCAGCAGAATGTCCATTTCCAATAATCCTCAAGCCAAAAACAAATGCAAGGTTGATCCTTTGTTTAGGTTGCATTTGTTCACTTTTGGAGATGTACTAAGGGAGATGGAATATTCACAGTTTGGACATTTTAGTAACAAATTAGATGCTAAGCCAAATACTGATTCTCCGAAAAACTTTATACCATTTTGAAAACACTCAAGACAATTAAATGAGGAAATCAAATCATTTAAAGGTTAAAGTAGGGAATAAGGTGTCCCCTAGGCGATTGGGGAATCTTTAGTTCGGTAATGATTGAGTAGCGATTTGTTATGATAACCCTAAGAATTCATGCACGTTTGGCAACCTATCAAGGAAGTCGCCAATCACCTAGGGGCACCCTTTTCCAGATTTTAACCCATTAAAATTTTTTAAATTAATTACTATGTTATGATATTTATTTTCTAAATTATCAATTGGTTTTGAATGTGACTGAAGTTTTGATTCATTTAATGTTGTTGTAACACATCTATCAGAGTTCTTCTCATCCAAATTCTTGATGTAACGGTTTCCCTTAAACTTATAGTTTCGAACAGAACTTCGATTTTTCCTATTAGCCAAAGTTTTTACGAAATACTAATTCCAACTAATAAAATTAAAAATATATAACTGAATTTAATTTCTATCAAAATCAATCCCAACATTTGAAATGAGTACTACCGTAAACACAGTCTAAGCTTTGTAAACACAATATTGTTGCCAAACGTTTTGAAGAAATTGGATGTTGCCAATCGACAGATCCTAAAAGCACAAATTAAACAAATAATTTGCAATAAAAAATATCGTGACTATATATTAAGATAAAAACTACCCTATCTCTCAAGTTGGTTTAGTTTTTATTAACGTTGCACTAGAAGCAACACTAGGGCTATTGGCGACGGACCTCGTAATTTTGAACCACGGTCAAGTGACGAGGACGACACCTGAGCTGGCATCCCCCTCTCCTAACATCCACACCACGCCCTGGGAGGACTTTGGGCCCCGAACAGATTTAACATGCATCAGCCCCGGCTACACGGCGGCCAAGGATCGAACCCGCGACTGAACGAAAACTGCTGGCCGCTAGTCTACGACCTTGACCACTAGGCTACCGCGGCCCATCTCTCAAGTTGGACCAAACTGCACACAGTGTGCAAAATTTTATAAAATCGGTTCATTAGTTTAGGAGTTCAACGCGGACAAACGTGACAACAAATTTATATATATGGCTCTCTCTCCTATTCTATTTACCACTCCACGAGGTGACATTGAACTAAAATTAATTAACTGCATTAAACGCACTACATGATGGGTATTTAGTGTAATTAGAATTTGAACTCTCGACTGGTCAGAAACGTCGCTAGCCAAGAACTCGTAAACATAACCATTTGGCAACCGTAATCATTATTTCACTGCAAGAAGATATTATTACGAGCACGAGATGACGCTTCCCTGCAACAGCTTTCTTATGAAGGAAAAGAGATATTTACTGAGATTTCTTCAATCAGCTAAGAAGAGTTTAAGCAATGACCTCTTTGCCTTGGCGACTAACTGAAGTGTTGAAACCTAGACTGCGAAGAAAGTTACGGACTTTTCTTGAATTTTTCCCTGTGTCGTCACATCTGGCTGGTGTAAATACGCTGAGAGCCAGATACAGAGTCAATCTAGATAGATTCATCAAACAACTATTTATAATGCATTTTTACTTAATTTCAGCGAAACAATAGCATCAGACCTCGAAAAACATCAATCCACAGGAGCTGTATGCCTCGATATTCAGAAGATCTTTGATAGAGTGTAAATTGATGGATTAATTTACAAATTTATCATAAATAACTTCCCTACTCACCAAATAAATTCTTGTGCAAAAAAAAAACAGAAACTTTCAGGTTAAAGTTGGGACTTCCTTCTCAAAATCTATAACCATTGACAATGGTGTAGTCCAGGACTCTTAGTTAGGACCAATATTATTTAATATTTCCCTAAATGATATCCCCAATTGTTCTCTTGCAAGTATAAATTTGTATGCCAACGACAATGCTGTACTTGCTAAATATAAAACCCCCGAGATTGTTAACAAGCTCTCAACCTCCGTCTAAAATTTTTAGAAATGCATTTCAATACTTGAAAAATCAAAATCAATGTGGAGAAATCAGCAGCAGTGATGTTTACTAGAAAGGAATTTCCACCACCTCCACCCTGTATGATATTCAAATTCCGTTTTCCGAGTCCACAGAATACCTAGGCATTATTTTTGATAAAAGACTCACTTTCAGACAAGACCTTACACGCTCGCGTGATATAAATACAGTAATCTTACAAAAAAAAATTATATCCTTTAATTGGACAGAATTAAAAAATGACTTCAGAAAACAAAATGCTTCTCTACATCTCCGTTATGCGAGCAGTAATCACCTATGTTTGCCCGGTTTGAGATTTTTCTTGTAAAAGTAATATCTACTAGAATCAAAATACTAGATTCTGCTCAAAATTCTACATTTAGAATGATTACTAAATCCAGGTGGTTCATAAAGAACTCCGAAATCCGTAAAGCTCTAAGAATCAAAACCTTCAGAAAACATATCTAAGTTATTTCAATTAACTTCTTCTCATCCCAAAAAAGCAATAATAATCTCAATATGCAAAACCTCGGAATATATCACCCACGTCCCAAAACCAATAGTCCAAGACAGATTCTCCTCGACTCATATGAACCACCTTGATTTTTTTCCATTTATTCCATATTAAAATCAATATCTTCTAAAATTTGTCTCTCTTCAAACTCCAACGCGGGTTAAACAGGTTCCTCTCACCCATCATAGCCAAACTCCAAGACAACCAACAGAAATAGATGGTATCACCATCCTTTCAAGCTCTACCTTCCCTCCCAACTTCAAGATGACGTTAGAACCCAGAAACCACCCTCACAAGACCACTGAAGATAGAGCTTTCCCATTGGTTCTCCATCTCCCCACCCCCTGCTTCTGCTGCAACTTCAACAAAAAATTATTCCCTAATTTCCCTTGCTAACTTTGTCCTACCTCCACTTTCAGTAGACTCGTCCTGTTGCATTGCTAGGCTTCCCGGCATTTAAGCGCTAGTAACTTCAAGTTTATAATAACCAAGTTAAACGTCACAACTCAAGTCGTCTCCGCAGCTCCCTGCAAGATCCGGGCTTAAAGGAGCTCTGCCCACTTCTCACTCCCACTAGTTTTGAAACTAGTGGGAGTGAGGAGTTCATTCCGCATTTCAAAATTTTATCAAGCAAAAATACACGACAAATTCCTTACCGAATGAAAGCAACATTGCAGAAGATTCATAATCTGTATGATTCTGACACTTTACATGTAATTTAATAAAACCAAGATTAGCACTTGATCATAATAAATGTACAACACATTATCGTTTTTGTTTAATTGAAAATAAATACATGATACAAGCAAGGCGATATTCACATTTGTGTGAAAACACTAGAATTTCACACAAAAAGTATCCATTTATTGATAGTTTGAATAGGCTCAATATAACAAAATATTTCATACACATAATTAGCAATAAATTTACATATTTAATTATCAACAATGAAGAAGTTCTATAAGAAAACGAATTTAAGTTCTCTATAAAGTTTGAAAACAGAATATATCATCCAAAAAAACTATACAAAACTTTTGAAATGTCCAGCATAAATAACAAATTACTTAATAAATAATAATATAGCTTTCTATCACAGTATTCTAGAAGGGGTTTTCTAAGGCAGCAATTAAAGTACTTTTTCATTTAATACATACAGGGAGATAAAATATTCAGCCAATTTTTAACTGATATAACTGCAAAAATATAAGCTGTACTCTTCAGTGCTAATGGGAGGAAGAAAAGTGGATATTAAACTTTAATTTTCCCACGTTTAACTTTTCTATATGTGCTACTAGACAGAACACAAAACTCATTCCTGTGTTCAAAGTGACTATAAAGAAAATTTATTTTCCATGTTGCAAATCTCAAAAAGACAACAAACAACCAAACAGCATTCTGTGTTTTATTAGAATACATAAATTTTCCATATTTTTTTGTTTCAGTGCAGCAAACATTCAAAAAAAAATATTGATCTCATAAGAAAGGCCATCAAAGCCTTTTGCAGTGGCATCACCAATTCTAGAACATGATAGTTTATGTAAAAGAGAATCCGTTCTGATAAGCACATTGCAGTAGATAAGAGTTAAATCCAATGCTTGTTAAACAATACAAAGAGTTATTAATGGACTCCAAGAGTTACTATTGACTTTATACTTTTGAGACTGGGTAAAGTGACACACACATGGACAACATCTCCACTGGCATCCATATCGGTGAACTTCCACACCATCTCAAAGTGAAGACATTCAATCTCAACAGATTAAATGCCCAACAACCCTATTACATGATGGGTCTTCAGTGAATCAGGACTCAAACCAATGATTTTTGAAGAAACAATGTTGGACATGAGCTCTTGAACAAGATTGTTTGCTACCATAGCATAGATAGAATTTGAGACCATTTTATGCACAGCCCATAGAAATCAACATATTTTGCTGTGAACTTGGAGTTTCACAACTGTTTTGAAGATTTTACAACAGTGATTACATCTGATACTGCACTGAACAGTTATTATAGAAATCGGAGCCCCTTGACAATGATATGCGGCACATTTTTTTGCAATATCATGCAAAAAATAATGAAAAGCTGTAGCTTTATTGAAAGACTAGTCTTAGCAATGAGCTAATGTACCTTCCTTTCCGGTGGAAAAGTAAATTATCATAATATACAATATGAGTATGGAATATCCACATGTTAATTCTCCTAAAGCGAATGTCTTTGCGATAGTCTGAACGAGAAAGGCATACAGCACTTTTTTTTCCCAACAAAAAAAAAAACTCTTAAATGTTATTTATCTAAATATGTTACAATTATGGTTGTTTCTACAATTAAAAGAGGACTGGGCTATTCATATTCCAACAAGATTGAGTTTCAAAATAGGTACAGGGAAGTTGTTCCATTACATCAACAAGGAAATCTCTTGATGTTGAATTGACCAATTGGTGATAATGGCTTGGCCTTATTTAGATGGCTCCCTTGGTCTCCATATCATATGGATAGTGTTTTTTTCCTTGGGAGTTACATTTAAAGATAATGTGTATGTACCACCATTTTCAGCTACACTGACAAAGCTCAGGGATCAATACTTTTTTTGAAATATAGCACATTTAAACTCAAAGAATTTTTTGTAATCCCCTTACAGATATATATACCTATACATAATTTTTTAAAAATAGAACTTAATTCCTTCTACCTTTCAAATTTCATTAATTTTTAAATTAATTTGCCTTCTCTCTCTCTCTCTTGCAAAATGAAATACTCCATTTCTTTAACACTTGTGTACATCCCCCTTTTCAGATCAAAAATGAAATCTGGCTACATAACCTTCAATTTCATTAAGGCAAAACTCTGAGCAAGGATAATTAAAAAGACAAAACTTTGTAAACAAAAACTCCAAAGATGCATTTTAATAGTTTCATAGTTTTCAGCAAAATAAAAATGTAAATAATGGTATATTAAAAATATTTTAGACTTTTTTTTTTTAACAATTTCGAAAATAAATCATTATGCTTCATATAATCATGAATCAGAACACTACTACTTGAACATCTGAAATTAACATGCACAACATATTAAAAATATGTATTTAAAAACAAAAGAAAAATCAATGTCTCCAAAAGATACTAGCAACACAAACAATTTCTCATAGCAAAAGATAAAGATGTAATCTAATAATTTCATATAATTCAATAAAATAAAAATATAAATAATGGTGATATATTAAAAATATTTATTGAAGTCTTTTATCATAAACTAGTTTTATGACAATTTCTACAACAAATTTCGATGCTTAATATAGTCATGAATCAAACTACTACAACTGTAACATCCGAAATCAACGTACACAACATATTAAAAATATATTATATATGTATTTAAAAAAAGGAAAAAAAAAATCAATGTCTCTAAAAGATACTAAAAACATGAATGATTTTTCATAATAGATAAAGAAAGTAGAGGTTTCCTGATAAATTTAATTAACATAATAGATTAAATTATGTCTATAAATCTACGAAAGTTCTTGAAAAATAGCTTTCAATAGCCAAAAAAATAATTATACATGAATATAATCAATACATAGATATAACAGAGAGCGAATTTATAAATTCACATTCAACAACCGCCCCATATATGTTAATTCTAGCAATGAATTACAGTATATATATAAGATGGTTGAGACACTGGGAATTAATCTTTTCATAATGAAAGTAAAAAGGAACAATTAACAATCATTTGCTCATTTTTCATTCCCCAAATAAATATATACAAATTAACATTAACAATTAAAATACCACAAGTACACATTACAACCAACACCAATTTCACTTAAAAACACCTTTTCTATTAATGTGCCCAGTATCATGAAGTTGAACATAACTGCTTTCATTCTGCAAGACAGAACCAGCCTCATCTCTCTGAAAGCCAGGTGAAATTAGCTCATAATCTGGAGCTACTCGATATCGCTTAGATGGATTTAAATCCGCCTCTTCCAAACTTTGGAACATTTTGGGATAGGATTCTTCATAAAATTCTGCTCTCTTAGGAATCATGTATTCACCTTGACTTTTGTTAATGCTTTCTCCACTTATCTGGTTTTCAACATGGTTAGAATCAACATCATTGGAAGATAACAAAACCCGAGAAGAGCCTGTAAAAAAATGATTTTGAATTAACTATTTCTTTAATATTCAATATGAAAAGAACTAACAAAAACAAAGTCAAGAAAAGAAATTATATGAATAACTGAGTTTATTAAAAGGACCTGAAAATATTTCCTTATTTTATGTAATAAATATAATGTCATTCAAGGTAAAAGAAAGCTTAGATTTAAATCATTGACCATATGCTTCTTACCAATACACTGTTCAGCAACTTTTCTTTCCCATAAGTTCAGCTAGTAAGAGATTTTTCGTAACATTTTGATAGGCAGGGGGGGGGGGGATTGGCTAACAAAAAGGACTGAAAATAGAGAAGAATCACTAGGGTATTTCAGGGGCAAGTCATCTGTGTTTACTAAAGACAATAAACCAAATGAGAAAGAAAAGATCACAAGTTACCTAGGGGCAAGAATTGCTTACTTAACCTAATAAAGTTGAGCTCCTATGGTAATTTTGATATTCAAAATAACATTTTACAAGATCTTATTAACATTTTTTGACAAGATGAAAAAATTTTAAATTAGAAAATCAAATCTGAATCTATATTGCCAAATCACTGAAAGTATTTTTTCTGCGAGTTTCAATACAAAAAAAATAGTCAACTTTGGCAACTAAGTGTTCACATTTACTTCTCAATATGTGGCTTACCAGCAACTGGAGGCATTTCATTCTTGACAGGAGACAGTAATTTTGATTGCAAGGAATTTGGAAAAAGACTTGGTAACAGAAGCAAAGCAAATGATACAATAAGAACCTAAAAAAATGGATTTGAACAAAAGTTAGAATTCAATCAAAATGCAATATAATTATGACACAAGATTATTACTACATTAATATAATTTATAAAAATAGTATACAATAAGTTGCTATGAAGTGAAAGATAATTCAGTTTATTCAAAATAAAGAGCATATGCAAGAAAAATTTTCATTTACATTTACCGTTAAATTTATTTCTTCATTTAATTTTTATATGATTAAATACATAATTTAATACCAATTTCTGCACCAAATTATCAATAAAAGGAATCAGATTTATTAACTGAAAAATACTATTGTAATAAAAAATGATATTTGATTAATATTAACAAACTTTGAAAACATAAAATTTTTATTCATAAAAATATTTTCCAACGTATTTTTAAGATACTTACATTCTTAAAATTATTTATAGTAAAAAATGAAAGAAAATAAATAAAGTTCTTCTTGAAGCTCTTTTATTTAAAGAGTTGTTCATTTTAATATCAATAGGAAAAATTATCTAGTTAAAGAGATATGTACATTCTGAATATTATTGAACTTCACAACTACTAGCAAAACATAGCTAAAAATATTATAATCCCAAAAGGTGTATAAATTTCAAAATACAATTCAACTACATATGTTAAAAAATAATTGCAGAAAACTAGAAGTAATTCAAAACAATAAATTCATAAGATTTTTAACCATAATAAATTTGCGATCTCCAGTGATAATAATATACAAACAAAATACAGATTCGTAAAAAAAAATTTAATGTAACATATATTCAAATTTGTAAAGTTTTAAAAGAAAAAACATCAATTACCATAAGACATGTGCTTGTTTGAACCGTTTTTCCAGTTGAATTAGAAATTATGGACTGAAGATGCTTAATTTGATCAAGCAAAGTCCTAAAAATAATATTTGAAAGGAATTTAAATGTACAATATAAACTAGATATCTATTTTTTAAATTAAATATTAGTGCTCTTAACCATAAATATTTTAAAATTCACTTAAAAGTTGTAAGCCAGAAATTTGATAAGAATTAAATCTCATTTCCAGCCCCTATTAAATTTTCTAAAACACATACACAAATATATATGTAAACAAATTGTTATTTTCATTAAATAATGGGTTTTTCATTCACTTACATTTAAAAAAGAAAAAAAAAATCTGATTCATACCAAATGTAATACTAAATATTTCCTTTCAACTACAAATATCACTGTATTTTCCTTACTTTTGCTGAGTTTCTAAAGTTTGCACTTTCTTCTGCAGCCTGATGTTTTCTGAAGTACAAAGCTTGACTCTATTAAAATAATTTGTAATATTTTATTTGGTTTATTACAACAATACAAATTCAAAACATAATTTTATGTATAAAATATATACATATTTTAAAAAAATAGAAAAAATGTAGGTTAAATTTCAGTATAGAGTGTCCCCTTTGGCAATTGCAGCAAAACATAGGTGTGATAACAATTTACATGTGGCAATTTAGGTTTGGTAACCCTGAAGTGTATAATTTGATAGGGAATTAACAAATGTCACATGTTCTCTATTCTTGATTGTTATTGGTTAAAAATGGCACGCACATGGTTTTGAAATATATTTTGTAACATCAAGGATTACTTTTATTTCTTCGGTGGATTGTAGTTAAAAATTGATGCATGTCGAAAAGTATAATTTATGTTTCTATGATTTGGGGGTGGGGAAGTAAAATGAGCGTTTTACAGTAGTGTATGGAAAAAAAATTTAATTGCACGGAAGCTTGAATGTTCGGGTTTGTGGAGTTCCATAAAAAGTCACTATATGGGCACTGTACATAGGTGGGCGGATCAATTTGATTTGTACCTTGCGAAGTTCATGTGGCAAAAATTGCACAAGACCTGCAAACAAGATTTCCAACTATTTAACAACTTCCTGGATTCTATTGTTAAAATTTATCTACCAACTGAGGAACTCAGTTAACATAGGTAGGTGCTTTTTTACGAATTCTTTTTACATAGCATTCCACTTTACGTAAGAAAGTCATGTTGCTTATGCATTATTACAATAATATGTAATATTATTGCTTTATAATAGTTCTAATTTTATAAATAATTATTTACAAATAATAATTGCCGATAAGTAATTATTTATAAACAATTACTTTTTTATAAATAATTATTTATTAATAATTGTTGCTAAATTATTTATATATAATAATTGTTTATAAATGATAAATATTTATTAATTTTTAAATCCTTAACATTTACATGTTATTCCTCCGAATGAATCCCCACCTATTTTGATTAGCTTCTCATTTGCCACATCTTCATGACGTCACCTGAGTTTGGAGACCTTTCTTCGGAGTCGCCAAGTTTTGCTGCAATCACCAAGAGGGACACCCTACTTTAACCAAAATGTAAACCTAAAATATTGTTTACCTATTTTCTAAACCATCAACATAATCTTTCTTGCGTTTACGACTCTCTTGTGCAGATTGCTGTTGAAAAATTAGAAATAAGAGACAAACATTATTACAAAATTATATTTATCTATATATATAAAAAAAAATATTTCTTTCTGCAACTTTAGAAGTATAGGTTTCATAATGAGAATAAAAAAACCTTTCCGAGTAATTTCTAGAAAATTACCAAAAGCAGCATGAAATATTCATAATTCTGATTCAGAATCATTTTGAAATCCAAAATAAAATGCCCATTCTTAATAGAAAATCTACTTTAAAAAAAATTCCTGGTTGTCCCCTATATGGAACACAAAATTACTATTACATTACAATAATACAAGATATTCCTTAAAATATTTTTCAGAGACTAGGTAATCTCAAAATTCAAACCATTTTTTTTTATTATCAAAAATACATGGTTTCTTCTATTTTTTTAAAAGCTAATAAACAAGTTCAACAAAAATAGACCCACATCACTTCATTACAACATTTCACATAAAAAAAAAATGAAATTTAAAAAAGTTTACAGGAATATACTTGTAAATAATGCAAGGGAAAGGGAATCTTAATTGTGAGACTTTTCCCCATGTCCCTCATTATAGAACAATACATGCCTTTCAGTAATTAATACTTTCTCATGTATGCGCTTATTATTACAACTCTAAGCTCTATTTCAATATAAATAAAATCTTTTACAATAATTTTTTTAAAAAATTAAATACAATTTTTAAAAAGATTAATATAAATTTATATTTTTATCAAAAATATCTCCCAAGCAATTTGTTGTAACAAAATAGCTTTTGAAAGCTTTGTTTATTTACAAGAGTAAAAACATTTATCATAAAACTTATTTTATAAAGTTTTCAAATAATTAGTCAAACAATGAACAGAAATAGTTGCGTAGTTTTGAAAATATTTCACTTTCTTTTGTTTTAATCTAAATAATCAAACATAAAATCATCGCTTCCATTTAAACTAATCATAACGCAATTCTTTAGTTTCATTGCTATTACACACCTTATTCCTGATTTTTCTTCTAATTCTTTTTAATTCTCTTTCTTCAGCCTGGAAGAAAAAAAAATTATTTACGTTAATTTCAAAATTTAGTGATTTTTTTTTATATTTGTCACACTTGGAAGCAACACAGGGACTATGGTGACATAGACCTTATAATCGTGACCCTAGTCAGATGATGAGAATGACACTTGAATTGACATAACACTCTAATTTCCACACCATCCCAAAGTGAGAACATTAAAGCCTAGTCAGATCAAACGTGCATTAGTTCTGCTCCACGATGGGTCTTGTCAAGTAATGAACCCATGATTCGCCAGAAACAATACAGGCCATGTGGTCACAAACATGACCACTCTGTTACCACTACTGATTAATGATTTAGAAATTCAAGCCTTTTTGTGTAGATAACAGAAAGATTTATTTTTATTTTATTAATATTTTAATGAATAATCTACCATTAGATTTTAATGACACATGTAGCACAGAAGTGAATAATACATATCTTACAATTAAAACTATTTTTCTTAAAATGATACTTTTTCAATAAATATTACCATGCAATGTTACAAAAATACCATTTTTTTTTAAAGTCCAGAATGAATACCAATTCATTCAAGGACAAAAGAATTAAAATAAAATTAAAAAGTTCTATGCTAAGGACAGATTTAGCCATCAAAGGTGCACTTCCTTTTACAATTATTATTAAATTATTCAAATAAGAAAGTAAATGATAAATTATTAAATTGAATATAATAAGTATATGTAAATAAAATTGAAGCAAATGATAAAAATTTGAAAAATGATCTGGTATGCCAAAAGGGATCTACCTAAAACAGTAGCCCCTTGGGTGGCTAAAAAAAACTGGCTGCTTCACAGCCATCTTAAAATTCTGAATAAAGTTATTTATTTTCAGTCATATCTTGATATCAGTTTATATATGATTTAAAGTAATACATAAATCGATAAGTAAATAAAATACTTAATTTTCATATCTGTTTCACTTCAATCCAATAAAAAAACTGGAGGAAATTTATTACGACATATTTTTAAAAATTTAGTTCACTAATGGTGAAAGCAGGTATCAGACATATATTTTTATCTCAATCCAATAAAAAATTAAGGAGAAATTTATTATGACATATTTTTGAAAATTAAATCTGTTAGTGGTGAAAGCAGACATAAAAAACATAGGCAAAAACAAGATAAATTTTTGAAAATTGGCGAGTGACATTTTTGGGTTAACTAAAACAATAGCCCCTTAGGTGGCTAAACAAGCAATTTAGATAAAAGGGTGAAAAAGAGGTTCATCCAACCATAAAAATTTCAATCCAATTAATGTACTAAACACACTAATTGTTATATAAATTCAAAATTGAGCACTGTTTATTTTTTTAAGAAATTTCATCTTTCATCTCATGCTGAAATAAATGCAACAAAAAAGAAAACTATTGTAAATGATAACAGTTCAGTTTTCAAACTGATTTACATTAACAATTTTCAAAAAATTTCCTTCAATTTAAAAAATGTCTTTTTATCTGACGTACCATTTTATTAAGACTCTAGTCTGATGTAACACTGCAATAGTGTATATAAATAACGGTTTCTACATGTATTTTTCTTTGTGTCCAGTATATTTAAGTATTTGAAATGCAATAAAGATATTAACTGAAAGAATGTCATTCAACTTTAATTATACAACTGAAAGATCCTTGAGTGAATAAACATTTTTTAGATAGAGAATCATTAATTTACTTAAGAATCAATACAAATAACTTCACTTTCTAAGATTGAATCTAGGTAATACATTTGAAATCAAACAAATTGTGTCGATCTCATTAAAATATTACTTACACAATTCTCAGCTTTCCTCCTATTAAAAACTGTTTTGATACATATTTCTTTAGTATATATTGGGAAAATAATGTAGTGTCAGTTTCAAAATAGCAACTAAAGTTATCACTATGCATGCATTTCTGTTATTCATCACAGAATTTATAGTTGGATAATACCTATTTTTATTTCCAGGAAATAAGTAACAAGCCTATCTACAAATTGTAAAAACTGTTTTTCAAAATGTTTCAAGAATTGTCTTTTAATGTGAATTTTACAATGGTAGATTTTACAGCCTTAATACCTTTTTTTTTTTTTTTTTTATTTTTTTTTTAACAAAAAGAGCCAACTGATAATGTTAAATTAAAAAGAAATTTAGCAACAGAATGTCCTAATGTTGTGATGAACAACTGTCTAAATTTCTGTATCCATAATTGTAAATGAAATGTGTTGTGAATTATTGGTATAAATCAGCAGATAAGTCAAAAAAATCAAGAAAAAAAATCAAGTTTAAGAACCATGATTAAAGAAAAAAAAATTTACGCAGACGTACAAAAAATTGTAGATAGGAGTTTTAAGAATAATTTAAATATAATGAAGGAACATCAGACAACATAAAGCAAATAACAATTCCTTTTTAATACTAAAGAGTTCTGAGAAATGGTCAGATACATTAAGAAAAGAGTTCACTTTCTTAAACATAATCAATTTTTAAAACTATAGTAAAAAGAATAAACATTTACCCTTGTAAGAGGAAGATGTGTGGGAATCTGTAAGCCTTCCTTTTTCATCAATTTCTTTTCATCTTCAGTTAAATGCAGAGTTTTGGTACCCTATTTAATTACATATAAATAATTAAAATTGTTAAAATAATTTTGAAAAACATTGCAAATATTTATCTAAGAAATGTAGGAAGTCAAATGATAAAATTACATAAGTCTAACACAAACGGAATATATAAGAAAATTCAGATTTTTTTGGGGGGCAACCATAAAGAATGGTTTATATATAATTCTTACATCTAAATGAAGGATCTTATGGAACCAAGCACTGTGGCTATGGAACTATAGTACTTAAAATATATTGTAACACATCAATCAATAACTCCCGAGACTAATCCAGAGATGGCGCTCGTAGTAAACCAGTAACCAGGTATTTCTAGAGTACGAACCTTTGCTTGAAACGTGTCAAAATTTTAAGTCGATCGGACCAGAAACAGCTGAGTTATCGAGGTTGGAGTAAAGTCGTTTTGTAGTTTGTTTAAAAAATGGAAAAAACCGAGTTTCGTGTTCTGATAAAACATTGTTTTTTAATGGGTAAAAACACCGTGCAAGCGAAACAATGGATTGAAAAATGTTACCCGGACTCTTGTCCATCAAAAGCAACGATTTGTCGGTGGTTTGCCGAGTTTAAACCTGGTCGTACCGACACAAATGACGCGGAACGCTTGGGTAGACCTGTGGAAGCCGTTACACCGGAAAATGCGAGTGAAGTGACAAAAATTATAATGAAAGATCGTAAAGTGAAGCTCCGTGAGATTGCTGAGATGACACAGATATCATATGAAAGTGTATTTACTATCCTTCATGAAAAATTGAGCACGAAAAAGGTTTTTTCCAAGTGGGTGCCGCGATTGCTTTCGATGGAACAAAAACAGCAATGAGTCGATGATTCAGAAAGCTGTTTATCGCTATTTACTCGCAACAAAAAAGATTTCTTGCGGGGGAAAAAAAAAAAAATGTTTATCGCTATTTACTCGCAACAAAAAAGATTTCTTGCGGGGAAAAAAAAAAAGATTTGGAAAAGCGTTGGAACGATTGTATCACCCTAAAAGGTGATTAACAAAAGGTGTAATGTTGATGAATAAAAAAAAAATTTGCAAAAAAAATGTTGTTTTCAATGTTATTCTCGGGACGTATTGATCCATGTGTTACTATTCATTCTCATTTAGATCTATTTCACAATTGACTAATTTTATCCATCTTAGATGATTAATATTTAAATTTGTTTATATTCTTTAAAACTTCAATACAATAATTTCATATTCAACAATAAATCATATCTTACAACATTACCATACAGCAGTTTATTCATAAAAAAAATTATACACATACCGAATCAAAGAAACTTGAGTCATCTTCTAAACTTCGTTTTCTTCCACCAACTGGTTTCTAAAATATTTATATATATATATATTTGCTGAAAATGCATCCAAAAACTTCAAAGTCAAGAGGTGCAAGAACAATAAATGCGAACAAGTAGAATAATATAACAATTTCAATTCATATATACATCATTATTAACTCAGTATAATATGTTTATCCATTTTAAACATGCATTTAATATACTAAATAGTAAAAACTGTAATAAAATGTTAAATATAAAAGCAGGAAACAAGCTATCACACTCAGTTTTTTCTTCATTTTAAGTAAATAGTTTCATCCACCATAATGTACTTATCAACTGTGTATTCCTAGATATTCCTAGAACTGTGTATTCCTTAGCAATTTCCTATGACTCAAATGCAAAGCAAAAGAACTAAATATATAGATGAGATTATAGCCCATTAAATCAAATTACAGCAGTATAAAAAGTAAATAAACTTGTTCACGATTCATATTACAGATAAATAATTTAATAGTTAAAATTTGATTTTCTTTTCCCTCCAAGATTCATAGAAACATACAAAAGGAGCTTAAGAGCAAAAGCAAAGGCAGTTGTTTAATTGACTAATATTTTAAAATCAATTTAAAATATTCATTCTTGTATTATAGTAAAACATATTTTAATCATATACCATTAAAAATGTCTTTCCACTCTCCATAACAACTTCTAAAGATTTTGAAGATCATATAAGAGAAACAGTTTGCTAAAAATTCTTTTACCACATTGCAGAATTTTAAATTTCAATACTTAAATTTTTAATAATTTCTGGAAGTTAGCACATCACTAATGCACATTTTGAATAAAATTTCTCAAACTTCCCTTTTCACACTATTTTCATTTGTTATTCTACTAAAACTTTGCATACTAATAAGTAAAAAACATATTTGGGTTGGTTATTCTTTTAAAAATCAGAATTCACATAAGAGTATAAACCAGAACTATGAACAATGATTTAAATAATATTTTAATATAATTTTACAAACATATCGCAAGTAATAATTGTATATTTGCACACTCAAGTTATAGTAAACTTGAGTCTTTTTGTCTTTTTTTATTGTTGTAAAACTTATTCAAAGAAATATATCACTCAAGTACAAAATATTCCAAATTAAGAGGGTCACACAATACTTAATCATTTATTCAACCTTAGATATGTGTAGCAAAGCCAAAAAAATCATTAAAATGCATAAGATGAAAACTCACTTGAATTGGTTTTGGAGACATTATACTTTCAGGAACTAAAATTGTAGAATGGTTAGAATCCTCAGTAGTACATATTTCAGAGGTATAAACTACAACATCAGCACCTAAGTTTACATATACATAATTGATTACTATGAAATTTGAAGGTAATCAAAAAATGAAACATTTTAAAAAGAGTAGTAAGGAATTATATGATAATGCTTTTTTAAGCAATTAATATCATCCCAAGCAACTGCATTAAACAATGTATTTTTAGGCAAAAAGTGAAAGATATTTTGAATATTCAAATTTTTCAAGTGATGACAAATTTGAAGTTAAAATGCTAAGCATTCTAAAAGTAGCATTCTACTTCTTTGCAATATTGAAAATTGTAATTAGAGAAAGAATTTGAAGAAAATTATTTTTAAAAGAGTCTAAAAGAGATGTCAATGATATTTTGGTATTTTTATATTACAGCTAGGCATTTTTTAAAAATTTTGTATGTTTCATCAGCACTAGGCCACAATCTTGATTTGATTTGGTTGTTCCTAAAGATGGTTCAGTTAATTTATTTCTAACTTAGGGAACTGCCTAGCAAACAAAGAATATATTAAGTAAAAAGGGGTTGGACTAACTCATATCTAGTATTCAGTCAAATGCATAGAAATTTTATTTTAAATCAGCCATATAGTGCCAATTTGATATTGAAAATGTTTGATATAGCTTAAAACAGAAAAATAGATGTATAAGCTATTTGTTTCCTTATAATACATGTATAACACACAAACATAAGATTTAAATTCCAAGGAGAATGTATATCAATAATGAATTCGAATGATAGTCTAAAAATTTATATATAACTGTTACAAGAACCAAAATCTTTTTTTCAAATACATCTCCTGAACTTTATATTAATATGAACCTTTTTTTTTAAAAAAAATCAACAATATTTGAAGTAAAACAGTTAGAAATATTGTAAAAATTAACATGCAAAACATATACAAACAATTTACACACACAAAGAACACTTGAAATTGTTGATAAAATAAAAAATTATAAACCATGAATGTTAGATAAATTTCCTAAAAGCAATGAAACATAAACATATACACACCCTCCTTACTGATTTTGTACAGTCATTAATACAATCATTTTAATCAACAGCTATTTTTTAAGCTTATGACTAATTTCGCAACAAAAAAAGATAAAAATTTCCTTCTCACAATAAGTATTAAAACAGCATTGATACAAGAAATTAAATATTTTACTACTGAAAATGACATATTTTAAGGTCATATACTGTTGAATAATTTACAGACCAAAAGAATTTCTTAAACATTCTATTTATAAAAGAAAAAGCATTTCAAAGTTAAATTACTTGTATTATTAATAAAACAAAGTAAAGCACACTATATATATACATTTTCATAAAAATCCATATTTGATACACCATTTAATTACAGATTGTTCATAAGATTTTATTTAATATTCTTTATGAGTTAAGAAATTTTGATCAGTCAAAACCTTAGTTCTATTTTTAACTATAATATGCAAGTCTCAAAATACTTTTAAACAATTGCACATGTTTCTAACAAGTACATCATAAAAATATTAGGTTTTTACAATAATAGTTTAATAAATATGAATTATTAATTTAGTTTGGTAGTGTTTTTTCAAAAGTAAAGCACAGTTTCAAAACAAAATTTTCTGATAAAAACCTTTACTTCTCCTAATGATAATCCTTTAATTATTAATCTGGAATGAGAGAAAAAACACATTAAATATGTGTGTGCTTCTTTATAAAACAATATGTTTAAAATATACGTACAAACACAGGATATGATTTTGGGTGTGAGCAAGTGATGGAGTTAAAAGGCACAGGGGCCATACATGGCTATGTTGTGTCAAACAAGGTATAACTGTGATCTAGATGTTTGAAAAATGGGGGGGGGGGGGAAAAGTTAGGAAAAAAGAGGGGTCAAAAATAGAGAGTGAGAGTGCATGTGATTGCAGATTTTATTGGCACAAGAGCCGATTGTGCTATCATGTATAGGTGTGTTTATATTATTTAATTTAAATTTACTCTGTAGCGACTTAGTAATTCAGTTTTGTCTGCGTCACTCAGGGCAAATGTGGCTATATTAACAAAAAAAGTATAAATGTGATCTAGACAATTGAAAAATGAGAAAAAAGGCAAAAATTGATTGATGAGAAGAACAGTTAAAAACAGAGCAGGATTGCTAGAGTATCCTCAGCACATGCCACCTGTGTTTGTCAAAGACAGTGAACTCCTTGGAAAAGAAAGATCACTAGGGTCACAATTCCTGTACCTACCTAAATACAATAAGCCCCTGACAATGACTTGATTTCAGAAGGGGAAATAGAATATACTAGCTTTTTGAAAAGCAAAATTCAACTTAAAAAATAGTTCAAAAACTTGAAAGCCTTTTTTATATAAGTAAAAGTGAAGCTTGAAAATAAATGCAACCTACACCTAAATTTTTAGAGCCTTTTCCTTAAAATCTATTTGAATTGACAAAGACAAACATATTTGGATTAAATAAATTACAAAAAGGAAACATTACAAATAATTGTAATATCTTTAAAAAATGTCTTAAAGAATTCAATGGTTTTGAATATTCAAACGCAAATGGTAGTAAAGTAATGAATGGCTATAAAATAGCACAAGAGTTGCTCAAAACTTTAGTTAAACTTTTTTTTATTAATAATTAAATGCTATGTGTGCTATCACACAATATACAGAAAAAGGTACAACTTTTTTCTCTCATCACCTTTAAAATAATGAATAACTACAAGGTAGAGCTGATAATTACTATGAAAGCTATTCATTCAAATTTCACTGAAGGTTGCGATTAGATGGAATGTGCAAGTGAATGTGAAAGTTATTGGCACAAGAGCCAGATTTGGCTATGCTCAGCCAAATGAAATTTAAATGTGGTCTAGAAATCAAAATTTAAAAAAAAAAATTGGTTGACAAGGATAAGGATGGTCAAAAATAGTTTAGTTTTATTAACGTTGCACTAGAAGCAATACGAGGGCTATTGGCAACAGACCTCGTAATTTGGAACCACGGTCAAATGATGAGGACGATACCTGAGCTGGCCTCCTCTCCTCTCCTAACATCCACAGCACACCAACGGGAGGACTTTGGGTCCTGGCAGATTTAACATGCATCAGCCCTGGCTACACAGCGGGTCTTTGGCGGTCAAGGATCAAACCCGCAACTGAACGACAACCGCCGGCCATAAATCTGAAACCTTGACCACTAGGCTATTGCGGCCCACGGTCAAAAATAGAGAAGGATTGCTAGGATAACCCAGGGGTGCGTCACCAGTGTTTAACAATACAGTAAACTCCATAGGATAGAAAAAGATCACTAGGATGCTTCAAGGTGCAATTAGATTGAATATCATTGTTATTTAGTCAGATATAACTTAAATGATGATTTTTTTCCACTTTAAATGAAATTATACTGTAATTAAATATTTTTTAAGAACTTGAAATATCCTTTGAATAAGATAAATATTTAAATAAAAAACAACTTTAAATATTCTGATTAATAATAAAATGAAAAGACGGAGAGATATCAAGAACACATATTTATAAGAG
This sequence comes from Nephila pilipes, assembly GCA_019974015.1. Classification (NCBI taxonomy): domain Eukaryota; kingdom Metazoa; phylum Arthropoda; class Arachnida; order Araneae; family Nephilidae; genus Nephila; species Nephila pilipes. Next base: position 133,629 of record BMAW01064240.1, on the reverse strand, counting down.
TTGAAATATGTTTAAAAGAATTTCAAAAAATAAATTTCCATAATATAATCAAAAAAAATAATCAAATACTGATTTTCATGCAGATAATAAAATACAACAGGAAAAATTGTTTAAGTATTCTAAACACAATTTATTTGCAGATCTTATGAACTTTTTTTTTTTTTTGAAAAATATGATTTCCAGTGATAAAAAAACAAATCCAAAGTTTCCGAACTCGTAACTTATTCATAAGTAGAACACTTTCATTAGACATAATAAAAACAAGTTTACCACAACCATTCTAATCTATTTGAATAACAATTTAAATTTTATGATAGTTGAAAATGAAACATCCTGACTAGCTCTGAGGAAAAGAGTCTTCTACTTCATTTTTATTACTCTACATGATTTTTTTTTTTCATAGAAAATCAATTTATTGCTTGATAAACCAACTTTATCTACATCAAGTTCAAAGCATTTGGTATGTCAAATGTAAAGCAGTCAAAATATATTGAAATACATATTGGTCCAGTTAGATTTACATCACATAATCAAAGGGGTCATTGATTTACACTGAATTCACACATTTTTAATTTTTTAAACCGAATAAAAAAATATTACACTTTCTCAATAAAATAAACCTTGAAGCATTCCCATTCACGTAAAAATAAATTAGATCTCATCAAAATCAAAAAGTTTTCAAATAGTGCATTAAAAAAAAATGACTGATAGCATTTTAATTCAGCGAGGAGTGAAAGTATGCTTATAGCAGAAGGCCAGATATGGCAATGCAGTGCCAAACAATGTGCATCTGTGATTTAAAGATTAGGAGAGCAAAAAATGTAATCATTGATAAAGAAGAATAAGTGTCAGAAATAGATAAAGAATCGTTAGAGTATTCCAGGGAGGTGTCCTTCAAGTTCATCAATGACAGTTTCATATGAAAGAAAAGCTCCCTAGATTACCTCAAGATCATGATTCCTGTACTTACCTAAAGAAGTCCCTGGAAGATTACTTTAATTTAGAATAGCTTTAATGTATAAACTAGTCTTTTTTTGTGACATTTAAAATGAAATTCCAGTCCCTCAAAAGTTTCACATTTATAAATACAACTTTTCAAAATCTATAAAAAAAGCATTAAAAATTCCCATTTTTTTTGTTATGCATTTCCAAGTAGCAAGAATAAAACAATTCTATTTGAAAGGACTTTTTTAAAATATAGTAAAACTGCAATTAACTAGAAGTAAATCCTGTTAATTTATGAAAATTGATTTCTCTAAATTATGGATACATTTTTTAATAACATACGTCACATTTTTGCTAAATATATTGCCTAACAATTATACACATAGGAAAGAAAAAGTTAAATACCTATATCAATTGAAGATTCAGATACATGTTGAGTAGGACTGTAAACAGCATAATCATGAGATTCAGGATATAAATCTACACATGATTCAGAATTTGGTACAGTATCCTTGCAAACAGTTTCCATTAAAACAGAAAAATCAGAACTTTCACATCCTGAAGAACTCCGAGGTGACAAACTTTCACTGTAATGAGAGCCTGAATCCGTGTCTGGATTCTTGTCAGAAACTGCTCTGTTACTGTTCTCATAGTCCCTTGCTACATCTTGCAAAAATGAATTCCAGAAGTCTGGATTGTTAACACTTTCTTCAGACTAGGGGGAAAAAACATACATTTCTATAATCATGAAACTTTCAACAAATATTGAAACATAATAAATATTATAAAATTTGTAATTATTAACAATTTAAAACTTAAAACCTGCATCATATATAACTTGATTAAGAAAACATTCTTGCATCAAAATATAGCAAATGGCAAAAAAAAAGTCAAATTTCTTTCATATTCAAAAATAAATTTAAATTATTTTTTCATTAGTATACTTTAATCTGTGGGAAGAGTTACTGAATAAAAATGCCAGAAGAACTCTGATATTCACTAATAACAATACTGAAATATACTACAGACACAACCTTTTGAAATTAGATTTCGAGGAAATATAAATACTTGCACCTATAAATTGAAAAGTTACAAGTAACATTTTTCTTTGAAGATATTTGTCTTATTTTAATAATAAATACATACGATATTTTTAAACTCAACAGGTGTATTAAACAATGTTGTACCATACAGAGAATTATCATAAAGAATACAATGCAACTTTATTAAAAATGATATAAATATTCATTTAAAAATCAAATATAATACATGTGGTACAAATGAATTGTAGCAGAACTAAATAGATGGTACAAAAAGAATCATTAAAAGAAAATACATGTGAAATTAAAAGTAAATGTCATTTTAACTTTTATTTAACATTATTGGCAATTTAACTGATGTTCATAATGAGCCAATGGCTATGGATTCAAATCTTGAAACTACAATTAAGTAATATAAGTTTACATACTACATATTTCTACATAATACTGCACAAGAGCAGAGGTAAAATGAAAGTTCACATTCTGCTTTCATTAAAGAAAGACATCCAACCAAATTGCACATCTAACAAAAAAATTTGCATATTTATCACCAACGCTTTAATAATTTCCATGTTTTTACACATATAATAATAGACACAAGTGATAGAGAATTAAAGATGGTTTAACTTTTAACTAAATCAATCTAAAAACTGTACTTGCATATTAGTGATTATTTTTTTAATTATTTATATCATACTGCAACATATAAAATGTGCATAATCATTTAAATTTAAGGAAAAATCCAAAATATATTTATACTGGAAGGAAAGGATCATGTAGTGGTAAATCAGGTAAATCTCCATTCAAGGAATTATCAAAGTCTTTTAGAAATGAATCATCTTTGTCAAAAAAGATGTCCAGTATTTCGTCTCCATTCATCATTGTATTAGCCATAGTTTTGAAACTGATCCTAAAAAAAAGAAAATATATTAAATGCATACACTAGAAAATACTTAAAACATACCATTTATAAACCTTTTTACTAAAAATGAATTTATATCACCATTTACTATTATTAAAAGATAATTTATAAAAAAAAAAAAAAAAAAAAAGGTCATAAAAATTATAGCATAAAAAATACCTGATGAACTATGAATGTTCTGCCATGTATTAAGCTGAAAAACAAAGCATCTGAAAACAGTAAATCATATTTAACAATTACTTAATTATCTCATATTTAACTTGAATGTTTGCTTCTTAAAAGGCATACAATTCAGGTTAACGTATGCTTCAGTACAGAGGTCTTCAAACTGGGTTCTGTGAAACCCTAAGGTTCCCTAGAACTTTGACAGGAGTTCTGCAAGAGATCACTATTTGTTTAATCAAAGCGCCAAAATTTTAGTAAAATTTTAATTTTTATAAAAGATTCAATTCTTATAAAAGATTTAATTCTTAAAGCAAATTTAATTGTAAAATTAAATATAAACATTTTCTGGACAAAATAAAATCTTAAATTTCGTAAAAGCCACGTGTTTAAAATAATTAACCAAGACACATTATGTCACATTAGTCTCCATTCTTTGCTCAGGTGAAGAATCACTCACTTATTTGTCCACTTATTTCAATATTTTCATAAAGTGAAATTGACACCATTCTTTTAAAATTGAAATTTTGGGCAGATTGCATTTGGAAAGATATTGAATGCTTTAATTATTTAAATAATATTTTAGTAGACGGTAACGCTAATCCCAATTAAAATGTAAAAATTAGTTCAGTTCAACATTAATCAGATCTAAAAAAAAAAAAAAAACATATTTTTGAATGCTTCCTTGTTCAAAAAGAAAAATTATCTTGGAACCAAACTTCTCCTCAAGACTGTGACACCTCCAAACGCCCAATAAAAGAAAGAGAACAAAAAATTGATATATTGACCAACACTCAAATGAAACTAAATTTTAATCAAGTTGATATTTATGCATTTTTAGATTGACATTAGAAAAGAATACCTTGAAATTGTCAAAAGAGCTGTTAAACATCTGTTATATGTTTCTACATATGTATGTGAAAATCTTGGAAACAAGATTAGATGTGGAAGATAACATTAGGTTGCCTATTTCAACATTTTAGGGAAAAAAAAACATTAGCTACCTTACCATTCGTTATCTTATTAAGATGTTTATATTGTGATAAAATAGAGATGCAATCATAATTTTATAAATTTCAGTAGGATAAAGCTATATCCTATTTTTTCCTCTCTTTGATCAAGGGGTTCCTTAATTAAAATAGTAAGATCAAAGGGTTCCCCGAAATTTAAAAGTTTGAATACCTCTGCTTTAGTACATCCAAATGGAATACATTTCAGCTAGACAACTTAAAAACAATACATACATATCTAAATTTAAAATTACTGAAAAAGTTATAATATCTTAAAAAATAAAAATTTATATGAAATCAAAGTAGTCCAAGATATTAAAGAAAAATATTACAAAATTTTTTTTATATTTGTCATCTGAATTTCAAAATATGTCTCTTTTACACTTATGCTTTCATGTAGAAATATAATATTATTAGTTACCAAAAATTTCTTTCAAAAGACTTTTACTTTAATTTCTAGTAAGTTGAGCCCAGTGAATAATTATATAACAATCTCTAATTCTAATTAATAATTTTAAAAATTCTACAAAAACTTGGGATTTTTACTGCTAATGAATGCTTTAAATATTAAAATGTAATCTTGATTACATAATGAAGAGTGATTAAAGATATAAATGGTTTCTTTTTCTCAACGTAAGAATTAATTAAATTAATAACATACTATCTTTTGAAACTAGAAAATATGCAATACAAAGGAAAAGACAAAAATGATATATGTACATGTTACTTAACATATAATCAACAAACTGTTTTAGTTTGCAAATAAGCCAGAAGACACAGTTATCATAAAATAAAGACTTGTATCTATGGTTAGACTTGTATAAATTAGATATTAACTTGTTTATATTTGATGGTCCATTCTTATTTTTGACCACACAACACAGCCTAAACTTTAGTTTTGAATACTAATATCCCATGTAATTGAATGTTAGTCTCAGTCCCCTGACTATCCATATATTATACAAAAAAAGTCTTAAGATATATATATTAACTGTAATAAAAATTTTAAAGACATTTTAATTGCCTATTTGAAAAAATTATACCTTTAACATCAATTTTTTTTTACTTGCTTTTTAAATTACACAGTAGTGAAGTAAAAGTACATATTATCAGTCAGTTCTCAAAAAAGGAGATTGGATTCAAGCTGGGATCTCAAAAACTCTTGATTTTTTCATGCTACAAACTGTATCTAAAAGCTTTCATTATTGAGTTTACATACTCCCTATATATATATAGCTCTTATTATTATTATTTTTTCAGACTCAGAAATAACCCTGTTAACAAAATTTATAGAATATATATATATCCACTTGAGCAAAATGTGAATCGAGTTATATTGGATATTAGATGTCTCTATGTTACCTAATAGCAATTATCTTGGACATACATTTTGTTTCAATATAACTGACTACAGCCAACACTCAGTCGAACTTCAAAGTATTTTCAAAATTAACAGATTGATATCCAGACGTACTAATTAGAAATCATCCATACTTCATTACATGCTATTTTTAAAATGTCTCCAAGTATTTTTTTATGTGACAATTTGGTGTTTATGTTATTTTTTAAGATATAGTTCATTACTTAGTTGATAGAAAGAAAATCAGTGACATCATTCGATGATTCAAATATTTCACAACAAACATTTGTTACATTTTATTATCGGAAACATGAAGGGCAATGTTTTCAATTTGAAGACAAGAATAAAATGAGAATATATCAAGCAGATATATCTTTCCGATCTAAATTGCTACATTGTTGATGATTGTTTTATAGCCACTAATAAAATTAGCGATGTTAAGACGCAAAATTTACTTAAGGTAGTTCACCGCATTCCATTTATTATACAACATTTTATTTCATATTACTCATAAAATTTATTATTTTATAATTAATGATTCATCCAAGTAAAAAAATAAAAAAAAAAAAAGCATTGTAATCAGACATACGAGGCATCCACGTTAACTACTTCACTTATCAGAAAAAACACTGCGTGTTTAGGAATGTCAGCAATTTTAATAGGAAGAGGTGTGATTATTATAAAAGCAGCAGAGAGAGAGTGCATTTTAAACAATACTTTTAAAAACTTTTACGAGTGCTTTTCTTATTAAACAGTTCTCAACAGTGATTAATTTGAAACTATCATTTCAAATTACCTGCATGAATTGTCACAAGAACAACATTTTCTGGTGTATTTTTATCTAAGCAAAACAGACCGGCCATCAAGAGCTAAATACGAAAACAGATATGACTCAACTTCCAACATCACACTTTTGACGTCATCAAAATTCAGACGTTTACCTCGTTGATTTGTTAAATGCAGACATAAATCTACCAATAAGAAATTCAACATGTAATAAAGATGAAATAATTTTTATAAAACTTTTGCTGCAACTCGTATTGTTTTAAGTCTTTTTGATTTTATACCAATGTTCACACACATAGAAAAAAGACGACAAAATTGTATATATTCAATGGTTTTTTTCCTCGAGAAGCAAAGTCATAAGATGATCAGTTTCTTAAATATTTGAGTTCGTTTCCTTTTTTCTTTTCTTTTTAATCCTTTGCCGACAAAGAATGTGGTATCAAATTTTTAATATGATACCGGTATTCGTAAGATTACATTTTATTTATTTATTTATTTATTCAATAAATAGTCTTAAGTAGCGTCATTCATTGTTTATGACATTTTGTATGGTAAAATGGTTATCGTTCCTAATGCAAGCGGGAAATACTAAATATTTTAAAACATCAATAAGCGATAAAGAACTTGTCTTATTCGTAAGGCAAAGTAAAATAACTGATATACTTTTTTTCGAATCATAATCAAAAGATTTCCTATATTCCGAAGCCTAATCCACAATTATTATACAATGAAATAAAAGTAAAATTCCAAGACATCCTAAGATATTTCCTTCATTTAAACTGGAAAGATTAGATTTTCTACCTCAGACCGTGTATGTGCAGCACAGACATATCGTTTGAAAGTTTGTTGAATACTCCTGTTTGAGCTCATATCATATGGGAGGAAATTAATTCTCGATTCTTTCTACATGAAATTCTTACTATTGCGTTTTTGGAAGATTAAGCAAAGGTATTTATTACAAGAAACAAATTACATAGAAATAGTTAAAATTCGTCATTTGATACGACCTGAAACACCCCAGAAATTTCTCCAGTGTTAATAACTACCCTGGAAACGACACTACCAGAAAAAATTAAACTAAGGTTCATAAATCACAGAGCTCAGCTTTTTATTGATAAACCTAGACAGTGTTCGAACTGTTTAAGTTTTCTTCATCAATATCGATTTCGCCAGCAACCTATAACTTGTGTAAATTGTAGCACATCCCCTTCTGGTGAATGTACATCTAGTAAGAATTGCATCACTTGTAAAGAAAATCATTCAGCTAATTCTCATCAAAGTCCTATATACATGAAAGAGAAAGAAATATTGGAATTAAAGAGCGATCAACATTTATCATTACCGGAACTGAGACGACCATTTCGTGATGATAATAATACTGAGAATTATTCCACAATATAAAAAAATCATTCACCGGTTAATAATATACAAGAACTGTTAGACGAAAAATTGAAAAAATATTATCCTTTCAAACCGTTTTAAAGTAGCAAACGGCATTCCTGATAGAAGTTTTCCAAAAATCAATAGAAACAATGTTCGTACATTTACGCAATATTCTGGAATCAGGAGCTCGTAGTACTCCCCATCCTTAAAAAAAGTAGGTATTTACAGTAATAATAATTCGATATAAAAACCAACGTTTTTAAAAACAACGTTTTTATATGGTGGCAAAGTTTATTAGAGAAAATTATTGAAATATTAGTTAAAACTGTTAGTTATTTTTAACTTTAAAATTTACTTAAAAAAAGACATTTGTGAGAGTATTAAAAAATTTATAATACTCATAAAATCATAACTTACATTTGAAAGTTTGTAAGCCATTCTATTAAAAAAAAATGGGAACCAGAATTCAGAAAAAATTATTGTGATAAGACATGGTGCCAAATATTGGAAACTTTCTTTCTTGCTCATGATTATTGACTAAAAGTCAGCAACCCTTACTATCTCGGAGATAGTAAAGGGGAGATAGTATCTCCCCTTTGTGAGTACAATAGTTTTACGAGGCCTCATGTGGTGTGGGGAGTGCCCGGTGTTCCCAGAGGGGGAAAGAAATTTTTTCCTCAATTCTAAAAGCGCCGAGAGGAAAGAATATTTTGACTTATTAAAATTATTGAAATATTAGTTAAAACTTGTCGCAAACGTCTAAATATTGCATTGTTAGGCGAGTACGAACGATTGCCAAAATTTCAAAGCTCTAGCTTGATGGGAAGTTGGTTAAATTAACGATCGAAAATTTGATGACACACACACTCACACACTCACACACACACACCAAGTGAAATTCAGAAAAACGTTGTAAAAAGGGGCTAGTAACTAAATTCCTTATATGTGCTTTAGTAAGGATGAATCTAATAATACAGAAAAATGTTGAGAATGAACGAAATAACCTTATTAGTATATAAGTTGTATATATTTTTTCCTAATTTGCTGTGTAGATAAAAAAATCTACGTTTCCTTTTATTTTTATGATTCCTCCTTGATTGAAGAATTGAAATTACGAGATGTAAATTTTTTTGTCTCTTTCATTTACGAACTTTATGCGGTAGAATTGTAGAGGCTTAAAATACAAATTCATTTGGTTAAATATACCTCTCTTTTAAAAAATAGCTTTTGGCTGTTTCAAGAAACTTTCCTAGACGAAAACAGATTAAATTTTCGAAACAAACTATTTTTTTAAATAAGACAAATTAAATAATCTTGGAGGGTTTGATTTGATTTATAAATTTTTCATAAATCAAATATCAAACGATAATTTTTCTCCAAAGTACTTTAATAGTCCTAAAATAATAAATCTGATAATATTAGATGGGGACAAAAGCCACACCATGAATATTTTTCAAGCGTTGAATGTTAAGGAATGTGCTTACCCCAAAATCACCGTTATCATGAAACTTTTCGAAAGTTTTTTATTACTTTTTATTAAAGCTGAGATATTTACTATATCAAAAATGATTTGCATTTTTTTCTAGGGTCGTTAGTTAATGCATTAATGTATATATATATATATATATATTAAAAAACATTAAAATCTTCATTTACATTTTCTTGAAAACTGCGGTTTTAATTTTTTCTGATTATGAAAAATCTCATTTCTTACAAAGTATTTCATATATTCAAATGAAATTTTGCTACAATGTTCTGTGTAAAGGTAAATTGTGTACGTCAGACATAGCTTTTAAGTATTTAAATATTTACTTTGGGGCTATTTTTATTTTAAAAAGTGATTTTTTTTTTTGTTAAATCTTGTTGTGTTTATAAGTTCGGATGTAACTCAGTGAGAGTTTAAGAGATAACTGTATTTTTTTCTGCTTCACAACAGATATATGTATAATAAATATATTGTTGAAACAAAAAGTGAAATGTATTAATTAGAATTTGTTACATGAACTTTAGTGTAAATGTCAATCTTTAATAAATTTTAAGCAAATATGGTCAAAATTTGAAAAATAAAAAAAAGTTCATTAAAATGACTGTTGAATTTACAATTTTATAGACCATTGTAACTAAAAACGTAAAGTTCCACAATTTTTTTTTAAGTGCTCCGAAGACACGCACATTCCTTAATGGGGAACAAATTGGGCCAATCTCCAGATTGATGCATTTCACGGAGCTTCCGTGTGAGATTTGCATAAACGAATTTGGATTTCAAGATAAAAATTTACCAATTCCTATTATAAGACTGTTCTTAAGATCCATAGAAGAAGATCCATAGTTTTCGAGACTTTTTCATGTTAGCTACAGAACGTCAAAAATCTGAAATATAACATCTGTAACAGGTATCACGAAAAATGCCTCATTTACTTACAAAAAAATAGCATAATTCTATCTTTACAGTAGAAGTACCTGCCAAGCTTTAGATGATTTAACTGAATTTAAAAAAAATCGGTTAATTCTGTAAGATGACTATTCATTGGCTAACTTCACTTAAAAATTACAATACTAAATCTCTAAAAATCATTCGTAGATTATCCAGTAAGATATTTATACAATCGCATTTTCATAATCAGATGATACTGCCTTAAATTTCAGGACACTCGAAAATATTTTGGAACAAACAGGGGGATAACCTAGTAAAATCGTCGAATGGATTACCCAATAGCAATATTATCAGAAACAGAATGAAAAGAACTAATGAAAACTTTTATTGAAACAAATAATTCAAAATCTTAGGAAATATCCTAACCATAGACATAATATCCATTTGAACAAAAAACAGAATAGAGGAAATACTAGGCATTCGAATGATCAACAAAACGATTTTTTTCGGATACCGTGTTATACAGAGATATTAACTTCATTTTATGAGCACTTTAAGCAGTTTTGTTTTTAGCTGAGAGACTACCATTACATTTTTTTTTTTTTTTTACGTATCCCCTAACGGTTACTCATCCCTTCCTTGAGTACCAGTTGGGAGCAGCTGAGTTATAGGATTTTTAAAAATGGAGCCTCAAGTGTTAAATGAGTGTGAAGGGATAGTTAGAGGTGTAAACATATGCTACACTTCAAATGACTCAGATCAATAGGTTGCAAAATATTCATGACAATATTTAAAAACATCATATATTTGTAGTTTAATATATTATTGTGCATGAGAGTGTTACTCATTCAAATAGGACAAAATTACAATTCAAATAATTACAAAATTAATAGCTAATGGATAACTGACTGTGATACAACTTATATCATAAAGTTATCATGTTAGCTTAGAGCAGAATGATGAATAACTGCCGAGTAACCTTGTAAACATGAATGCAAGCAAGATTCCAATATCCAGATAATGCCACAGAGAGGTGATTAGTACCGTAGAGAGAATTATGAATTTACTGGTGCAAGATGTCTTCTACTGATCCAAGATAAACTCAGCTGGCCCGAGTCGTCAATGAAGAGAAAGGAATTAAGGTAGATTCAGGATATAACAGAAGACGAACTACCTGGACAGCAATCAGATCGGCAATGCAAGAACTCCTTTTCCTCTTCTGTTATGTTCTTTGGATAGCTTCTCAGACCAAAATACTTATATCACAGATGTGTACGCAGAGTATTTGCAGTATGCAAGAAGAAATAAGTTATTCTAATGTACCGCCTTATTCAATGTGAGAAGGATCTTGTCACCTAATGGCAAGATGAAAAGGTAGCAAACAATTTCAGGAAAGTCCCCTCAAGTATCTTCAACACTTGGAGAAATAAAATTTCTATTCGCCCTTTTTCAAAGATGTTTATACTAATCGATAAATATTTGTCTTCCATTTCTATAAGCAGGGGGGAAAAATCTGAAAAAGTGTTATCATGAAAAATATAAATTGTTAAACACAGTTACGCAAAAAGTGAATTTATGGCAAACAAAATTTTTACATATTTGGATTTCTCATATCATAAAATCCTTAAATTCAAAATTTCCTTTAATTTCCTCCAATTGTTTGAAAAAGTTACAATCGGAAACCTTGGAAACTTTAGGGGCCGTTTACTAGTTTATGATATTTAACTATTTTTTTCGTTAAGAAAAAAAAAAGGGGGTGGGGGAGCTGAATTAATAATGAACCGTTTGCACGACTTAATCCAGTACACTGCCGTCAAACGTTTTTTGCGAATATCTCTGGAATTGATGATAGAATTCGAATGAATTTTGAACATTTACTCTTTCACTTTTCTCTAATTAATTATGCCTCCAAAAAAATTGGATTCCATAACGGGAAAGTTACGCTAGACTGGGCTGTAATGGAAAGAGCGAATTTTCTTACAGACCGTCACTTCTATCGTGGATTTCAGGAGGCATAGTGACGACAGTAGTCCCGATGTGTAAGAAAACTCGCGCTTCTTTACTTTTTTGCGCTTTCTAGTGGTTAACCGCTTGCTCTCCGCCTGTGCATCGCATGGTGAAAATTGCTTGTTTAGATGTTTTCTATCACTCCTTAAATTTATTCCCATGAATTTTCAAAACACCCTGTATAAAGTTTGTGGTATTCATGTTCAATTTAAAATACTTATAGGTTAGTTATTATGCATGATAATTGGATATGTGTGAAAAGTTAGGAAGGAAATATATTTCAAATTAATTGTAATGATTGTTGATGACTAATGTGTCCATTATCATCACACAGTGTTCACGAAGAGTGAAACGATTTGTTAATTTTGAAATAATAATAAATATTTTATTGCCGATACCTTCTATCGTTTTTATTTATCCAAGTTTTCATACACACATACACGAAAATAAGCTAGGGTTATTATGTTTATAATATTTTAATTCACTAATAAATCATGTAAAGCTTTCGAACAACAAGTATTTGAAACTATGCAATGATTTTAATTCCATGTACACTACTTACAAAGCAATAAAAATCAATGCAAAATGGGGAAATACTAAAATCAAGTTTATTATATGACTTGGAAATATTTGTATCTTAAACTCACTTTTGATTAGAGATTTTGATTAATATTTCTTATTTAATGTAACTAAATTTCCAGACAAAAATTTGGTTTAAAAATTGATTTCTAGTGTGTATTTGAATTATAACTTTTTAGTTTCAAACAGGACATATTTCTGATATTTTACAGAAACCTGAATCAATGTGAATTTAAAAAAGTATGTTAGTGGAAAAAAGTTTATAAATTTAATCCTAAAATCAACTGTGTTGATTCTCTCATCAAAATTATTGGTATTACAGTAGTGTTTCTAATAATCATAATTCCCTTTACATTTGCATTTTTTAATGATGAAAAATGCAAAATCAAGCATTTCGATGCTCAAATAAATTAAAAAGGATTTATTAAAAACTTCTATCCTTTACTCAAAGAAGAAATGAAAATCCGCAGAAAACAGAAATTAAACCTAGATTTACTTTGAGCTACAAAAAATAATTAAATTTATCCAAAATATATTATTTTTACTTTTTATTGCAAATTATAAATAATTTTTTTAATCCCTTGGAATGTCAGCATTTATAAAATAATAAAATACAATTTTTTTTAAAAAAAATGTGTTCATTTTTATGAGAATAGTGAGAGGACATTTCAATTAATTTTTTAGCTCTTAAATTCCCACATCATTACAAGATTGAGAAAATTACAAATTAATAATAATAAAGGTAAACATCAGTTGTATTTTTTCCGTCAGAACCATTTTGATATTATTAGAAAACATAAACATTCAGATAAAGTGAAAATGCAATTTTGAATGATATGCGAGTTCTATTAAACTATAAATAGTATGCATAATTCAAAATTTGAAAAACATCAAAAATACAAATGAATAAATCAGAAAAAAATATTCATATGTATGTCTTTCAAAAGCGATTTCAAAACTTTAACTCGAATTTTACAAAATGCTTACTCGGTGGAGGGGTGAGTGTTGGCAAATTATTTAATAAAAAAACAAATTTTATTCAGAAAAATTCAAGTATTTATATTTTACAGATAAATTTTTTTAAAAAAATAAAATTTCTATGATGAGATTAATGATTCACAATATACAGTTTAAAAGCAAGTATTACTCAAATATAATGAAGTAAAAAGTTAAAATTTCTCAACTCTTTAGAATCATGTTCCTTGTACTCGTGGCAGACATTTTTGTTTCGAGGAAAGGATGAGAAATAATTAACCCCCAAAACTATTTTTAAATGCAAATTCAGAATAATTCAGTTTTTTGAAAATCATTCTAAGAACCTCTCCTGTTTACGCAATCCTTAAAGTATTGAGAAAACAACATATTCATAAAACTGTTGCAGTTCTGTTGAAGTAGAAAATGATTCTCTTAAAAATAAATGTACCGAAATACGGAGAATTTCTCTCTAGCAAAATTTTAGACAAATAAATCTATTTTAAAATCAAGAAAGGGAAAAAAAATTTAGAATTTGAGCACGTGAAACAAATGTTAAATGAATTGCCACAGAATTAATCACATGAATTTAGATTTTCAGGTAACTCAGCAATATATTGTTTGTCCGTATTAAAAATAATACAGTACTTGGAATCGTAGTTTTAGCTTCTTTCGGTAAAACATATTATGCACTAGAAAGCAGAAAAATTCGGAATAAAGTGAATTTTTCAATTTTCTTCCTTATGTGTTGTGAATTAATAGCCTTTGTTGCTTCATACTCCATAAAATAGAATTTGAATAGATCAATAGAAAGAATACCGCTAAATTAATTATATATTTCAGTAAATTAATTATTTTTAAAAAAATATTTAAAGACATTTCGTTTCATCAAATCAATAGCAAAAAAAAAAAAAAAAAATTTTTTTGATTAAGATGAAAATTGAAGAATGCGAGATCTGTTACAACTATGTAGAGCACTCCCCCCCCCCACTTCAATAAACTTTTATACTGATTATTTACAAGAGGATACCATATGCAACCAATTTCAATGTTTTGTAAAATGTGTCTCTAGCTTATAAATACCTAAATATTTACAAAAAAATTAACATTTCATTGAATTTAGTGAATATTTTTGGTACTTTTATTAGAGATGGTATCCAGTCAATCACTTACGTCTAAATTACAGCACCCATCGGGCTGATAGCTTTATCATTGCCAACTTAAGTAAAATATTAATTACCGTTTCCGTTGACACACCTATGACCTCTGTTACTTCATGCACTTTCATCCGTCGATCAGAGAGAATCATGTCGTAAATATCTGCTGAGTGTTCTAAAACGCTCCTAATCAAGAACTAATGTTTGAACAGTTTAAATTCGTCGAACCAATATCGAACTCTAGTCATAGATGGCGAAGAGTTCCCATAAACAGCCTTCAACTTTGCTCTTATTTTTTCACACGTTTTCCCACCCAAAAGTAAAAATCGTTTCATTGAATGACACTGTTCTTTTTCCATCTAATAGAAAATCAAGTTGCACTATTTACTGAAATAACTGCCAAATCAAGACTAACCTATGAATCAGTGTCAAATTTGTTTTAACTCCGTTTAACAAACGGTAGCACATGATGGTAACACTAACTTGCCTAAGCAATGTCATCTATCTTTAAACAAAAGTACTTATTGTTCTTGTACATGGTCCGCCCAGAAAATAAGTTTCCCGGAGACTATAAAGAGACACAAAACATTTACCTGGAAACATTTATTGAAATCGATACAACACTCTCTCAGCTATCACTGAAATATAAGCAAGTGTCATGCTGTGAGACTAATTTATGAGCACTCATATCGGCCACCGGAGAGAAGAACCAGCGTCTGACAACTGTTTGCACGCCGCTGTCACTAGGGAAATACTTGCTGCTCGCCAAAGAACCTTTTCAGATGGTCAATGTTGTTCTATGATCTGGATTTTCTGTACGAGGTTAAGGTTCTTTGTTTATCATCAAACGCTATATCTGCTCTTCGACGTCGGTATTATGGTCTCATGGAATGACACGTGCTACAATTCCGTTATGTTGAGAGGCAGCAGAAAGAGTGTTGTATCTGTTTCAATAAATGTTTTTATGTAATTGTTTGTGTCTCTTTACAGCAGACGCAAAAACCATATAAATTAGAACTACTCAGGCTATTAAAATAATGCTGGAATGTTTGAAGTCACCCCCTCTTCCCCCAATAAATTCAGATTGATTTAAATAACGTGTATTGTGTTTTTATACTTGCGATATTACCGTTGTCGCTAGAAAGGATTTATGTTTTATTTTCAAACCACTTACCTAGTTGAAAGCATTGAATTTTTTTTTCACTCATACCATACTCTATGCGTTGACACAATTTTAAATGCGATACAGAACAGTTTAAAAAATTGTAATAGGTTTATTTAAATTTTACGAAATATTTAGGCCTTCCAGCCATTCATCTTCGAATCAGGATAAATTTTTGTTACTTAATTTCGGCTTGTACCTTTCCTATGATTTATTAACATAATAAAAGTTAAAAATTAAATATGATGTGCACTTTAAATAAAAATTAGTCGTAGTGAAATACCATGATCGAGTAACTTGACGAATTTTTCAATTAAACTAACTTGCCTAGGATTTCAAATGCAGCATTGTTCTTTGTTAAATAACTTTCAACATCCAGAAAATTTGACATGATGGGCTCATTTCCAAGATGATGCGACTTGGAATTTCGGACCAACTTATCAAAATTATACACTCGTTCCTTGACTCTCGCAGTTTCAGAGTTCGAGTCGAAAACGCAGTCTCCTCCCCCCGTCCAATCCTTAGTGGAGTTCCCCAGGGATCGATTTTAAGTCCAAGAATTTTTTCTTTGTATGTAAATGACACCCCGAAGGCTGCCAACATTCACTTAGCAATGTATGCTGATGACACTGCTATTATGTCCCAAGACATCTGCAATCGAAAAATTATTGAAAGATTGCAGACATACATTTCTCGTTTACAGCTCTGGCTCATTGACTGGAAAATTAAAGTTAATGCATCTAAAAGCGCTTGCCTCCTCTTTACGAAACAACGGTGTATTAGCAATTTGCCAGCAGTCACCATTTTTGATCAACCCGTCCCCTGGATCACTGAATATAAGTACCTAGGGTTAATTTTAGACGCCAAATTAAATTTTGCCCACCACATCCGAAATGCCCATCAAAAGGCTATCGGAAGGAGCAGTTTGTTCACTCGCTTGATTTCTCGTAAGAGCAAGCTGGCGATCAGGCACAAAATCTTGCTCTACAAGTCGATCTTAAGACCGATCATGTTGTATGCATCGCCTATCTGGGCGTCCGCTGCAACCACCCATTTGAAACGACTGCACGTCATTCAAAACACACACCTTAGGAAAATGATAAATGCACCCTGGTTTGTCCGGAATAAAGTCCTGCATAAAGATCTAAAATTTGAACCAATTCTAGAGTTCATTAAAAAACAATCATTAAATTTCTTCATCAGGATCCCTCAAATACCTAATGCACTGCTTCAGCAACTCCCCGCGTATGATGCGTCAATCGCATCTTCGCAAAAAAGACCGAGAGCCGCGCTCGGACATTCATATGTCCATTTCCCAGCCCTAAAAAGGCTGCGAGCGCACTGAAGTAATGCATCAGTGATATCCTGATTATTTTCAAAATTCAGGACTTCCCATCGATAAGTGGCACTGCCCCATGGTCAAAATGGACCTCGCGTAACACTGTCGAGCACTCTCAAAATTTTTAAAATATTTTATTCTAGAAAATTAGACACTTTTCAAATTTTAACTGTATTTTCCTAAGATTCATAACTTTTCTCATCACCAGATGTCGCTAATAGCGCTCATTTCGGCTTAATTCTTGTTTTTCAAACTCATCTCCTCGCGTTTTAAATTTTCCCTCAAAATTTCTAATTGCATATTTCTTTAAATTGGTTTCGGTACGGCATTTCTTTTTATTTCAATTTAATTTATTAGCTAAAATTTTTCTTTTTATAACCTCTCAAAACCCCACGGACAACAGTTTCTCGAAGCCGTTTTTCGTCTTCGAACTGAAGTCCCGCCCCTAACCTAGACCCCGCCCACCACTATGTATGCTTCTTAGCTTCCCTTGCTACGGCATCCAATAGCAGTGCGCGTTCTCGTAATTTTAATTTCCAACTAGTTTCGGCAGTCGCCTCACACTCAGGTGCTTGTTGCCTTGATCTTAATTATGATAGCAACTTAAATTACGATAAAACTAATTATGCTCATTAAATTTATAAATTATGATGAGAGGGTAAGCTTAATATTTTAAATAGGTACCTCGTAACTTTAGCCGTTACCGTTCAACATCCAGAACAAAACCTTAAATAAATGGCGTCATCCTTGCCTTTTTGTTGGCTCTTGAATAAACGGGAAAGTTGTTTCATCGAATATAGATTTAGTGCTGCATGAATGAGCATTTTTTGGCTTTGATTTTATTAACGTCGCATTAGAAGCAACACAAGGGTTAATGGCAATGGACCTCGGTCAAGTGACGAGGACGACACCTGGGCTAGCACCCACCCCTCTGCTAACTTTCACACCACGCTAACGGGAGGACTTTGGGCCCCGACAGATCAGCCGAACATTTTTTGGCTTTGTAATAAAACCAACAAACATGTTTCTACATGGTAGAGCCATGCAATCATTAGCAACTTTAAAGCCAGGAGTGGCTTTTTCATTTTTTGAGAAAGAGGTCTTGTTAAGCATTCGGGGGCGCGCGGGGGGGGGTAATCCTGTTTCATCCGCATTAAACTTTTGAGTCAGTCAAATAGCACTTTGTTTGAATAATCTCTACCAGTTCTGGATATTTTTTTGCTGCATCCTCATCTGCAGAGGCTTTTCACTCTTGCATGTATATGTTGTGCAATGAATAGCCCTTTTTGAATTTTTCAAACCAGTTTCGAATTTAACACTGGTATTAGCTGATGACAGTCTCATTTGATTTAAATAATAAAATATTTTTAAGGCTTTGTGTTTAAGTGCATCTTTATTTAAAACTAAACGTTTCTTGATCAAATCTTCGATCCATATTAATGCTTGTTCCATTTTAGATGCTCTCAGATAAGCAAATTTTTTGCAATAATAGGTTATCAGGATGCGATTGAATTCCTAATATTTTCTTCCAATTGCTTAATTGACCAAATATTTGACTCATTTAAATAAAAATGCCTACCAATATCAGCTATCCATTCTTGATTTTTAATTTGATCCAAAATTTCTTTGTTTGAAAAGATATAAATTTCCAATTTAATTACGGCTCTTTCTTTTAATTCAGCATTGTTATAGCTACAAAGCAAGCCACAGCTGTCAAGCAAAGAGGATGCACTTGATTACAAGGGAACAATGAGAATGAATGTGCGTATGTGGCAATTCCTAGAATTCCTGTCTATGAGGCAAGTTGAGGCTTTTCCTGCTCGTGCGCTAGGTTGGTTAAGGTGTATCCAACTAAGGACTTAGGGGAGTTATCATATATTTCTTAAACTTCATTGTAAGAAAATGTTCACATTTTTCCAACTGTGTTGGAGCAAAATGCGTTGCAGGAAGCCTACCTGTATGTATATATACATTGGTCATTCCTATTTGGACTTTGCTTGTGATACGATTCCTTAAAAAAAAAAAAAAAAAAAAAAAAAAAAAAGGATTATCATAATAAAACATGAGGGATAATATATCTCATTTAAAATGGTCAAATGAAACAAGCTTATTTGACTATTCTCAAAACAAAAACCTTGAGGCCCCTTCCTCCATTTAAAAGAGTCATTCAATACGAAATTGAAAGAGAAGAGCACGTAGCATCGAAAATGTTTTGATTTTAATAAGCATCATGACTCACTAGACAGACAGCTGTCGTAAATCTCAGTTACTCGTATACATGGTCATGACATCTTGCACACCTAAAAAATTTTTCATCATAACTTTTTCGACTGATGAGACAATCTTCGTCTTCACCAAAAGCAACCTAACATTTTGATTTTCACTGGATTTTCAGTAATGATGAATCCAGATCTCACTGACAATGACAATTTGACATTGCAGCAATCAAATTTTGATTTAACAGAAAATGACTACCCAATCAAAACTATCTTTTGAATCAATGTTAAATTTGTTTCGGCTCCGTTTAACTGATGACATCACCCAATGATATTAACAATTTATCTTAATGATGCCATCTGCCTTTGAATTCAAGTACTTTTTGAACCATCCTCATTTAGCCATATACAGTACCAAAGATTACCATACGCATAAGTTATTTTTTGCCATTTTTGTTGAAACAAGACATTTATTTTATAGCATATTTCATGTCACTTTCATTAATGGACATGTCAGTTTGGGTAAATAAAATTTTTGAAATGATTTCCAGGCAAAACATTACTAAAGTTGAAAGCACAAATAAATTAGTACATGAGTTTAAAATATATACTGTATATTTAGGTACTTTTAATACAAAAAATAACATGAAAAGTTCATATTCGTCTTCTGTTTTATCTTCAGGCACATCATCGAATTCTGTTTCATCTCACCATCATTATTACTCTGATCCATAAGAAAACAATTTTCTGTTCTACCTAGATTGTTAGATATACATTTTTTAAATGATTTGTGATTTATATATATATTAATATGATTTGATTTAATTCCATTATCGATACACACATCTAAAGGCTGAACACTAATGATGTACAAATAAAGATATTTTAAGGCTTCTGTCCATTTTGATTTCGTGGACATATTGTTAATCCTACGAAATTTCTGCTTTTACTCTATTTGAATGCAATAAAGTGCATCTGAGAGAGCAAAAAACAATGTAGGCTTCTGAGGAATTACTTTTTCCCTCTGATTTTTAAAAACATTTTTACATTTATTTTAATGATTCATTTGTGAGTTTTCCAGTCTTTAAAACATTTTTAAAAATCGGAGGAAGAAAGTAATTCCACAGAAGCCTTCATTATTTTTTGCACTTACGGGTGCCTTTTATTGCATTCAAATAGATCAAATAGTAAAGATTCGAGAGTAAAAGTAGCAATTCCATAGGATTGACATTATGTTCATGAAATCAAAATGGCTGGTAGACAGGAGCCTTAATATTGTTTACAGGTAATAACTCTTAAAATGTAACATGTTTAATATAGCAAATATCTAATAGTATAATATCAGAAACAAAGAGAATTGATACACATAACTCAGTGTCACACAAATAGAATGCATAAGAGTAAGTTTTTTTGACAATTTATTTCCAAAATGTTTTTATTACTATATTAAAAATGCAAAGTATAAAATTCAAAAATCATAACAGTTATAGAATTTTTTGTTAGATGCATGAAACTAACAATAAGCTATTACAATACTTTATAAAAATATTTTAAGAATTTTTTAAATGCATTTTTTATACTGCCATGTATTGCAATACTTTTTATTCCTTTATTTTGTTTTGCATATTAAACAATGGAATGAAGGGTTAAGAAAACAAGAATCACACTTTTCTATTCAGCATTTATTTACAACTATAGAACAAGTTTTTAAATCATAGATTGTACTTCATTCAAGGTATGATTTTGAAAACATTTCATATCACCATAAAAAATGACTATAATGCATTCAGATAAAAATATTGACTGAAATCACACTGGTTGTGTGAGATGAGAAACAATCTACAAATTTTTCATGAAGTTCAAGATGAAAAGTGTGCATTTCTCACACATTTCATAGCTTTGTTAAATAATTAATATTGAGGTTGATTTCTTCCCCAACCTCTACCTCTGAAAGGAAATCTTTTGTGCGGAGGAGGACCATACGGTCGTGCAGAAAATGCACCATGAGGCCTCTTCTGATGAAACATATCTGGCCTATGTGGTCTATATTGAGGAGACCAATTCTGACGAGGGCGAAAATTTGGAGGTGGAGGAGGGGGGAAGTTTCGATTTGGGTTAAAAAAATTATGATCTGGAGGTCCACAAACAACAGGTCCTGGGGGCATTACATTCTGACTGTTTTCATTCCAGCTATTATCATACCATCTGTCATTTAAATTTTCACGTTGAGAATGGACAGTTTCTATTCTCGATAGTGCATTGTCTGTTGAAGCAATAGGTTCAACATAATTTAAATTTTCTCCATTAGGAGGACCAACAGGTGGGGGCGCCGCCGAGAAATACGATGGTATATTTGAGTCTGATTGTTTACCAATGAAGAACTCCTCAGTTGGAGAGCCTTTCATGGTATCTCTAGTGATCACTGCATTTGAGTTGTCCATAAGATCAACTGGAGGCCACACTGGCATTGATTCCTGAGTTCCATTTTCCTTTAGACCTTTTTCCTGTGGACGATCTTGTGATGAGGTATCATCAGTCACTAATGTTATCAATGTACTTAGTCGTCTTGCTGGAATAGTCACTCGAGGAACATCATTTTCCACGGAAACAGTACGCACTGGAGACAATGGCTCAATATTCGGAGAAGGAACATCAATACTATCTTCTTCCATGGGATTTTCAAGATCCATATCAGAGTCAAACAATTCCATTTCTGGATTATATTCTTCAGAGGAAAAAGTCTTATTTGTAAAGTTAAAAGTGTCATGTGGTGTAGAAGGCACAAGTGAGGGAATATATGATAAATGCTGTTCACCAGCTGATGACTGTGTTGAATAGGATGGTATGGAATCGAATGCAGTCGTCTGATACGAACTAGCTGCTGTTGTGTAAGTACTAGTAAGAGTTCTATCAGATGCAGAAAGTGAAGACTGAGAAGATGTGAAATACACAGATGGTGAAGATGAATGCTCAGATGACTGGGAGATTGATGGAATTATACCTTTAATGAATGAGGACATACCACCAGATTGATCGTACAGTTCAGTGGAGCCAAATGAGGAAAATTTTTCTTTCCTCTGGGCATCATCTTTATCACTCGTTGCAGACTGAATTAAGCTAGTAAGCCCCTTTAAAATGTCTTTAGGATTTTGTGTTTTATTACTGGAAGCCAGTTTAGTGAAAAATGAATGACTGGAATGAGTGTCTTCATCCTGTAGAGGAGTATTCTGACCACTATATTCATCTTTAACAGGTGTCAAAGCACCACTGGTTGGCGGTTCACTCAGTTTATCTTTCTTTGTAGGGATTGGTGAACCAATTGTATCACGTAGAGGGGTATTGTTTCCCGAAGAAGAGCCACCAAAGAGGGTACTCTGCAGTCCAGATGGCAGGTTGGGTATATTTTGGAGCAAATTTGACAGCCTACTATCTAAGCTGCTCGGGTCATTCTGCTTTACTTCTGGTTTCACTGGAGGGACATCAGACTTGTCTTTCTTGGAAGTGAATGCATCTAGCCATGATGACATTCCTCCTTGCTCTAAACAAAATAGATAATATCGTGAATGAGGCCAAATGATACAGAAGTTTTTATCCTCAAAACTATTTTATTATTATTTTTAACTGTTAATAAGCTGCTGCTGCAATAAGTTCTTATTAAAACCAATTTTAAACAACTAAGATACTAATGAAACTAAATTGAAGAGACAAAGGTTTTCTGAATTGAATGTAAAATAATAAAACCACAAATCTGAAATTGGTATCAAATATTAATGTCAAACTTCATTTATATCAGTATTATTAAACTAATACATACAAATAAATTGAAAAAAGAAAGGGAAAAAAACCCATAACATCATAATATTTGGCATAGATGAACATATAAACAGTTAGCATTTCAAATAATTCATTAGAAAAGTAGTCTTATTTTTATATTCATGGCTTCATTAATCTAATCAAATAAAAAACTACAGTCATACTTTGGTTTATGCACTTTAATTTGTTGTTATTTTAAGCTCTCTCTCTCTCACACATCAATTATTTCTTTTTTCCCCTTATGTGAGAGGTTTAAAAATTTTATTCTTAAATTACTTTCTTCCTTAACAACTATATAAAGAGATGAATGATGTTGCCAATGAGAAGATACATTAATTTGGACAAATCATATTTATTCTATAGATCTTCATTTAAATTTTAACACACTGTTAATCATATTAATTAATCAATATGTTACTATTGAGAAAAACAACACAATTTACAACTGGAGAATAAATTTGAATACAGAAACCAAAACAGAACCTGAAAACAACTCATATCTTAAAGATTTGTATAATAAAATATCATTGTACTTTTCATGATTTTACAATTATTAAAATATCTTTGTAAAATTTCATGTGTAAGCAAATAACAAAATAGCTAGATTTAATATTCCATTTCCCATAATTAAGGTTTTAATTAAAATCATCTCTCTAATTAATTCAATAAAAAAAAATCTTTAGTAGTGCACATTTGATCACACAACATGGTATTGCATACACAAGTATTCAAGGATCCTTTTCCACAGTACAGTTCATTGTTAACTCCTACTTAATTGGATCCACCCACAAAATACACTTTTTTCATTGCTTAAAATTAATAAATGTTCTATTCTAAATTCAAAAAAGGGAAATATTTTTGTCAATAAGGAGTTTTTACTTGACCATACTCATACATGTGATATCCAGTTTACTGATCTCCAATTTTCCATGCAATGCACCCAGGTTTTTAATTAAAGAAAAATACTATCTGGTACTATATTTATTAAATCTATTACTTTGAGATATTTAAGATAAATATCTGCATAAAAAGAATTATTGATGATATTTATAAAATGTTTTGCACCATGGTTTACAACCTAAACATGAAAACAGCTTTATAAGCTTACTTGACCATCAGAGTATAAAAATCAGATTGAAATAATTTATTGCAAGTTCTAACAGATATCATGCTGCATGTGAAAAATTTCAAAACATGTCACAGTGCCCATCTTCACGATGCTCACAATCTTGTTTCTGTTCTTATCCTTTTACCTTTACTGTCTTTTTTGCTGCAATAGACATATCTGTACTGTCTGTTTCTATTGGTGTGGAATAAATGTTACAAAATGTCTCTCAGTCAGTCTCAATGTCTCATCAGTTTATAAAACAGAACTATCATCTTCCAAACCAGAAATATTAAGGCTGTTTCTGCCAAACAAAACTTTGAATGTATTTTCAGGCAGAAAATTGTTCCAATTTTGATATAAATTTGTGAAGTTGCAACATATGAATCCTTTAACGATGCAGTTTTTTTAAAAATTTAGGAACTTTAAAAAAATACACTATTTTTCACATGAGTAAGAAAAGTTTAAAGACCATTTGGGCATTACAGTATAGGAGACAAAACACGGAAAACACTGTACACCAGAAAAAAAGGAATGGACTCAGACAGAAATGAGTACGATACTGAAATGTTATTTTAAAGCATTCAAACTTTTGAACTTTGGGGAACCCTTTGAGCTTACCATTACCTTCGAGGAACCCTTTGATCAAACAGAAGAAAAAATAGGATATCAAAGCTCTTTATCTACTCAATTTTACAAAATTATTATTGAATTTCTATTTTATCATAATAGAAACGTCTTAGTAAGATTAATGAATGGTAAGGTGGCTGCTTTTTTATTTATTTTTTTTTTTTGGTTTCCTAAAATATAGCCTATGAATAATAAACAAAATCAACAATATTTTAAAATATAATGAATTAATGAAAATATTTTTTTTGGTTGACTTGGCCATGATTATTTTTTATTGCAAAATATTTTTACACCTGGAATAATTGTTGAAATCTTCAACCTAATGTCTTCTTCCCATCCTATCTTTTTCTGAATTTTTGTTTTTGTCCCAGCGTACAAAGAGAAATTTTTTTCGCACATATAGATTGAAACATATGATGTTAGATGTTTCACAGATCTTTCGGCAATTTCAGGATATTTTTTTCTAATGTCAATCAAAAAAATACATAATATCAACTTAACTAAATTTTAATTTCGATTGAGTGTATATCAATTTGATATATCAATCAAATTGATATACACTCAATTATTTCTTTTATTGGGAGTTCGGAGGATTCACAGACTTGAGAAGGATTATGGATCCAATATAATTTTTCTTTTTGAACAGGATTCAGGAAATGAATAATATTCAAAATATATTTTTTGCAGATCTGATAAATGTCTGACCAATTAATTTTTACATTTATATCAGGATTAACATTACTGTCTACTAAAATATTATGCAAAGCACCAAAGCATTTAATATTATCTTTCAAAACAAATTTCAATTTTAAAAAAGTGGCACCAATTTTACTTTACATCTTGAAAATAATGAAATAAGTGGGCAATTCTTCACCTGAGCCAAAGAATGTAGACTAATATGTGACCTAATGCATCTCGATTAATGTATTTGAAGCATGTAACTTTTAAGAAATTGAAGATTTTATTTTATACTTAAAATATTTATATGTATATTTACAAGCGAACTGCCTTGAAGAATTCAATCTTAATCAATTCAATCTTAATTTCACTTGGTGTGTGTGTGTGTCATCAAATTTTCGATCGTTAATTTAACCAACTTCCCATCAAGCTAGAGCTTTGAAATTTTGGGAATCGTTCGTACTCGCCTAACAATGCAATATTTAGACGTTTGCGACAAGTTTTAACTAATATTTCAATAATTTTAATAAGTCAAAATATTCTTTCCTCTCAGCACTTTTAGGATTGAGGAAAAAATTCTTTCCCCCTCTGGGAACACCAGGCACTCCCCACGCATGAGGTATCGTAAACCTTTTGTACTCACAAAAGGGAGATACTATCTCCGAGATAGTAAGGGTTGCTGACTTTTAGTCAGTAATCATTTGCAAGAAGGAAAGTTTCCAATATTTGGCGCCATGTCTTACCACAATAATTTTTTCTGAATTCTGGTTCCCATTCTTTTTTTAATAGAATGACTTACAAACTTTCAAATGCATGTTTTGATTTTATGAGTATTATGAATTTTTTAATACGCTAGCAAATGTCTCTTTTTAAGTAAATTTTAAAGTTAAAAATAACTAACAGTTTTAACTAATATTTCAATAATTTTCTCTAATAAACTTTGCCACCATATAAAAACATTGTTTTTAAAAACGTTGGTTTTTATATCGAATTATTTAGTATTGTTGATCTTCAAACAAGAAAAACTTTTCTCCCAAATGCAATGCTGACCATAATTGCAACAACAGGAGGGAAAGATCTGATGAATGTCAAAATTATATGAAAGGAAGAAGAGTGTGGGATATGAAAAGGATTAGCATTTCAGTGCATTCAGACAAAGCAGGAGGAAGATATGACATCTGAAGCACTGAATAAAAGAAAAGTTGTATAATGAATTTCCCATTTGGAAAGCACTTTGTAATATCAGTTTCCTCAAAATATTGTATTATACCTGAAATTATAAGAAATACATACCAGCAAGTGATGGTAATTGATAGAGGCAGAATCATTGCCCATCGAGATTGTGGATTATCACAAAGTGATATCCACTGGTCGAAATCCAACTGCTGTCATATAAATATGAAATTAATGGGTTGCTGAGGGTCATACTGAACAGCATGCAGGATCTTTACCCCTCCCATGACTAACACCTGAGAGGACAGACATATTGTGAAGTCGGCCCTGCAAAACATTACAACCACACCATGGACCCTTATTCAGAAACTGGGCATGTTTGCAGCACACCCAACAAGTGCATGTTTGGTGTGACTACATTTGCAACAGTGTGGACTCTCAGCATGGTAACCATTACTTCGGATCCCCTCGACAATGCAGCATAGAGAGACAGAGACTCTGGTGTGCCAAACGACAAAGCTGGTTACAGGAGTGGCACAATGTCATCTTTTCAGGAAAAAGTCCCAGTTCTGTGTGCAGTATTCTGATGGTTAAATACATTTCTGGAGGCTTCAAGAAGATCTCTTGTCATCTGCTTGCAACCAATATTGACATAGAGGTCCTTGCACCTGATGTGATGGTATGGGCAGCCATTGAGTACATGACATGTTCAAATTAACGGTAATTTGAACACAGATTGGTACATTTCTGACATCTTAAGCTCAGTGGTTTTTCCCTATCTTCAAAGTTGCCAAAAGCCCTCTTCCAACAAGATAATGTAAGACAAGATGTTGCATGTTGTATTCTGACCTTCCTCGACAAGAGAGACTGGCCCACCACCTCTTTCTAACTAATATGGTAGATGAAGCATGGATAGATAAGAAGCAGCATGGAATAAGTTCTCCATTTCTGTCATCCAACCACAGTTTGACTCCATAACTAACAGGGTAAGGGACGTTTTAGCTGCTAGGAGTGGCAGGTATTTCTACTTATTCCTCACCTATGTAAGTCCCCAAACTGCTTGCAAATTAATTCATTTGGACCTCACACCACACTGTTTACGGACAATTAAAATCTTTTTTGTACTTGGTTTCTGCCATGGTGTTGCAATTTTAATGGCCAACAGCGTATATGTAAACCCAAATATAGAAAACATTTTTCCGAGAAAATTTCTTCTCACATGGAAATTTTTCAGGAGGCAGAGATTTGTTAAAATCAACTAATACCACAGCATTAAATATTTATTTCACAGTGTGATTTGACAGCATGCCATAAATTCATGCTACAGTTCCTTAGGTGCTCCATCAATATCAGCAGTGATTGGATAAGACAGCAAATTGAATTAAGGCTCAATTTTCTAAAAGTCCAGAAATCTTATGACCTCATTTTCCAAACTGCAGAAGATTTCTAATTTAACCAGAGACACTTTTAAGCACTTTCTGTTTTCTTCATAAAGGGAAATAACAAATTTTGTCTTCGCTTGTTGGTTTTGAAAACAGACCTAAATTTTGCTTTGATTGATTTTACTTGTTTCCCTATTTCATGTGCAAACAACTACTTTCCTTGCAATGTCACACTTCAATCCCTCAAACAAAGCAGCTGCAAACATCACTTTATAACTTCCTTCCTTACATTCTATTTTTGAAACAAAATCATGAGATTAAACATACAGCATTCATTATTGATTTTAAGTGTTTTTTTGTGAATTCATGGTTTCACTGAAGTAGGAAATTACCCAGCTCAACAGGAAGAGCAATGCACACCCTATGGTCATGGTCGTGGAAAATACGAATCTTTGGTCTCACAGGGGAAGGAAATTTCAGTTTCAGGCAAATTGTTCTAACTGTCTTGGCTGACCACAAAAACTCTTAGTAGGCCACTATTCACCAAATTCTGGATAACAGAATCTAACTCAATGTAACTTCATTCCCTTCAATAATTAAGTGATAAGAGTTTAAAAAATTCCTAGAGTTTCAAAAAGCACAATTAAAAGAAAAGCAATTCCATATTTTCAATGACCATTCCACCTAGTTTCTCTGATGAATTGTTTATCAAAGGGTACTGGTGACTGACCTCAGTCAAGTGATGAGGATTACACCTGAACTGAAACTTCCTCACCATAGTAAAGGGAGGACTTGAAGCCTCATTGTACATCAGCCTTGTTCTGATGCGAGTCTTTAGCGGCATTAGGACCCAAAATCCAGGACTTGACGGAAACAATACTAGGAACAACCACTAGGCTACAACAGCCACCCAATACAATATAGTGAATATTTATACTATATTTTAAGGAAAAATTTGTTGTTAAAAAGCCAGTTTATCATTAAAAATAATGAAAAGGGATAATATATTACACAAGAAAATTTTCTGCGGCTATCAATTTTTGTTTAAAATATAATCCATCCACAGTGATTCAAATTTTTACATCACATATTGGAATAATTAATGTAAGAAATCTAAGTATTAGCTAGCACACCTGATAAAAAAAAATCAGAAATTAGATTACTGCAATAGAAAAAATCTTGAGTAATAAAATTCAGTACATTTATTACATAACAGACATTAAATATAAGTAGTAAAAATTTTAAGAAAAAAGGAAGAGACATTGTTAGCAATTCAACTATAAACTTTCATACAAATCAAACCAATGAACATAATAAATAGACTACATTTTGCTACAAAAGAATGTAACAATTTACCATGACTAAAAAAGTTTGAAAGTGTAGGTATGGGATTTCCCAAACTTTTTGTTGTAGCAGGTTGTGAATTTGATTCCACATCCTTAGGCACCGGTGAAAGATTTAAACCTACTGGAGAACCAACTGGTGACGGAGCATCAGCCAAATTTTCGGTTTCTTTTCCAGGAGCTACCGCACAGAAAAACTTAAATTTAACAAATCAGTTGTGAATTTGAATATTCAATGCGTGTGCAAAGGCATATGAAAATAATGTTTAATTCAAGAGAACTACTTCTTTTGAAAGTTTAGAGTGCATTTCAAAACATTAAATTGCCAAATTTTACTTTGATATTAGATGAACTATTATTTTACTAAAACTTCAATTTCATCAACTTTTTGAAATTAAAAAAAAAAATTCACACTTACTATTGTCACTTGGAAGATTAAGTTCCAGTTCATGATCAGATGTTGTGGGTGAAGGTGCATCAACTGATGGAGATGGTAATGGACTAGGCAATGTACTAATCAATTCTAACAGCTTTTTGTGGAGGGTTTTAACTCTACTATCAAAATTTTTGTAAGCCTAAAAATGATAAATATAAGGAACATTTTAAAAATGAAATAAAGTACATTACATGTATATTTTAACCCTGCTGTTCTGTTTAAGTCTATTTGACACCAAAAAAAATTTATACGGTTATAAAAAAAATATAGTGTGGATATATTTTTGTGACTTTAATGGTAAATATTGTAAATATACACTTCTAGAAGGATTCATGCTTATTTGTATTTCCAAGGAATATTTTTCAATTTATTCCTAATGTACTTTTCAGATCATAATGACCCAATTCTTACTTTTTACAACATATTTACTTACACTTTCATATTTGTTTGGAATAAATCAACAGAAAAGAATAATAACTTTTGTCTCCTATTGAAACTGGTTTCGTTAACATGTGCATTTGATTGTGTGACAGAAAAGCATGTGCAAGGTCAAAAAGGTGACACAGTTGGCTGGGAGCCAAAGTATTCGTATCTGTTGCAACATTTCTTTTTCTTGTTCTATTTTTGTTTCTAACAATCTGCAAAGCAGTTGTGCCTTTGAGAGTGAGAGCAGAAATAGCAAATTCGAGAAAATTGAGTGACACTGATATAGCTAAGTTAAATGAAGCCTCTTATAGCATAGAGGAAAATGTATCAGATCATGAAAATCATACAAGTGATGAAATTGAAAGAAAAAATTATGACAATGATTGTGATATTCAAAGAAATGCAGAATATATAGAATATTCAGTCAAAGAATCATGAAATACAGTGGAAATAGGATACAATTCCACAGTCTGATTGATTAACATCTGCTAATATTATTAACTACTTCAGGAGTCACAGGACATGCAACAACAAGCATAACAGATGTAAAAAGTGCATTTGAAACAGTATTCAATCCCACAATACAAAAAAAAAAAATCCTAAATATGAAAAATATTGAAGGAGGAAAAATGTATGTAAAAATAACGAAAGTGAAACTTTTCAAGCATATATTGGATTATTATTATCAGCAAGTGTTTACCTTATGGAGAATCAACGAAAAGCTTGTGGGATAAACATACAGGTAGAAGCATATTTCATGCAACAATGTGCCTCAAAACTTTTAGCACTCTATTGAAAGTTGTTTGTTTTGATAAAAAATCTACTCATCAAGACAGAAGGTCTGTGGATAAATTAGCTGTTGTACGAAATATCTGGGAAAAGTACGTAGAAATTCTACGAAAATTGTATTATCCGAATGGGGATGTTACTGTACATTAACAATTAGTAGGGTTTCATGGTCCATGTCCTTTCAAACAGAATATAAAAAGTAAACCATGTAAATATGGAATAAAATTATGGACTTAAAAGCAACAGCAAAACTTTTTATGTATTGAAAACACAAATTTATACTGGAAAAGTACAAGGATCATTGCCAAAAAAAAAAAAAAAAAAAAAAAGGATATGATGAGTGGGAAATTTTAATTATTATTAAAAAGGAATTTATATTATAAAATTTAATTTTTTTTTTTAAAAAAAAAAAAAAAAAAAAATCAGGGTATATGAGGAGTGAGTGATCTTACTTATGAGTACTTGGGATACAATATTACATCTGATAATTTTTTTTTACAGAATATTGGAACAACTTGTTTTAAAACGGAAAATTATTATACTTTGCATCATTAGAAAAAATAAACCAGAACTTCCTGAAAAAAATGCCAAACAAAGAAGTAACAGCTTAGCCTTTTATTTTATAGAAGACACAACAACTGTAAACTATATACCCAAAAAGAACAAAAATGTTATTATGAGAACTTTGCCTCCTGATAAAGAAATTCGCAGCTGACCTGACAAAAAAAAAACACAATTGATATTACATTATGATTCAACTAAAGAGTTAGTGGATACTCTTAATCAACTTTTGAATACACACACTTGTAAAAGAAAAACAAATTGATGGCCCATTAACATGCTTGATACTTCTGCTTACAGGATTTCAATAGAAACCTAATAGAATGGGAAAAAAAATTGATCAAATGAAGACTGTTTTGGAAGAATTAGGGAAATCACTCATTTTTCCATACATTGAAGGAAGACGGCACCTGCCAAGAAGTGAGGACGCAATCAAAGTAGTAAAAAAGAATACATACGAAAAGTGAAAACATAACCTACGGATCTGCTGAGAATACTTCAAATTGTAAAAAATGTGCAAGTTCTGCCCATCAAACAATGACAACAAAATTAATATGTTGTGCTACAGTTGTAGAAACATATCTGTAAACCTCTTGTAAAATATTACTGTCCAAATTACAAACAAAGGTAAGCTTCAATTTCAAATTTATTGTGTTATTTTCATAAATACTTTATAATATTTGATCTATATTGACACTTTACTAATTCTTAAATTATTTTTTTAAAGAACACCTTACATTTACTGCTAGAAATTATAATATTCTGAATAGGGTCATATTGACCCGAATACTACATACATGTAGTAAATATGAACAGAACAGCAGGGTTAAAACTTGATATGACATATATTTTCCCTTACTTCAAATCAGGTGAAAAAGGATTTCTTGCAAGCCAATAGAAAATTTTAAAAAATGAAAATAAAAAAATATATATATCATATACTTCCATTTAACAAGGCTTAAGAAAATACTTAATTGTTTTTTTTTTCTTGAATAAATTTTGTTCATCAATTTTTATAAAAAGTTATTAATCCTTAAGTTCAGTCAACAAATCTATCAAAAGTTTAACAAAAATCGCAACTTATCTAATGAATATCCTTATGGTGAAGAATTATGATGTTTTCATACAGCAAACAGCTTAACATTTAAAAAACCATGGTTCCACAGCTGAAGCAATTTAATCAAGACACAAAATTTTATTTTAAAAAACTTTTTATTGAAGCCTACTGTTGAATAGTATTTCATGTTCTAGCACTTCTAGATCTTTCCATAACACTTCTATGTAAATTATTCTGGAATGATCTTTAAGTGCATAAACCCTGAGCCCTGTAAGCTGTGTACAATTTTACCTTTTCACCTTTGTAACGAGTTGCTTCAAGTTTATATAACTCAATTACTGACACTTTGTGTTCTGTAATTCTTTGCATCATTACGGCATAAATGCAGAAAAATTCTGAAAATTAAAGTTAAAATTATGTTATTTTTAAATGAAAGTGAGAAAACTAGCTATTGTTCCAATGAGAACAGATTACCAGCCCAATAATTGTCAGAAGCAGAAAAACTGAAATATTAAGGACAATAATATACATATATATATATGTGTGTGTGTATAAACATAGTGAATTCTTTCAATATTCTTCACCTTTTTAAGAACAGCCTTAATTGATAAGTTTTTAAAAATCTAACAATGATTTTACGCATGCTTTAAGTGATATTTTTATAAATGAATTTCAATGTTGTCACATTTCATTCGCTTTTCATTAAAAATCTTAATTCTAAAATAGTTTTTAAAAAATAATGCATTAATATCAATAATTAACTTTCACAACATCATTATTAATAGTTAACACAATTAATGGATGTACTAAACAAACTTAACTTTTTAATGCTTCCATGAAATATATAATTAATAATTAGGATTATACTCAACTAAATCAACCCTACAAAATTCTACAATTAATGGAAAACAATTAAAACATGAAATAAAACAAATATAAAATTTTAAATACACAACATTAACGAGGCTATATTAATAAAGTTGGAAAATGCTTTATTCATTTATTGTTTAAGTAAATATACTTACATTTGCAACAACCTTTGCTTCTCCCCTTTGTGTATCATAATATATTTCACTTTGTTCTAACAACAGTATCAATTCGTTGCGTTCTGCTAATTCATGATTTAGACTCTCAATAAGCTCTTCCAACTGTTTAACACTTTTATCAAAATCTCGTTTGAATTGTTGACCATGAGTTCGATCTGTTTGGGCAGAGAGAGTTAAGTTGCAAATGAGAATGAATAGTATTAAAAAATAAATAATTTGCAATTTTATCAATCTTAGTTTATTATCAACTTTTCTTGCTAATGAAACATTTCATATTTTTAGTTCTTACCAATGTTATTTGAACAATTTATATTAATTTACTATTCGTTCAAGAGCAATTAGTTTGTACATTTAAAATACATTGACTACATCATAACAAGTAACATCATCAATATTGTGATATAATTACAGACAGAGCAAATAGATACATTAGATTGTTTAGTTTTATTAATATCACACCAGAAGCAACTTGAGGATATTGGCAATGAACTTCGGTCAAATAAAAAGGACTATACCTGAGCTGGCACCTCTCTCTCCTAACTTTCACACTGCACCAACCCAGATACACCAAACTTTAGCTAATAAGCTGATTTGAATTAACTTTTAGAAGAAGGGGGGGGGATATCACCTAGTCGGCCCTTCAAGAAAGAATGAAACTTTTTCAGGTGCCATCCTTATCATGTGACTGAGGATCAATATTATGAGGTCTGTTGCTTCTAAACTGGCATTAATAAAACCAACCAACCATTCAAGATGATAAAATGTGTTCTCGACAAAAAGAATAAAAATATGAATAACTTAACCAGAAATTACTTTGAATTAATAACATTAAAAGGCATTATGGAAAATGTAAATGTTTTGACATTTCACAAGTAATGTTAAATTCTGTTTAATTTCCAGTCTTTTTAACTTCCGAAAAATATAAATTTTTTCAGATATGACAAAGGTAAAAACACTGTCCTTATAAATCTCTAGCCATATTGTCACCTGCACTTATTTCACATAAAACATAACAAGTATTTTGATGGCCATTTATATAATTTTAGATCTGAAAAATTAAAAATAAGTAATGGATATTTACTAACTATTATCATCATTGTTCATCTTTTAACACAAATATAATTTAATCTGACATAACATACCTTTAAGTTGCTGAACTATTTCAGCATCTGTAGCATTCAGTTTACTTAAGTTGATGGATGACTTTTTCGTATTAACTTCAAGTTCCGTTTTCAAAACAGATCTCAATTTCTTGATAACCATTTCAGGCTGGAAGTGAGAAAAACAACAATTATTAATAAATACAAGAACTCAATTGTTTGATTTTAACTGAATAATCCGTAGAGATAAATGCTTCATACACAATATGGATATTAATCCATAATTACGTAAAGGATTAAGAATATATATATATATTTAAAAAATATCAAAGAGTTTAGAAGTTCATCCAATCAATGACATATGTAATGAACTTTTAGCACCTGAATATTATTTTAAAGACTGAAATATTTTCTTAAACTACATAGAGAATAATGTGAAAATAGAAAGTCAAGAAATAAAAATATTTTAGTTATTCAGGTTGCCATTAAACATAATTGTCAGATGAGAAGCAAAAATTTAAGTATTTTACCAATAAACAAAAAATACAAACTAAAAAAATACTAAGGAGTTAACATGTCTGACAAAAATTGGCAGATTGCTGTAGATATATCGAGATAAGGAGAAAAAAAAATACTTTGGAGGAATTGCAAATTTATTGATGCTATGATTTAACCATTCCTACCAAATTTAAGGAATGGTGATATTGCTTCAACCCCCACATGCAAACAGATCTTTCAATTTGAACATCTTATTTCCTTCAGAGAAACTACACGTAATCTCTCAAATAGCAACATTTTCTTGAACTGAGAGCAAAATCATATGCAAAATATTGATACTATCACATTGAAAAAAAACAGAATCTTATTTGAATTATAAAGTCACGCCTTAAAATTGGAATTTCTTTTTCTTTTTTTAATGCACTATTAAGACATTCAATTGTGAAGCTCTTGTGCTTCAATTATTCATTTATTGGCTGTCAAAATGAAACCACTTATGTGTTTGATCAAAAGTGATTTTCATATGAAATATTACTACAATCAATAGCCTCTTTCTAGGTACATCTTTTTCGTCTTGAAATGCATAAAACTTGAAAAAAGATGTATGTAAAAAACAATTAACAAATGCTACCTATTATTTGCCAAATTTTAGTAACTGCTGTACAAAAGTATTTATTGATTGCACATTTCAAAAAATCCAAAAAGCACATCATTATGAAAATGTCAATATATATATATATAATAAATAAACAACTAACAGAATTAATTTGTTTCCTGAGTTTATCTCCTAAAGTTCCCATTCTTAATATTTTAATTTTTTTTTATTATCTTACGCAAAACATATTAACTATTTAAAAATTACATATCAAAAATTAATACAGAAAGGTCCTTTCTGGTCCATCATACTCAATTTCTAAGAATCTTTACATTTACACATACCTGTACTACATATGTAAAAAATAACTATTTAACATTCTCAATTTTTAGAATATGATTTTCATGAGCTTATTATCAATGTATGCAACACTATTTTTAAAAGATTTTTATAAACAAGTTATTAAAATGGAAAAGCATACATTAATAAAAGCAGAAAAAGTTATGTAATCAACTATAATTAGAGTTCCCCCCTTTCAAAATAATGAAGACTGGAAATAGAGTATTTTACTTTTGCTGTGCATGTTTGAAGTATGAAGCAGCAATTAAAAAGTGAAGGACTGACAGTTAAGTTCAATGACGCAAGAGCAAAATGCAGCTATGCTTGCACCAAACAGGGTGTAAATACATTCCAAACATTAGAAAAATAGGGGGGGGGGGGGTTTGGGCGACAAGGAAGGTTAATAATAGAGAAGGATTGCTAGGGTATACCAGGGATGCATCACCTGTGTTTATCTACGATAGTAAACCTGAGGGATAAATAAAAAAAATATCACTAAGGTACCTCAGGGTTCTGAGCCATGTACTTACCTAAATGTTAACCCCCAACGGAGAACAGCTCACAATTAAAATCTAAAAAGCATTAAATGATAAAAAAAAAAAAGCCCATTTGTTTCATATTTGAAAGGGAGGTGAATCCTTTAAAGAAGTTGGGTTAATTTTTTAAAAAAAGTAGTTTTTTAAGTAATATTCATATTCTACTTCTAAAAATTGAAAATAGAATTATCTAGTTAAACTAGAAAATGTTGTCAGGTGTCCTTTCATTAGAAAAATATTTATGGATAGTAATTAGTTTTTAAAAAAACAATTCAAACTGATAATTAACAATAAGTAAGGAGACAATTATATTGTTCTCAGAAATATATATTTCTAAAGGTATCAAATGAAAATAAAAATAAATAACTATTAAAATGCTTTTAAATTTATTCTTTATAGAGCATTTCATAGATCATGATTCATATAGAACTCAAATGATTTCCATTAAAATATTTCTTATTATAGAAGAACAACAGTTCTTAAAATTTTAAGATTAATTTTATATTTAAAAATTGATATTATATTTCATAACTAATCTTTGAGTAAATAACTTAGTATTATATATGTGTGTATGTAAATTAATGATACTAAGAGAGTTTACCTTAAAATCTGCAAGCAACTTTGAAGGAGCAGTAGCCGGAACTTTGGAATTAGCTACATAAAAAGATTTGCTTGAATTAGATAAACTTCAAAAAGGATATTTAAAAGTTGTAGATTACAAAAAAAAAAAAAAAAAAAAACTAATGATAAAAATTTACATACCTAAAATAGCACGGAGATCAGCAATAAATTCTGGACTGTACACATTTCTCTGTTCCCATATGTTAAATACCCTAAGAACAGCTGGTCTAATGTGCTCATCTCTGATTGAAAAGGGGGGGAAAGTAAATTAATCTGAGACTTTAATATTTAAAAGTTTTTTAGAACATGATGAAAATAAATAAATATTTTAAGATAAGTTACAAATAAAGTATTACAATACAAGGAATGATTAAATTTAATTAAAAAATAATCAAGCAAGCATACCTTTAAAATTCAATATTTACAAACATGAATCATTTTACATTTGAATATTCTAATATGTTTCATTTTTTAACTTATTATTGGTCAAAGCAGCAAAATTTTATTATTTTATATAGACAATGGTATACTTTTTGAAATCTTAGTTTAAACATCCAATTACACAGGAGTTTTTGGCATACTTTAGAGAACACAAACGACAGTAGCCAATCCAAGCAAGCAAGTTCCACACCTGAGCATGATTATTTGTTAATTTACAGAATTTATATTTAACCCGTGTTCCACTGAATAATGTCCCACTCTTAAAATGCACACTACTCTTTTATAGTAAAAAACAAATTATAATAGGATTATAGAGACTGATGGATGAGAAAAGCATTGGATATCTTTAATAATATCTTTCAGCAACATATTTTTTTACAGAAAATTTCTCGATTCATACATAAACTGCCAATTGTAGAATTAATCTGGCAAAATATACATTTTTCATAACTTTACTAAGTTGAAAATAAGTACTCTTCTGCAATGCAGGAAATCAGAACATGTATAATTTTTTAAATTACCATTAAAAACTGATTATTAAAAAAGTATTTGAAATTATCAGGTAATCTCTAATCACACACGTCCCAAATTATTTCTACATGCCTAAATATAATGACACTTCACAAAACATGAAATCATTGTAATTCATTTTTGTACAGAATACATGAAAGACAAGCATTGTTGGCTTATCTAACCAAAAATGATCAAACAACTTCTGATATGCAAATCAATGCTTGTCATGGGACGATGAATCAAGTGCTTAGCACAATGTGAATATCTGAGTTA
Organism: Nephila pilipes; assembly: GCA_019974015.1. NCBI lineage: Eukaryota > Metazoa > Arthropoda > Arachnida > Araneae > Nephilidae > Nephila > Nephila pilipes. Next base: position 94,860 of record BMAW01064240.1, on the reverse strand, counting down.
ATACTTTACTACACAGTATTTGATTTCAGTGTGTAAGGACTCAAAACTGTTTGTTATAACACCAAAGTATCATTAAGAAGAATTTGTGAAGAGATAAATTCAGCAGCTTAAATATATAAAAACCGCAACTCAAGATCAATACATAGCAATAATTACCCATCATAACAATAAATTTTCTACTCAACAGTTAAAATTCAGAGCTTGTAGCTGTCACTGGAGCTGTTATATAACAGCAAACTGAATACAGAAGGCTTAATGGAAAAGGCCTTTATGACAGAAAACAAAGAGTATGCGTTTCACTATCTTTAAAATAAAAAAATGTATCTCTTTAATTGGTGCATAGAACCAGAGCGAACCTCAAAGAACCCATTTTCTTTACTGATGAGTTGACTTATCATGATTTTAAAAGTTTTCATGCCTGGAGAGTCTGAAACACAAAACCTTTCTTTGCATTATATGGAATGCAAACATTTTGATAGGACAAGTGTGCTAGTATATGGAGGAATAATGATCTACAGACGAACGTTCCTACATGTTTTGAACAGATTCTGTGATCAACCACGGATATCGGGTTAAGGTCTAGGAATCTTATGCAAGACTTTTCAAAGGTGCATGTGAATTTTTTTTTTTATTATTATTATTATCATTTATGGACAATAATGTTTGACCATATTAAGCAAACCTTGTAATGAACACTTTGAGGAAAAAAAGCCACTGTGAATACTGGGGCCATCAAAATCTCAATTTGAACCCAATAAATAACTTAGAGGACTACCTTGGAAAATTACATGAAAGCATCCTCCTCCTGGAAATAGAAATATTCTGAGACGTCTGAGGAAAGCAACTTAACCTCCCAAACTGATTAACAATATACTTGCCAGCATTAAATTCAAAAGCCATAATTTGCTTCTGAGTAAGTTTTCCCCCTTGAATACTCCTTGTTGCATATTATTGCCATTTTTATTGTTTGATGCTAGAGTTTTATATATGCAGCACTCTTAAAAATTTCCTTGAATTAATGTGTTACAATGCTATATATCAATCTATAAAAAAAACTCTTAGAATTATTCATGGTTTCCGAAAAATTTGCGATTTTTTACATGTAAAAATAATTTGGCCATGAGTGTAATTTAATATTCTGTAAGAATTTTAGCTTACCTAACAAGCAAAGTAGCTTCTTTTAATACTTCAGCAAAGGAATTAACAAATAACAGAAATCCCTTTCTTTTGCTGTTTTGAACAACATCATTTGCTAAGTGAAACAAAGTCAATCGATGATGGATTTTTGCTGTAAAAAAATAAAACAAATACACTTAAATGCAAAATTTATATTTAGAAACAATTTTAAAGAGCATATCATACAACATTATAAAAAAAAGTAAAAAACTGTCATGATACTCGTAATACATCAACAATTGATCCTAAGGTATAAAATACTTATGAGATAGATAAGAATAAATTAAAATATGATTCAATAAATGATTATCAAATACATCTATATAACAAAAACCCAATTTGATTCTCATTACATAAAAAAAGCAAAAATAATAACTTCAAGATAAATTTTTATTAAGCTATAAAAATACTGTTTCATCCGAAAACGTCACCATAAATTCATAATTAAAAAACATTTTGGAGGAAAAATATAGGAGGAAAGTTTGCTTCCACACATTGCTTTAATGTTTTTTTTCTTCTTCCTTATTAAAAGTAAGAACTTTCAATCGAAGTAAATAATTTTAAAAACTTTATACTGCTTCTTTGAAAAAATGTGCATAGAAATAAATGTATAAAAAGGATTTTTCTCATACTATTTTTTTTTCTAATAACTGAAATTAATTAGATATCAAAAACTAAAATTGATTATTTTCAAAAAAATTTTTACTTAAAAGAAATGAAAGAAAAAGGTTATTTATGATATCTGGAACTCGTGACTACTCTGAAGAATGTAAAACTATATTTTAAAACACGTTTGAATAATAATGGAACTTACAATGTAATTTTTTAAAATTAGTATCAACATATAACTGTATCTTGCTGTTTTCATCTTGTACAATGACGAGAGATTCTTAACTGACAACTTCCGGTTTTTCAGATTATATTTGGAAAAGGTATGGATCTTAAATATAGGGGACCCTGTAAAACATTTAATTTTGATGTCATACATATTTACTTATTGTCACCTTCAATAAACACACCTCCTCTATCCCTACAACACTCCATGTGAATCTTTTATTGTTTGGAACAGTGCTGGAAGTCTTTTGTCAGATGCTTCAGGATTGTACCACTTTCTCTTTCGTAGTTTCAATGGACTCAAATCTTGTTCCTTTTAATGGAGATTTCATCTTACAAAACAGATAGAAATCACAAGGCGAAAGACCCAGTAAATAATGTGGATAGTCTAACACTGGCACGCTGTACATGGCTAAAAACCTCTTGATAGACAATTCAGAATGACATGTCCTTCTACAATTTGGGTCATTTCCCCCCCCCCTATTCTTTCACTGAGTTCAGAAAGAATGTGAAGGTAATAATGTTGATCAATAGCTTGACCTTCTGGAACTCGGTGAAGGTACACAATCCCATGAATATCGAAAAAAATAATCATCATTGCTTTGAATTTTGATCTGCTCATTTGAACCTTTAGGCTCTCAGTGATGATGGGCCCTTCCAGTGCATGGATTGGCGCTTTGTTTCCGGATTATAAGTAGAAAACCACAATTCATTCACACATTATTATCCTATCCAATAAATTTGGGACCTGCATTAAAAATTGCATAAGCACTGCATGTAAGTATAATTATTACTTTTAAGAAATAAGGTTGCAATACTTTTATATATATATAATGATGTTCAATGATACTACTATTTCTGTAATGTTTCACTTTCATATAATATATAGAATTAATTACAAACTTGGAAACTACAAAGAAAGGTTTAAAGTTCATATATTGCAATGTTTCATGTAATTCTGTAAATAAAATTATCATGGGTCTTTTTCTGAGTATTTTATCATCATTTTGAATTTTGCAGTAATCCAAAAAAATTAAAAATATGAAAAATCTTACCCGTATTTGTTCAAAACTATCTTAAAATTAATGCTCTGCATGGATTTCAAAATAATACACAAAAAATAGAGTATTTGGTAAAATTCAGTTTTCACCGAGAATTTCAATGTTTTGATATAAATATAATTGAATTAAATTATAAATTAAAGGAGTAACAACAAAATGTGTGTGTTATACTAGAAGCCAAGAATTTCATTAATTTCTATTTTATGATCAAAAAAAGAAAGATGCATTAATTTACAGATAAAACAAAAGTACCTTATGAAACATAGAAGTTGATATCAAAGTAGTTTGCTCATACTAACTGTTAAATATACTTTATCATGATTGTAATAATAAAAAAAAAAAGATGCATTGAACAGCTACCTTTCAAAATTTAGCTTTGTTTGTATGAAATTCACAACTATAATAAATTAATAAAAATAATAATAATAATAATAAAAAAAATCAAAAATGCCAATCATAAAAAAAATAATGGCTGGAGAGATACTGGGACAACAAAAAATAACACACTTCTATTTAAAAAAAAAAAAAAAAAACCCTAAATTGGGTGCCTTTTAAGCTACAAGTAAGTGATGTTTATTTTTATGACTATGCATAGCAGTCCAGGCATGGACATGGGGATAAAAAATGGTAAAATTAAAATATTATTTTGGAAATTTCGAAAACCTTTCAATATGAGAAATCCAAAGAGCACATCTGAAAAAATGTGTTTAACCTTAAAAACATGAACTTTAAAATCAACAGCACCCTCACAAGGCTAGCATTTAATTGTGAAAATAATAAATGTTTATAATTACAGGTTTTAGAATAATGCACATAACAGGTCAATTGAAAAGTCCCCGGCCTGACACATAGGTGGCGCTACTAGAATTAAATCCACATGTTTTTTAGTTAGCCCTAACCCTCAAAAGATGCATGTATAAATTTGACAGCTGTCGGTTCATTAGTTTGTGAATTATAGCATTTTGAGTGAAGCAACTTTTGTTATTGTGAAAAAAATGGATAAAAAGGAATTTCGTGTGCTGATAAAATATTGCTTTTTGAAGGGAAAAAATACAGTTGAAGCAAAAACTTGGCTTGATGCCGAGTTTCCGGACACTGCCTCAGGAAAATCAACCATCAAGGATTGGTATGCTAAGCTTAGACGTGGTGAAATGAGAACTGAAGACGGTGAATGCCCAAAAGAGATTGTTATCGACGAAAACATTAAAAAAATCCACAAAATGATTTTGAATGACCGTAAATTGAAATTGAATGAAATAGCAGACACTCTAAAGATATCAATTGAACGTGTACATCATATCATTCACGAATATTTGGGTATGAGAAAGCTCTGTGCAAAGTGGGTGCCGCTCGAGCTCACTTTTGACCAAAAAAACGACGAGTTGATGATTCAGAGCAGTGTTTGAAGATGAGCAAGCGTAATAAACCTGAGTTTTTGCGTCGATATGTTACAATGGATGAAACATGGCTCCATCATTTCACTCCAAAGTCCAATCGACAGTCATCCGAGTGGACTGCACACGATGAACCCACTCCAAAGCGTGGGAAAACGCAACAGTCGGCTGGCAAGGTTATGGCGTCTGTATTTTGGGATGCGCATGGAATAATTTTCATCGACTCCCTTGAAAAAGGTAGGAGCATCAACAGCGACTATTACATAGCATTATTGGACCGTTTGAAGGACGAAATTGCCCAAAAACGGACGCATTTAAAGAAAAAGAAAGTGCTGCTTCACCAAGACAATGCACTGTGTCACAAGTCAGTGAAAACAATGACAAAAATCCATGAATTGGGCTTCAAATTGCTTCCTCATCCACCGTATTCTCCAGATCTGGCCCACAGCAACTATTTCCTGTTCTCAGATCTCAAAAGAATGCTCGCTGGGAAGAAATTTTCGTCGAATGAAGAGGTGATCGCCGAAATTGAGGCTTATTTTGAAGCAAAGGACAAATCGTACTACAAAAATGGTATCGAAAAGTTGGAGGGTCGCTATAATCAGTGTATCACCCTTGAAGGGTATTATGCTGAATAAAAAAAACTAATTTTACCAAAAAAATGTGTTTTACTATGATAGGCTGGGGACTTTTCAATTGACCTGTTATATTATGCTCCACTGATGATAGAACAGTGAAATAAAAACCAACTGAAAGGAATTAAAATTTTCTATGTAATGAAAACAAAACCTAGATTTTTGAGGATGAAAAAAATTTATGACAATTTTTAATAATAATAATTAAAAAACATTCTTGGTGTCTAAATTATGTCTTTTGAATGGACTTATCCCTTTAGTTATTCAGCAAACTGCAGCAGTGGCAAAGTTGTGAAACTTTATTCTATGTATACACTACAGAGATTCATTAAATTTTTACAAATATTGTTTTACTGAATGAACACTCAAGTCTAAATGCATCACTACAATCATATTCACAATTTCACATCTGTGTACCTTAGTCAAAGCAGTCCTCCTTCCTCCTCATGCATACACACTTTAATTTTTCAGGAGTTTGTTCTAAATGTGGATGTAATTGATATTCTTTAGTAATTGTATAGAAAAGAAAGAAAATATTTTCTTTCATCAGCTATTGGAACTCAGCTGCATGAGTAATACAATGTCAGCAACCGATTTAATTAGGTACTGTTTTAATTAGATAGTTTTCAACAGATTTGCAATAACATTTAAGACAATAACATCCTTACTTCATTGTTCAGTGTTAGAACTGATAAATGAGTGCTAGCTTTCTATGAGAATCATGATTCCGAAGTAACTGATCTATTCTTTCCCATGGAGTTTACAAATTTTAATAATCATGGATGACATGATTTGGAAGATACCCAAGTAATTCTTTTTTAAAACGTTTTTCTGAATTTCACTTGGTGTGTGTGTCATCAAATTTTTGATCGTTAATTTAACCAACTTCTCATTAAGCTAGAGCTCTGGAACTTCGGGAATCTTTCTTATTCACCTAACATTGCAATATTTAGACATTTGTGACAAGTTTTTAATAATATTTCCATAATTTTTTAGAAACGTAATTTGTGTAGTAACCTGTCGCCATCTATGGGAGATATATTGAATTTCGCAGAGAGAGTGATCTTAAAGACGAGAGATATGAGGTTTTTTACAACGTTTTAATTCATATTTAAATAATTTTTTAAACTTTGCCACCATATAAAAACGTTGGTTTTTATCTTGAATTATTTATTATTTACCATCCTCCTTCCTTTTTCTTCTACTTAGAATATAGTAGTTGCCACAAGGTTTGGCAAGCACAGCCAAATTTGACTATTGTACTATAAATTCCAACCTTCACTCATTCTCAAAGCTGTCTAACTATGCAGAGACCAATACTGCGCAGCATACGGAAATACATAGTGTTTCATAAAAAATCCACCAATGGCTTTTCAATTATTTAGTTGGCACAGTAAAAAGGAATGTCTTGCATAAAATATTTATTATTTGTGATGATAATATTTATTATTTAAGATGAGAGTTTCTGTAGACAAAAAAATTAAATTATAAACTGGAGTAAGAAAAGCTTCTTTACTCATTTATCAATTCTAACACTGAACAATGAAGTAAGGATGTTATTGTCTTTAATGTTATTGCAAATCTGTTGAAAATTATCTAATTAAAACAGTACCTAATTGTATCAGTTGCAGACATTGTATTACTCATGCAGCTGAGTTCCAATAGCTGATGAAAGAAAATATTTTCTTTCTTTTCAATACAATTACTAAAGAATATCAATTACATCCACATTTAGAACAAACTCCTGAAAAATCTTCCAATAAAACAAATCCTAAGAAGAATATTGAATGGTGAATGCATCCTCATAAAATTTTCTTCCTAAAGACAGTCTGTGAGGAGGCAGCTTTAACATAGTGTTGCGAGTTAGATATATCTAACAATCCTCCTAGGAACTTAACATACATGTAATGCTTGTTTTTTAAAGATTAACCACCATTTTTTAAACACTGCACTTGTAAGATATGCATTGTGAGAAACTATTGTTGAACCTTAAATATATAATTTGTTTTTAATACTTTAAGCTGAATTTTTTTCAAAGATAATTTGGCATCTATAAGGGAAACCTATTTTGATATGCAAAAAAAGTTAGGTCTTATGGTGAAATTTAAATTTTAAAATGAAGGCATTCATGTGTCCAAAAAATTATTGAAGAGAATAAACAAGAGGAAATGATCAAAAAATAAAACTAGGAGAGAGAAAATATTTTAATTACATATATTCTCAATAAGATATATTTCATTAAATACGTTATTGTATAAATAGTACTAAGAGGAGGCACTGAGCCATCTTAAAATTTATAAAACACAATGGAAAGAATTTGAGAAAATTATTTTAAATTTATATGGATGTATCAAGAACTAGAAAACTATCTTCATTTTCACTACATATAACATCTTTAAAGTAGTTTTGTCCAAAGATAATACTAATGCTACAATAAAGTTTTTGATTTATAAGTTACCCAAGTTTTATCATTAAAAGAAAAACAGAAAATTAATACCCTTTTGTATGGAATAATAAAATACATTACTGATGGAATAGTATACAAGCACATAATACAAACTATTTAACCTAACAAGATATAACATCAACCTCGAAAACAATAATCAAGTATAATTTAACCATATATTAGATAGCATTTAAGGTTTTATTTATAGCTCCAAAAGGGAAAAAAAAAAAAAAAAAAAAAAAAAAAAAAAAAAACTTTAACCAACATTTATATGATTAATACAAAGAAACGAAAATAATTATATCATAGTATTGATACTAAAGGAACAATATAAAACAATTTCCATTCCTGTCATTTTGATGAAATACTTCAGTCATGAATAAACTGCAACTTTTAATAACACTAATCATACAATTGAAGCCATTCTACAGAACATCAATTGCACTATAATTCAATTTCATGATTCTCTCCCTTCCTTTCATTTAAATTTTAAATAATATATTTTTTGGACAGAAAAAAAAAAACACCAACCTTTTTGTAATACTTTCATCCAAGCAGCCACTATCTTCTGGTGATGAGTTTTATGATGCAACAACCATAGAGACAGAGTCTGTATACTGTCTTGAGTATTTGTTGCTCCTTGGAATTTCTTTTCAAGAACCGAATCTGATAATGTACTTGACATCTTTCACAAGGAATAAGCTTGCGTTACTTCAAAACATGAACACAATCACAAAAGATTTTAAGAGTTGATATCATCATTTGCATCTAGAATAAATTATAAATCTTTCAGCAAACTTAACCTACATAATTATAACGAAATTCTTTAAAAAATGTAGTTAAAAAATTTAGATGTATTAAAAAGAACACAAAATATTTTTATAGAATATCTCACAAATATAATTTGACACCAAGCAAAGGAGAGACCAACAATCCAAAAACTCAAGATGATTCAAAAAACTAAAATACTAATTATAATAAAAAATACTAATTATAAAACTAAAATACTAATTATTTTTTTTTTACTATTGACTAATACAAAATTTAAATGCAATAAATATTTTATTATATACGTATATTCCATGGCTTATTTCTAAAAACATAAGAGCCAGAATGCTTCCAAATAAAGTCTGCTTATTGTCCCTCAAAGAAATTAATCGTGTAAAGTGAAAGATTATTTGATCCCTTCACAAAACAAAATCTTAAAATTAATGCTGAGATAATTTTTAAATTTTTTTTATTTCTTAAAAACATTATAATACAAATATATTAAAAAATAGAAATAAAATAACAACAAAAAAGATGAAAGAATTATAGGTACTTTTCTATTTTGCTGGCGATGATGTCGATAAAAATATGCAACTGAAGTCAAATGGAATACCTTTTATACATGTATATTGTTGCCAATGAAGTCTGCTTGGCGAGATTTGTGCCAGCGAAATGGAAAAGTACCAAAATTATGACATAAGAAAATATTAATTTATTTATAAATGATAAAACAATATATTCAATTTATACTGTTAAGACAACAATTTTTCATTCATTTATACATAGAGTTAAGCAAACAAGTTTTTCTACTTTTAAAAAATAAATTTCTGAATGTATATTTTAAATATTTTAACAATGACTAAACAACTAAGTAGAAAGGGGAAAATGGTTAAAACATTATAAAATTACTTATTTTCAGGTGTTAATAAGATATTCTGATGCAGAAAATAAGAGCAAAAAAAAAAAAAAATTTAAAAAAATGCAGCAAGTTTCTTCTTTCAATAATACAAACTATTTCAATTTCCAAATAAAATCAATAATGTAGTTGCCTTTCTTTTTTTAAATTCATGACAAAGGAGATGGAAGAAGACAATGCTTCCTAAAGCCATGAATCTTTACTTACAATTTGTTAATTTATGTTTTGTTTCAGAAGAGTATGGTATGAATTGTTAAGAAAAAACAAAAGAAAAGATCTTGCAAAACCAGTCAAAAATGAATCAAATCTCATTATACATTCTTAAGCATAATTAAGACATTTTAAGCAACATTAGAAATAACTAAATATTCTTAATAATCGTAGAAGGATTTTTCATCTACAGAAAGAAAAAAAAATCTAATCGCTGGAACATTTAAAAAAATATTGAATGCCCAATTAAATTTCATTTTCTGATATATAAATTTAATCACTTACTGTGATATTCAATTCAACAATATTTTGATAAAAAAAAGATCCATTGTGTTTCAGTTTGTGAATCATTTTCTTTAAAAGTTCTGAAAAAGAAAGATTCATTTTAGAATAGTAATTTTTCAAAATCCAATTTAAATAACAAATGTTTAATTAAAAAGTATTTTCCCGAGTTCACCATGAATAATTGAAAATCATTTAAAAAAGTACATGCAAGTCATTTATCTATAACCTTTTGTTTCTCTCATTAAAAGTAAATATAGCTTAAATTTTCTTCAAATAGTGATAGAAATTTTAACTGTGTCTCATGAATCTAAATAATCATACCCAAGATAAATCTAATAGATTAAGAAAATACATAGTGTTGCACAAGAGGCTATCCAACTGATGAAAGGACATCAAAGTTGTTTTTAAGATAACCAGAAAACATAAATAACGTGCAAGTGTGTATGTATGTATGATTAATACTAAAAACTTTACTATTTATATACAGGTGATAGACAAAATAATATTAATGCAGTGTTGTAGTGATCTATCACAGAAGATAATGATATTTTATACCATTACTCATGTTAATTGTCTTAATTTATTCCTTATTAGGGTTGAGGTAGAGGAAATCAACCTCTCAATAGTCACTCAATTCCTTATAAAGATTCAATAATGTTAAGGTCAAGTAACTGAAGGCAACTATTTAACTTCAACTTCATTAATTCAAGTTTGGATGCACTTTGCAGTACAGACAGGAGCATGACCTGCCTGGAACAAATGAAAGCCATCATGGAAGATTGTCTGCATTATTGAATGAATGTGATTCAAGAATAAGTTCAAATAGGTTTGGGCAGTTACCCAACTCTTTACAATGCCTATTGGTCCATTAGAATGTCAGAAAATATCATATCACACAAAAAAAGTCCAGTTCCAGTTTTAATATGTGTTTTTAATATTGATGTCAGTAGTAGTGTAATGGGGTTTTACACTTTGCAACATGGAGGTAAAAATCTAATTAGTGAAGCTGTCAATTTACTGTTTTGCTTGAAATTGGATCTTCTGTTTGATGTTTAAATCAGCTATTTATTTACATTTTGGGGGAAGAATTCATGCTATAGCTCCCTGATCCTCACCTGAAAACTTTCTCTTCAGTCCACAATTTTCACATTTAGAGCATATTCAATCTTTCAATATACACAATTTCTGGAGTTTTAAACACTGAATCTCCTTATAGGAGAGCACTAATAATTATACTTTTCTGAAAATCAGAGATCTGACATTTTAAAATATCACACTAGTGTCTAATCTGTTACTATACCATTTACAGTAGATAATCAACTTCTAACCCTATTTGTATGAATAGCAAACAGCAGCACCTATATCACATTAAAAATCTGCAAATTGCTTCTATAGACAAGGAGGAGGGGGGATAGCTTTGACTGTAGCACATGTATGTGAAATTGCAAATATGGCGTGCACTGATGCATTCAAAATGGAGTGTCATTTATTAAAAAAATATTATTAAAAATAAAAATATATAAAAATATTAAAAATTTCGTGAATCTACGTAGCATATATATAGAACAAAGTTCCACAACTTTACTACTTCTGATGTCTGTATGGTACTATAGGGATAAGTTCATTCAAAAGACAATTTAGACATTAAGAATATTTTTTGTTATTAAAAATTAATGTTATTTTTTTATCATCCTTAAAAATTTTAGTTTTGTTTACATGACATAGAAAATTCTAATTTCTTTCAACTGGTTTTTATTTCTTCTTAAAAAATCTGCCTTCTCCAATTAAATCCGTTAGATTTTGGTTTGCTTTTCAATCGTGACGTCACTATGACATCACTACCTACGTATTGCTACTTTGGTGACCAATCTTCTAAGTTGCCATGTTTTCGCTGTTGTCGCCAAGGGGCACAAAATACCTCGCTTTAAACCATGAATTTAAATTCATGAAAATTATGACAATGAAGTTTTTTTTAAAAGTTAATAGGATCCACAGGCAAAAGAGGTTAGTGAATTTTTTTTGTAGTTGTTCTTTTAGTGATCTCCTATGTTTATGTGATTTCAAAAATCACAATTTTTCAAATCATGCTGAAGGCATTGACAAAGCTGCATTTTTACCTGTTTTGTCAAGAGGTTTATACAACTGATATGATTAATAATAAAAATTATTAAACTGATATGATTCATCCACCTATTAATATACAAAATGAGGTGATAACACAAGATAGTGTGATAGAAACGGTACAACTGATGGATTTGAACGATGCTGCAAGAAAAGAGGAAAACATCCTCACGTTTGCAGAAGAGTTAGGTGAAGCTTGTGGTTTTCCCACAGCCATTTTAGTTTGTCTGATGTTCTCCGGATTACTAGATAGTGGTTAGGTAGGTGTATGAATAAGTGAAGTCAAGATCCACAAACATTCCGTCGTGGATTGGTTTATGTTTTGCCATGAGATTTGCAACATTGATACGATTTTAAAAAGTGGGCCACTCAGAAGACTTGAGAGTGATTGTTGAAGTGATCAAATCAAAATTTGTCAAAATGAAGTATGACAGGAAAGCCTGTTAAGGGCGAATGTGTGTTTGGTGGGATCGAAAGAGGTTCAAGTAAGTGCTCTGTGACCATTGTTGAAAGACAAATGGAAGAAAAGCTTTTGAAAGTTACTAAAGAATAGGCTGAGCGTTGCTGGGGTCTACAATTGTTTCTGATAGTTGGAAATCATATGACTGCCTCTTTAAAGAGGGGTTTGTTCATTTACGAGTAAATCACAATCTAATATTCAAGGATCCCAATACAGGTGAACTCTAGTGAAGGTACCTGGTCAGCAATTAAATGCTTCCTTCAGCATAAAACTCACCATGTTGAAGGAGAATTTGATTCGTACTTGGAAGAATATATGTGGAGGACATTACACACTCATTCAATGTAAGACAATACTTACAAAGCATTCCTGGAGGCAGTAATTTCACTTTGTCCTCCTTTAAAAAAGGACAAACCTAAAAATTATTTAAGTAGAAAACAAATTTGGTATTTTTCCATTCAGGAGGGCATAAAAAATCGCCAAATTACATTATGTGAATTCACCTATTTTCCCATGCAGTACTACTGCGCTTGCCCATGATTCAGCTCCCATTTGGCGAAAAAAATTAACCATCGCCAATTGCCCCTTTTAACAGAAAATAACCAAAAATTCTTATTTCTCCTTTATTCTCTCAGCACTCAGTTCTACCAAAAAAAATTGCCAAATTTGACAATTTTTTAAATCATGCCAAGTGGTTGGGCCTAACTGAAATTTGACTGGGCAAATATTTATTGATTAAACAATCAGAATTTTACCAAATTACACTTGCATTTTGTACAGTTAAAGTAATATCACAGTTCTTACTTATTTTAATTGCAAACACCATTTTCAAATATTTAAAATATATCATTAAATATAAATATATTTTTTAAATGTATTAAATAGGATTTAACCATAAATTTGATCATGCAATTGGTAGAATTTACACTGACTTATCATTGAATAAAAGTACAAATTATTTTTCCGAAAACTTATGATAAAATGATTTACAGTACTTTTCATTACGCAATCATACAATTCACAAAAAACTTAATTTTTCAGTGTTATAAAAACTTTGAACTAAAACTCATCAGGATTGCAAAAGCGAATCGAATTAATATTTGATCGTAATATAACTTTTATATGTTTACTTTTTTCTGAAGGATAAATATATACTCAAAATAACGTGTCATAAACTTTTTGAAATTACCCCTCTTCACTAGTAGTAACAGAAACAGAAAAAAAACATGGAACACGAGGAAGCGTATTTGAAATTATGAGTCAGAGATGCTTAAATATTGATGACATGCCAAAATATTATTTCACTAATTTAAAGGTAAATATGCGATGCAAATTAATTATAAAGTGCTGAAACAAAGTGGGAGCATATGTTAATTAATAAAATGTGTATACATACATTAATCAAAGCAGTGTCGATGCACTCGACTTTACTAACTCTGCGAAAAAAAAAGAGCAAATAACAAAACAAAAATTATATATTAGTAGCAATTACCTATTTAGAGTTATCCCACGGTTTTGTACAGCACGTAAACAATGCTAAATTTTGGATTTATAACGCTTATTCCTCCAATACATATAGCGCCATGTTTGTTTGCCTTGTTGACCTTACACAAATAATATTGCCATATCTCTTTCTAAATAGTTTTTCAAAAATTTTATTTACTTGCATTGAGCTAAAAAGTCATATGATGCTTAATCTAAAGAAAAAATAATTTTTAAAAAAATCAAAGTTCAGGAAGCATTTCTTTGATTACTGCATTTGAAATAATAGATTTTTAAGATCTTAAAAATCAAAGCAAAGTTACATGGTTAGCGGGACGCGAATAGTGAGAATGTGGTGAAGATTCAATTGACAATCTCATCATGTGACTATCGTTCTGAAAAGGACCTTTGGAGCCTTAGGAGTTCGGTTCGGGCATTTAGTTCGCTAAGCAAACTACAAGTTCGTATATATAAAACTGAATACTTTCTCATATTTACTGTGACTTACGAACTGTCCACTTGCGGAGGACTACCTGCTTCACGGTGCTTAGCGCCAATGGAGTGTGAATGAACTTTTAATATTTTTCTACCAGTGATTTCTCTTAGATTGCAATTAAGATGGATAAAGCAACTTTAAGGTCTCTCCATTCTTTACAGCAAGTCATCTTCCCGGAACAACAGGTAAGTTCCATCCTTAATGAAATCTAACTCGATGATAATGAATTAAAAAGATTAACTAACTCTGTTAAATTAGAAAAATATGAAATTGTAATTAATCAAATCGATGATATCAAAAAACACATGAATCTTCAGCGAAGCTCTCAGTCTATACTATTACTAATCTTACTTTTATTAAAACTTCACTAAAAGTTCATTCTCAAATTTTAAATAAAAATTATCAAAATATAAATATTTTCAAACAAGAAATAATATTTTTTATAGTTTATTGAATTTACTTTTGAGTATTTATGTAGATTAAAGTCAATAAAAGCACATCATATTAAAGAAGAAAGTACTTGTACATAAAACAAAACTTTTTTTTTTTTTTTTTTTTTTTTTCAATTTCTAATGGCAGATTCTAAATAGTTACAGCAGTCCTACAAAAACAAAATCTTATTAAATCAAACTTTTTTCAAAAATCAAGCATGGCAGTATATAAAAGTCACTTTTAAATGTGGAATATTATGATTAATTAGTGGCCACGGTAGCCTAGTGATCATGGTTTCGGATTCGTGACCGGTGGATTTCGCTCAGTCGTGGATTCGATCCTTGGCTGCCAAAGACCCGCCGTGTAGCCGGGGCTTATGCATGTCAAATCTGTCGTGGCCCAAAGTTCTCCCGTTGGCGTGGTGTGGAAGGTAGGAGAGGGAGGTGCCAGCTTAGGTGTCGTCCTCGTCACTTGACCGAGGTTCAAAATTACGAGGTCAATCGCCAACAGCCCTCGTGTTTTTTCTAGTGCAACGCTAATAAAAACCAAACAAAACGAATAATTTATAAAATTAAACTAATAATATAAAGGATATAACAATTACCTTTTTTTTATATCTAGTAAATGGCTAAATAAGTGAGATATCATAATTACCTGTTACATTCAACTCAAATCATACGTTTTTCAGCTACATTACATTTAGTACACTGATATAGATTACATTTGTAACATGTATGTGCAGTCTTATTTTTATGACAAAGTCCAATTTGGCATTGGGTACAATTTTTTGAGTTTTTTCGAAATTTGAGAAACAGTGCGTGGGGCAGCTTTGATTATTTCATGATTTCATCCAAGTTTTTCAGAAAATTGAAGCAAAAAATTTCTACTAGGTATTTTAGTTCCTGTAATATTTTTTATACACAATCCATTCATTTACTGAAGCGAAATCCAAAATATTGTAAGAAAAGTGCATTGACCATTTTTGACTTCCAGCTTTTGCTGAATAGTTACGCGCCCTTTGGTCAAGAATGTCTACACCATACCTTCGTAGAATTATAAAATGCCAGGTTCGGACACTTCCTTTCCATTATCTATTATGCTAATAGTTTGGTGTAGAGTGCTTAGAACCAAAACATTCTAGTTCTTACATTGATACACATTCAAGGTGGAATCATTGTGTTTATAACATGATGTAGAATAAAGTGGATACTTTGAATATTTTGCGGCTTCTGGAATTAAACGCTTTGGTTGTTTCCTTTTGCCGATAATGCTAAAACTTTTGGCTTCAATTTCTCAGCGAGAGTAAGGGAATTAAAAAAAGTGATCAGCAGTGACATTCTTGTTTTTGCTCAACTATGTCTTCATCACACGTAAAACGACATAGTCTGAAAGTGTTAAGTTGTCCTGTTTGGTATAATTTCCCCCTAAATATGGAATGACGTTTTAGCCTGTATTTGACTCTACATTTGCTGCAATCCAAAATTTAATACCACCTGTTATGTATTGTAATAATTGGCATCTAGTTTTAGAATGGAAGTAATTGCTCCTCAATTCTTATATTTTTTCTCGGATGGTAGCAAGAAATCGAGTTTTCAACTGATCGATTCCAAACAGAAGAAATTTATCTATATAAACAGAACAGAAGCAAATTTATTGCTTTGTAATCTTTGGGATCATGTATATTTTCTATCAAATCTCATAAACCTTAATATTTCTGTGAATTTATCCTGTGGCATATTATCACGAAAAAAAATAGGCCACTAAGTCTTATTCTATAAATTACTGACATAGATTTTTTTTTCGGCGCATTACACTCCTCATGCAGGTGTTTCACTTGAAAATTTTGCTAAGAATTTCACATGAAAACTTGTCGCTTGTAAGAGGGGTGAGGAAAGGTATAGGAAAGAGAGTAGAAGAGAAGGGTACTTCTTTTAGTTCCAGTGATGACATTTTACAAAACCAAATACTTGTTTTTTATAACATATTTCATTTTTATTATGTCTTTGTGCTTTGCATTGATTTCAACTAGCTTTCGAAGCTGCCGTCAAAACGACAGTTTTCTGTCTTTTTAGTTATACAAGACATTTTCTTCCCCTCTTTATTGCAAAATAAAAAAAAATTATACACGTTTGTGCATATTTCCCGTCAAATTAATAAAAGTCAGGAAATTTTAATAGCCTGGGAACAAAATTACAAACGTAGCACATATTACAAATTGTGAAACCGTCATAATGGCGACAGTCGTCTTTCTAGTGTTAAAGAAAACACAAACTAGTGTCCAAATTAAATATTCCTTTCATCAAATAAAGAGCAATATATATCAATATACAGAATATGAAGTTAATTATTTTAAATAAGCAGAAATTTTTTATCAATTGTTTAAAACTGCTTTTAATTATACTATGAGGAATTTCTAACGATAGTTAAGCTTCTCTACCACATCAAGGTACCAGCTAGAAAAATGAATACAGTTGAACCTCTACAAATGGATATCCTCAAGATTGGGAACAAAATCAATTATTGCTAAAATAAAATAAAAAGTTTCATGCAAAATTTTGCAAAGAACAGATTTAGTCACCCAAGACACACTTTTATTTTTTATATTATTATTAAAGTACTCAATTAAATATAAGAATGAAAGTAAACAATGAAATATCGAGAAATGGACTGTAGTAAATTTTTCCAATATTAAAATTGAAGCAAACCATAAACTATTAAATTGAATATTATATGAGCTACATATAATTAAAATTAAAGCAAACGGTAAATTGGAAAGTGATCTGGTACGCCAAAAGTGATCCAACTAAAACATTAGTCCCTTGGATGGCTAACAAGACTGAACTATGTTTTGATAATTTTAATGGGAAAGTGATTACTACCAAACTTAAGAAACACTGAGTTTATTAATTTAATCAAGTAAGAGAAATCTTTACTTTTTGTTTCATTCATTGACAACTTCTTACTTTAAATTTATCTATATTACCAACATGGTCCTACACAGTCTTCATGGAAACTATTCTTCTACATAACATTTTACATGTTTAAATATATTAATCCTGCTCCCTGTGTTTTGTATTAGTCTTGTATGGCGTTATAAATTTGAAGTTGTCGAAAAGGACTTATCGCATTCAAAACTAGAATTATCCATAATTAAATTATGCAATAATAGAGAATAACTGATAACAAATGGACAGAATGCAAACACTTTACATATATTGCAAATAAGTTTTAATAATACCAAATACTCACGAAGTAACAGAACTTCCTTTTTCACAAAATGCTACAAGTACCTAAAGAAGTAAATATATTTTAAATTGCATTAAGAGGTCAATGATGAGAAAAATGAAATCCTTGAAATTCATTAATTTTCATCCAGACATTCAGAAAGAAAGAATACAAGCTGTAAAAACACTTGAATCTCCCCCCCCCTAACATTTTATGTTTTTCCATTCGATAAAATTTCAAAACAATAAATACTTTCTCAAATTTAAATGAAATGGAACACTGTAATTTCAGAACAATAATGGGAAACAAAAATTGAATGATCTTATACACATTTACTAGAAGAATCATATATTAAAACTTACGATTTGTAATAAAAAAATATCTAAATTTATCCCATACCTAAGTGAAAATGCGTGATTCCACTTTTTAAAAAATGATGGAGGACAATTTTGTGAAACTCAATAGCGAAGTAGTTGTTACTATAATAGTTATGTAAAACAATTATATCAAGTAATGAAAGAGAAATTTCTTACTGTTAGCTTTAAAACAAAATAGTGCTTATCAAACGTATTGAGTTTAGTTTTTATTTACGTCGCACCAGAAGCAGCATGAGGGTTATTGGTGACGAATCTCGGTCAAGTGACGATGGTGATACCGGAGCTGTCATCACTTTCTCCTAACTTCCACACCACGCCAACGTGAGGAGTTAAGTCCATGACAGATTTTAAGTGCATCCACCCCGGCTACACGGCGGGTCTTTAGCGGCCAAAGTTCGAACCCGCGATTCAAACGAAAACCACCGGCCATGAATCCAATACCATGACCACTAGATTACCACGACCACGAAAATGTGTTGAGATTGTAAAAACAATGAATTATATTTCCCCCCTTTGTCTCTCAGGGAAATTTTCCCTGTCCCTCGCGATGTAAGCTCCACTTGTGTGTGTGTGTTTTTTAAATTAGGAGTATCCTGTCTCCAGATGCTTTATAGTGACAGCACTGAACTGAACTGAACTTAGACATTTTCCCACGTGGGATTATTTGGTACTACCGGTACGTTTGTTGCTCTGCTCTCTGTGAAAGCAACTTGTCAATTAATTGGTATGTTTATATTCCTTTTACATTGATGTACTAACTATTTTTCAAAAAAAAAAATTACTTTGGTTTTTTTTTTCGGCTCAATTTTCGTGTATGCCTGGTTGTCCCGTGAACTTTGCGCTACTTTTCGCTGTCCGAAATTGTTTGTTTGTTGATTAAGTGGTTTAGTGAAAGTTTCCCTGAAAAAAAGGGATTACCTTTAATGAAAAACACTTATACTAATAAACACATTTTTTGAGATACTTTTAATTGACTCTTTTATTTAAAATTGCTAAGAATATAAATGGTGTACTTTTTTTTATTGATGATTACTACAGAATATAATTATATATGTACTTTTTTTTTTGACTTATGATTACGACTGAATAAAATTGCAGTTATACTTTAAAGAATGTAATAACGTAGATGATACGCTGTCCTAGAATGAGTAATAGTAATTGTGATTTGAATCATAATATGTATGCTGTGTTCAGTAGCTTACCCTGGGAGAATGCAAAGGGACATGCACCCCCCAAATTTTTTTCTGGAAATTGAAATATTTCAGAGTAATTCTGTTGTTATACAAATAAAAAACATGTTTGAAGCTTTAAAAAATGAATTTTTTCTCTTCGTACTAAAATTTTTTCATCAGTAAGAGAAAAAATGATTCAATGGAAACCAATTTCTGAAAATGGATAGAAAAGTCTTTGCTGTCTCTGAAATGTATTTCTGCATCAGTTCTTAAAGGCAAAGAGAGGAGAGTGCATCTCTATAAAAGATATTTTTTTCAATCATTAAATGATTTTTATCACATTTTCAATCTTTATTAATTTCAGGTTTCAATCTTCTCAGGGATCTTTTTTATTTTCCTTAAATGATCATTATATATGTAACTTGATATAAATTATATCAGTCCTTGAACAATTTTAAACAGAAGAAATAAGGACTAAGCTTCAGTATAAAGACTTATGGATTTGACACCATTTTTTGGCACCAAGTATCATGTTTTAAAAAAGCGTTATCAAAATTTCCAACGAAATTCCATGTTCAAAAAATAAATATACATATTTCAAATTTATACATATTTTTAAGTGTACTAGGACATAAGGGTAAAAATAAAATGCTGGGTTTAAGATTCTTTCTTTTTGTGACATTTATGTTTTAAAAATTATTCATACAACCCAGGAATATATTTAGTCAAAAAGTTCTTTCCATTTAAGTTGAATATGGACATGATTTTTCAGGACCCGTGTGGTGACCAGGGATGACAGAATAGTCTCACTGTAGCTCATGCATGTCGTAAAAGGCGACTAAAATGGGTACCCAGCGTCTGGGGGTATAGCCGGGCACCCTGCCCCTGGGGATTATATCAGGGGATCTCAGGGACTTGCCTTCTTCAGGTAAGTATGGGCTTCACGAACCCGAGGTACCCTAGTGATCTTTTTCTTTCCCATGGGGTTTACTGTCTTTGGTAAACACGGGTGACACACTCCCGGGATACCCTAGCGATCCTTCTCTATTTTCGACCCTCCTTGTCAATCACTTATCTTTTTTTCAACTTCACGTCTAGACCACAGTTTAATCTTGTTTGGCGCAGCATTGCCATATCTGGCTCTTGTGCCAATAAACCTTACATTCACTCACATGATTTTTCAGATATATTTGCATTTTGGTGCTGTTTTTAAATATATATATATATATACATGATACTTTACTCATCATATAGAAAACAATTCAAAAAATATAATGAATCTGATCTTTTAATGATAGTATTGTATATTTTCCTTGAAACAATTATAGAACTTCGTAATTTTGGAAATTTATTTTTTTTTCATATAAACTATTTCTTAAAACTTTAGTATCGCTTAGAGTGCCTTCCAAGGGGATGTGAAATGGGTCGATAAAAATTATCATTTATCGCCAAACTTGGCGGTATTTTTTGGTGAAAAATTTAGGCGGGTGATACTAAAGCTGAGCCGCTTTGGAAATTTTTGTTGGAAATAAATTGGTATATGTAGCAACACTCCATTTTTTACTTAAACATGATTGTTATACTTGAAACCCTAAATTTTTACTTCTTTATGTCAAGTTAAGTGTTCGTCTTTGGTTTCAGGGTTGATAGCACATGTTCAGATTTTGCAAAAGTTTTTTCTGCCAATCAGGTTTTTTGCTTGCGTCTGGAATAGGTTTGAAACTTTTGATGGTGGAGAAAATGAAATGGGCTTCTTAAATTGATGTGCAATTTTTTTCTGATATTTTAAACCTGTTTTCTCATATGAATGCCTTTGTTAGAAGTAAAATAATCTGTAAGAAAGATTTGTTTTATGTGTTTAATATTAGCTTGAAACCTGGAGGAGAGACCCTGAGAATTTATAGAAATAGATTTATCCAAATTCATGAAAATTAAATAAGTTTAAGTTTTCATAACATTTCTTGGATCCACCATTAAAACAAATAAGTAAAACATTTTTGTATTCCTTCATTTAGTACTCTGTTGAGCTCTATTATACAATTTTTAGGCAAGCTATAATGTTTTATTTTGTATGTTAAGTACTTTTTATTTAAGTCTCTGTGAAATTTCTTTTAATAAATAAGTGTAATTTTTGATTGTACATTTTGTTAAATTTATTTTGAAAAACTGCAGGTAGAATTTTAAAAGATCTTAGACAACAATACAATCAAAACATCAAGCAGGTGTATATATTAAAATTCACTCATTCTAAAATCCTATCATGCTTTTAATTCTTGTAGAGGTTTGGAGATCATTTTTAGAATTCATTTTGATAAGGTTTAATCAGCAAATGAATTAATATTATAGAAATGTAATATTGTAATAATGTGAATATAATTTGATTTGCCTGAAAGTGATATAAAAAACAAGCAGCAATATGTCTTATATCTATTTTTGGTACTTTTCCATTTCGCAGGCACAAGCGAGAAAGTTGCCAAAAATAATACAACCAACGCCAAACAGAATTTGTGTATAATGTGTGTTGTTGCTAATAAAGTTTGCTTGGCGAGATTAGCGCTGGTGAAATGAAAAGTACCCTATTTTTTCTGTTTGTAGAATTGAATAAATTCATGAAAATGATTACTATGAAGTTTTATGAAACATTGATCAGATTCACTGGCAAAATTGATTAGTAAAATTTTTTTTTGTATTGTTTCATTTAGCAATTTGTGGAGTTTAAACATATTTAACACAATTAGAAAAATGGCCATATTGGTGATTTATAAAATCGTTCCAAGAGTGTAGATTAAACAGCATTTTTATCCTTTCACTTCGCTATTTATTTTACTAAATCATTCTTTCCTCATAGGCTAATTTGCAGTTCACTAAAATTTACTCTAAATATTCCAAAAAGGGTCCTCATTGAAAATTAATTTATTTATCCTTCCATCTAGATTGTTGTATTTTTCAGTTCACTCTTGCAAATAATAGATATACCTGCCAGTAGGTAAATATTACTTATTAAGAAAAAGGTAAAAAAATTGGGTGTACTTTGGTAATTGGCGATTTTTGGATTCTGTGATAATTTTAATCAGGCAAATTTGTTTTGGTAATTCAGATAGCATTTCTATTGGTAGGTCACACATGGGTCTTGTGTTTGGTAAAATCCTATTTTAGTTAACTTCTTGGTACCATTTTAAAAATCATGCCAAAATGTGCTATTTTTGAACCCGAAGCCATTACAACAGGAAACAAGATAGCGTTTTGTCTGAAAGACAAAAATGTAAATGTTGCATTTTGCTGGAAGCATGAAAATATTATAAAAACACTTAAGAAAAAGTGGAAATTTCAATTAAAGAATGTAAAAAAAGGGCAAAGCACTTAAAACCATTACAACAAGATGCTGTATTGTTCGAAGAACAAAAAGAAAAAGTTGTATTTAGAAGAAAACATGTGCATCGCAACATGTGCCTAGTTTACATTTATCATAAAAACACTTAAAACAATGAAAAAATGCATGATTTTCAAACTTGTTCTACAGGAAACAAAACATTATTGGAATGACAATTTCCTTTAAATCATTGTCATAAAAAAATATATGTAAAAATTATTTGAATAAAAAACATCAAAAAACACTTAAAAAAAGTATGGGAAAAAATTACTGACTTATAACATTAAAGGTTAGTGAATTTGACGATCGTGAGGCTTTTTCAGCTAGGTAACAATGAAACTGATATTCAACCTGTGCTATCTGATTTTGTAAAGGTTGCTTGATTATTGACTACATTTATCATAAAATCTTGTGATACTCATTGTTTTCAAACCAGGAATATTTTCTCAGATACTCTTTTTACTCTTGATTTTTTCTTTCTGCTACACTATTTGGCCCTTCGGTTCATGACTGTTTTAGCCTAGTGGTTATGGTCGCTGACTTGTGGCTGGCGGTTTCACCTGAGTCGTAGGTTCGAGCCTTAATGCCACTGAAGATCCGCTGTAAATCTATCAAGGCCTAAAATCCTCCCGTTGGCATAGTGTGGAAGTTAGGAGAAGGGTTGCCAGCTCAGGTGTCCTCCTGGTCATTTGACTGAGGTTCAAAATTGCAAGGTCCATTGCCAATAGCTCTCAAGTTGCTTGTAGTGCAAGGTTAATAAAACCAACCATGAAACTTCGATGTAGCTAGGTAATGATAAAATTGATATTCCGCTCAACCAGTGTGACTTTCTAATGGGCATTTGACTATCAACTATTTTATCCAAAAAATGTGAGTCAAGTGTCTGATAAAGGGTGTAGTCCAATTTGAAAAGGCCAAGTCAAGTAGGGTTACCAAAAACTTAAGATTTCACAATTTTTTGGATTTTATGGTTTAGTGCCAATTTAGGAATTTATTGCCAAGTGGTATGCTGTATTAGGATCTAACCACATGGGGTTGTTGATTCTTTCTTGATTGTTATAGGTAAAAATGGTAGACCAGTTTTGAAAAATAGCAGATATTTTTTCAAAAATACATATTATAGTTTTTTACTTTTTAACTCTCCCCCACCTAAATTGTTGCTCTTTGTGATAGCAGATAATCATCTATATTAATTTATGCTCACATGGTATAGTTTAACCTTGTAATTATTCTGTTAATGGTAGCTTTCATTTTTTTGTTATAAAGTTTTTATTTTGTAACACAGGGCTGTTACATATATGTAACAATATAAAAAGTGGGGAGGTATGGAATAAAATTCTTTTCCAGTTGGCCTATCATAAAGGTTGGAAGCCACTACCAAAACTGACTTATTGCACCTAAACTGCGCCAACAGAGTGTTGGAAATGTTTGTTCAGACATGTTTTTGGTCGAATGTGAGCAATCGTGGCAACTAAAGCATGGACATCTTTCTCATGCCTAAATATTGATTCAGTATGTGACTTACACGTTCATTGGATGTATTCATAACCTTTGCTATCTCTCTCACTTTAATTTTATGGTCATCTAGTACCATATAGTGAACTTTAGCAATATTATCGCCAGTGGTTACAGTTTTTGGATGTTCCGATTGTTCATCGTCTCCCAAGCTGGTATTGTCATGTTTAAATACAGCTGCCCAAAATTTCACTGTGGGAAATGATAGTGCAGAGTCCCTGTTTATAGCCTCCAACTCATCTTTGATTTGTATTGGCGTATTTTCAAATATTTAAGGACTGCTCGATCTTCAATTCCCCCTCCCCCCGGGCCATGGTAGCCTAGTGATCGTTTCTTCGGATTCGTGGCCTGCGGTTTTCGTTCAGTCGCAGGTTCAATCCTTGGCTGCTAAAGACCCACCGTTCAGCCGGGGTCAATGCTCGTTAAATCTGTCGGGGCCCAAAGTCCTCCCATTGGCAAGGTGTGGAATCTATGAGAGGGGTTTCCAGCTCAGGTGTTGTCCTCATCACTTGACCAAGGTTCAAAATTGCGAGGTCTGTCGCCAATAGCCCTTGTGTTGCTTCTAGTGCAAGGTTAATAAAAACCAAACTAAAAAAAAAACTAAATCCCCACCCCCCATTTTCCCCAAAGCATGTACATCGACTCCTTCAAACGATTGTCAAACAACAATTGCGTTTCCAAAATGACTGAAATTTTGGTGAGCTCTTGTCAAGATATGGAACCCTATTCCTTAGCTTTTATTGAAGAATTCTGCCATCTTCCTGTTAAGGTCAGAAACCTTTCAGACCATTCTCATATTTGCCTGTGTTTCCAAAAGAAAGCTGCATATTGGAAAATTATTTCTATTATTGAAATACGCAGCCAAATGTATTTAAAAAAATTTTAAGAATGTGAAAATAGTAATGTATGAATCGGTAAGATTTTTTTTAAAAAAAATGTGTTATATAAATATTCATTTAAGCCATTATCTTGATCTATTTTCCTAAACATAAAAAATTTTGAGGTTTGAAAATTTTGCTGAAAAATTTGATTTATAACCGGAAATAAATTTAGGCTGATTTCATATGAAGAGGGTGAGACCATTATCTAGTGTTTTTTTTTTAATGTTAATTATAAATAGATATGTTGATTGATTTAATTCATATATATTTTATTTAGTACCATTTGATTCACATTGACAATAATACAAAATTTGTCTAAATACAATAAAAATTATAAATATTGACCCATCCAACTTTTTGAATTAATATCCCAAGTTATTGCACAATTTTAAAATTGCTGTACACATATCCTAGTAAGTGAACTGTAATTTGTTTTTATATTTTTAAGTTTTAAAAAGAGCCTTACTTTTAGTATATTTTATCTGATTTCTGTTATTCATTATATTTATGTAGACAATGGTATCCTTCACTTGCAATGATTGTGGTCAGTCTCTTAAGAAGAGTCAAGTAGAAAATCACTGTGCTTATGTATGTCGAAAATGTCAGAGTGTAACATGCATTGATTGCCTAGAAGAGTTTTGGTAAGAAATGAAATTTTCAAGTAAAATATATATGAGAATTCTTTATATATGTGTGTGTGTGTTTGATGTGTGTAAAATAATTAATCATATAAATAAAATTAAATATACAAAAGTTCAGGAAGTTAAAAAATATGAAATTTGAAAAAAAACATTTTTTGGAAAAGACAAAATGGAGAGCCATAACATGTTTTAGATTGTTATGCTGGTTTTTTTTAGAATTATAGGTCTAACTAAACCCATTAACAAATTTATTATTAAAAAAGTCTTCATTTGAATCAAAGCCGACAGTTGTGCTAGATATATCTGACACTTCTACTGATTATAGCATTTTTGATCCAGTTTGTAATAAATGTGCACACATGTTATCAGGTAGCAATGAATAGTTAGTAGTTTTATTCCTAATTTCAATTTGAATTTTTAAATGTTGTATGTACCTATAAACTGTATTTTCACTGTACACTAATTTTAATCTTTTTCTAATAAAAATGAAATGTTTTTGTTTCATAAATATGTAATATAGATTTCGTTATTTATTTTTTTTTTGCAAGGTTTTTTGGGAAAATATTAAGAGTTTTTTCATCTTGCATAATTTTTTAAAGTTGTTTTTTATATCTCCAAATTTAAATATAAAAAATAGTGTAAATAAATACATCCAAGTAGGATGCATTTATTTACACTATTTTTTTTCGCACAGTTTTCTAAGGAATATATGTACCATGGAAAAAAAAAAGTTTGGTGTATTATATATATGTGTGTCAAAACATACAGTAATAAAATTTTTTGAAAATGTCACAATCTTTCCAAAAATTGTAATGCTTTTATTTTTTTTTATCAGCATAGTTATTTTGAAGGAAAAAAAAATCATTTATTTGAGTTCCTTTCTCATTATAAAAACCTCACAAATCAATGTCTTAACTTTTTTTTAAAGTGCATCTTTTTATATTTGTCTTATTTAGACAAAGGGCTTGTGTAAATATATTTGTGTGACATTGAGAAATGGAAGGTTGCTTTTTCAAAGACTAACAAGCATATCCAGGTTGAATATTGCTACAAATTTGACTGTTTAAAGAAAAATTGGGTGATTCAAATGCCTACATGACCATAACTAGTTTTTTCTTGTGAATGTGAAACTTTGCTTTATAATTAGTGAGTAGGAGAAAAGTATTAGGTTTGTTAATTAATCATTATTTTTGAAATAGAAGGAATTAGTTTCAGTTTTAGTGTTCATTTTGTGCAGTATTTGTTTCAAAAATTGATAGCTCAAGAAACATGTTATATGTTTATCTTGGTTGTACCATTAAGTATGTTTTTTTTTCGACATGTTATGAGATATTTGAGATTCATTAATATTTGCCTGAAATATTTTACTTTCATTAAAATTGATGTTTTTTCAATATATTTCTGCTGCTATTTGTATTTTAGTGACAAAACGTTTATTGAGTTAATAAAAACTTTTTGGAGTTATTTTTAAAATTAAATTACTTGTAAACTCTGAATTGTTCGTATGATTATTTAATTATTTTAATACCTGGCACTTAAGAAAAATAAAGCTTAGAAATAAATTGTCTGCTTTCAAAGTTTCTCTTTTTCTCCTAGGGAAATATAGTAAGGAGGGACAAAAGAAAGCAGTTTAAAAAAAATCAATTGTCTCAGAAAAAAAAGAAAAGGCTACCATTCCAGCCGTGCTATGATTTAAAGGGAATTTTGTCATAATTTTAACTAGGCTTATGAGAACTATTTTTGATGCTCATGAAAGATGGATTTTACTTATTCAATTTATTTTTGTGATATCAGTTATTTGAAAATTTAAAACTGTGTTTTCAAAAAGTTGTTAAGATTAATACCTTCTGAACTGCAGTTGTATCATTAATGTAATGAATTTATAAAATGTCACACTTGCATAGGATGAGTTATGTTTAAATTATTTTGAAATATTTATATATCTAAATGTTAAAATGCATGCATATGTATGTTACATGTAATTAAGTTAAATTTCTTATGTGAATGTTTTCTTTAGTTGATACTAAAATTATACTTATTCAGTCGTAATTCTAAACATATTTTGCTAAGCCTCAGCTTCCATAATGTTATTTTTGTGTATTTATGTATAAGTAAATGATGACATGATCAAGTAAAAAAATACTATTTCATATGGGAAGCTCACATTTCATAAGTATAACTCTTTTTTATATATATTTCATAAATATAACACAGCCAAGATAAAACAAGCTTATAATTTTCATTTTGGGTATCACATAAGGTATGAAGATGAAACATGACCTCCTATATATATCATACATGTGTTATTCTAGTTTTCTTCACTGGATGAAAGACGACAGTTTCTATAATTTGGCAAGAGCAAACGAATCATGCAGAGAATTGTTCCTAAAATCATAGGAATTTCCTGTAAAACAAAACCTGATATACGATACATTAGTGTCCAATTGGCAAAATGCATTGTACTATTTGGTCCAGAATTACTTATGCCTTCTCCATTGAAATAGTTAGCATTTACAGAAGAAACACGAGAAGAGTTCAAACTATCAGCATCATTTGATCCATTTTTTAGTCCTGAACATAAGACAACATTGCATTTAATTTAGTAAGGCAAATCAAAACAACTTAATAAGAGACCTGAATTTTGCAAAACATTAGAAATTTTAGACTCTGGATTGTAGCAGTGGAATGTACTGCCTTCAACTACTAGAATTCAATCATAGCACAAGAGGTATTTTTCTATGCAAAATTATAGGTGCATAAATATTGATGGTTGAACTTTGTTTTAGGCATATCCAAAAGAATGGAGGTTATTTATAGACTCTTTAAAATAAACCTTAAGGCACAGTTGCTGTATAATGGATCAATTGCTCTGGGAAAAGTTGCTATATAAATTACTAAACCATCAATTTTGGTGGCACATTCATTGGAAATGAATGAATCATACGAGAGTATGTGTTAGTAAAGAAAATACAGTATGCTCCAGGCAACTGGCTATTGTATGGAAATTTGTAAACTATAGGCATGGTGTTCAACTTCAGAGTGGATTTTCAAAATATTGTTTTCTAGTGTCTGTGGGACAGTACAGCAATTGATAAGCACTGTACTGTTAAAAGACTGGCCATTTAGAGAAAATTATGTGCCAGGGCAATATATTACTTCCTTCTGATAAACCAAAAGTAGATATATATTGCATCTTTACTTATATTGGATCTATTTAAAAATTTTGTGAAAACTATGGACAAAAATGGAGAAGGTTTTGCATTTATCAAGAGTCACTTCCCAAATGGTCCACATATTAGGAAACTTTGAAAGATGAAAGTATAAAAAATAAATAAATAAGCACTCTAGAGAAGAGGTATTCAACCTTTTAAACCTATGGGGAATCCTTTGAGCTTACCATTTTCTTGAAGGAACCTTTTGATCAAAGAGAAGAAAAGAAAAAATAAGATATCAAAGCTTTATCTCAAATTTAAAAAAATTATTTATTGCATCTCTATTTTATCACAATAGAAACGTCTTAATAAGATATTGAATGGTTTGATAGCTAATGGATATATATATATATATATATGTTTGTTTTCTAAAATTTATTTTATGAATAATAAACTAAAGCAATGATATTTTAAATCAATAATTGATAAAAAAGGAAATTTTTAATCACTTGGCAGTGATTGTCTTTTATTGCAAAGTACTTTTTTGTCTGGAATATTTGTTGCAACCTAATTTATCTTCAGCATCCAATCTGTTTATGTGTTTTGTTTTTGTAACAGCCTACAAAGAGAATGATTTTCCGCATACATAGGTTGAAACATATGACATTAGATGTTTCATAGCTATTTTGGTAATTTAAGATATTCTTTTATTATATCATTCCAAAAATGCATAATATGAACTTAACTAAAATTTAATTTCAACTGAGTGTCGATCGATATACCAATTTGTGGTTCTCTTTCTTTTATTGGGAGTTTGGAGGTGTCACAGTCTTGAGAAGGGTTTTGGATCCAAGAATAATTTTTCTTTTTAAACATGAAAATTTTCAAGAAATGTTTTTGTTGTTGTGATAAATGTTGAGCCAAACTAATTTTTATATTTTTATCAGGATTAGCGTTACCATCTACTACCATTATGCAAATTAGGAAATCATTCAATATTAGCTTTCAAAATGCAATCTACTCAAAATTTCAATTCTAAAAGGCTGGCATCAGTTTTACGTTATACTTTGAAAATAGTTAAATAAGTGGTTGATTCTGTGCCTGAGCCAAAGAATGGAGACGAATGTGTAACCTAATGCGTCTCGATTAATGTATTTGATGCACATGACTTTTACGAAATTTAAGATTTTATTTTATCCATTAAATATTTTTTATATTGATTTTTACAAGTAAACTGGCTTTAAGAATTCAATCTTTTATAAAATTTAAAATTTTATTAATATTTTGGCGCTTTGATCAAACAAATACTGATCTCTTGCGGAACCTCTGTCAAAGTTCCAGGGAACTCTAGGGTTCCGCGGAATTCAGGTTGAAGACCTCTGCTCTGGAGCAAGGGTGTCAAACACGGTCACATTGATAATTTCTGTGACCTGTTCAGTTAATATTCGGAACAAAAATATATTTTCTTTCATGCCACTAAAAGTAAATGGACAAAGTGTACTTCGCAATTGTAAGTATAAATAATCTGTCTTTTTACAGCTTGCAAAATAAAAAGATGAAGTATATAAATATAAATTCATTATACAAGTGTTTTATACATTTCTGGAAGGAAGCAAGAGTATTAAACTCGAACTAGAAATTAATACATGTCTTCCAATTATGAATAATGAAAGGTTATAAAAATTAAAATGCATATTTTGTCTCTATAAAAGATAAACAGAGTAACTTGGATGAATTTTCCGAAAGCAATAAATTTTGTATTATCTAATAGCAATGTCCAATCTTAATAACTCTTTCAAGGATGTTAGTTTAGGGGGAAAAAACAATTTTTCATGCAAAATTATTTGCTTTCTAAAGAAAAAGGTTTTGGATAAAACTTATCAGCTTGTGTTTCCTAAGAGTGTTGATGAAATAGTTTTGGAATTAAGTCATGATTCTGTTTTGGAGAATCATTTAAGAATGTGAAACATTTAAGATAGTCATAAAGATATAATGTTAAAAATCATAAATATGTTCAAGTAATCAAAAAGTTGAGCATTTTTTTAATTTTTTCAACTCTTCTTATTTAGTATATTTTTTTCATGAAATTTTCAAGAGAAATGTATTTATTTTTTTTGCTGTGAAATAAGTGATGGAATAATCTTTCTTGGTATGTCATAGTTGCTATAAGTATATCAAATTCTTCCAATAAAAATATCTTGGAAAATCATTATGAACGTTAATACGTGACAATTACAAGGAATCAATGAAACAAAAATTAAAAGAGCTTAAGATGGGACTGAAAAAACAACAAATTGTTTTCTAAAGTAATACAAGATGGCAACCTGCAAGCTATGTCTTGTCAGAGTTAATAGTTAAACACTAGACTGGAGAGGAATGTATGAAGGAATGTGCAATCAAAGCTGCAAAAATTGCTTGTAAAGGAAATGTGAAGGCTTTTCATGCAATTCCTTAATCTTGAAATACAGTTGTGGAGAAATTGACTGATTTGGTCAGCAATTTAAGATATGGGATAAAAGCAAAACTTCTCAATTCAAAGCTTTTCCCCATTGCTTGTGACGAGAGTACAGATATTGGAGATGTAGCTCAATTAGGTGTATTTTTAAGTGCAAGACTGATTAGTATTTTTTAGGAATTGTTAGAACTAGTTTCAAAACAGGACACTAGCACAGGACAATATATATTTAATTGTGTTTTTGTTCTTCTGCTAAAATATCTACCACTGCCAAAATTATTAGGTTATTCGGAAAATAATTTCTTTTTATTTGAAGAAAATGAAGGAGGATTTTTTTTGTGAATAAATATTTTATTGAGATATATATTGTCTATTCTGGTCTAATAACCTTATGCCATCTTTCTGGAAGTAGCAGAATTCCATGGTCATGAAGTTTTTGTTCTTTGGTGCAAAAAATTGATCTCGGTGATTTTTGACATCCTCATTTGAAGTAAAGGTTTTTTTTATCAAATTTTTTTGTAGAGACCAGAACAAACAACAATGAGAAAGTTACATATCTGGGAAATATAGTGTGTGTGGCAGTATATCCTATTCAAACTGTAAAAGCTTTTAGTGAATTAACAAACTCATATGAGGTCTCACATTATCTTGGTGGAACACTACACCTTTTTTGTTGATCATTTCTGGCCTTTTTTGTTAAGTGAATAATTCAATATGTTCAGCTGATGATAGTACTTCAGAATTGATCGTTATGTTGTCCGATAGAAGCTCAAAGAAACGACTCCTTTGAAATCCCACCAAACAGAGAGCATCATTATCTTTTTTATTCCACAATCTTTTACATTTAATGTTGTTATGGACAACCAATTTCTCATTCACTGGGATGATGTGCTTCAAAAACGAATCCTTTTCATTGAAATGAATCATTCAAATCAATCATTTGAGAGGCAAATCACAAATGTCAAAGTGATGGTAGTAATTTCTTTCTGTAAGAACATATGAGGAACCCATATGTCAAGCTTTGAGATTGAACCTAAGCATTTCAAATGATCGGGGACAGTCGAATTTCGTAAATTTTATCTCTCATGAAATGCTATTCACCTGTTTGCATCAATAATTGCCTTTATTGTGTCTTCATCAGCTTTGATTGGCCTACAAGAACATGGTGCATCTTCAACATTAAAATTGCCAGATTGAAACCAGTTTTAGCACTGGTGTTCTGTCAATACATCACCATGCACATCGGATAATTTACTTGTTTGAACAGCATTTCTACCTTTCCGATAGTAAAGAAGTAAAATATGCCAAAAATGTTGGTTTTTTTTCTTTCCATATTTGAAAAGGGTACCAAACAAAAACTGTATAGAATCAATTGAACGTTTTCACAAGCAAGCCTTGCTATATCAGCTGTCAATATGTACAATTATTATGCAGCTCAACTGTGAAGTTGGCTGAGAAAAAATACAATTCCTTTATTGGGAAGGGGAACCAAAATTACTTTCTGAACAAGGTAATAATTTCTTTAGCTACAAATGAAGTTCCTTCAATGACCAGAAAAAAACAGTGATTTCATTGCATTTTCATCAAGAAATATGTTTGAAGGTGATGAATATGAGCTTTTGTTAATGCCTATAAAAAAATCATTAATTTCATAAAATTTTGAGGTTTGAATAAGGCAGTTCTCTGCATTTGTCGGTAATTCTAACACTGATTATTCCAGTATATCATATTATATCGAGGTAAGTTGATTACCCTGCTCTAAGATTCTTAAACAATTCTAGAATTTTAGAGAAGAAATGTACTAGATCTTAATCAGTAAAAATCAAAATTCAAACCTGCTTTTTGATACAACATGGTTACAAAATTTATCCTTTATGGTCAATATATCAAAACTCTTATATAATTTAAATTATAACTACTTGGGAAAGATCATTATAAACGTGTGCTATCAAGTTAAAGCATTCAAATGTAAGCTAGTTCTATGGGTGTGTGGGGGGGAGTTAAAATCTTAAAATGTAACATTCTTTTCAACATGCAAAATGACTAAAAAAAAAAAAAAACAAGGTAAAATCACATAATTTAAAACTTATTAAATTTTATATAGAAATAAATTTGAAACAAGATTTGTTGATTTTAAATTACTACAAAATAAGCTTTTGTTATTCTCAACTTATTCAATAGGTATAGAATTGGTATCTAATGAGATGCTAATTGGGATATAATGTGATTCAAAATTATAGGTAATATTTAGTGAAGTTGACATATCAGAATTTTACAAATATTTTCCTGCTAGGTTTTGAAAACTTTTGAGAATTTAGATATGAGATAATTTCTATGTTTGTAAGTACTTTTATCAGTGTGATTAGAGTAATTTTCATTTATGAAAGAAAATAAGTCTTCTATACGATCTAGAATTTCGCATTGGACATACTCGATTTACCCATAGACATCTTTTATTTGGGGAGGTTGCTCCCGAGTGTCCTTCCTGCTATGTCCCGTACTCTATTCATCACATTTTAATTGACTGTCCGGTGTTTGATCATCATCGCCGGACTTTTTTTTCATTCATCTGTTTTAAATCTATCTGACTTGGTGGGGGAAAACCCCCACCATAATTTATTTGCCTTTTTACGTCATATTGGCCTTTTACATCACATTTGATTTTTAACTTTTTATCTTTTGTGTGTTATTTGTGTTTGTCTTGTGTTTTTAAGGCTGTTACTTTTGAATAGTTTTTAACAAGTGTTTGGCACAGCATAGCCTACTTTGGCTCTTGCGCCATTAAAACTTACTATCACTCACTCACGATCTAGAATTTCTGATAATCACCTTGGATCAGTTTTGAAAGTAATCACTGCAAACAAAATTTCTCCCAAAGTAGAAAAGACAACAAAGAATAGATGCCAAATGTCAAGGGGGGAAACATTAATAAAATTATCGTGGTTTTTATTTATTTATTGTTATTTTTGCGATATGCTTTCCCAAGCAAAGTTTTTTTTCTGAAAAATATATTTATAGTTAGTTCATCTCTTTCTTGTGGCCTGCTTAATACCAAACCTTGTTAGTTTGGCAAATGGTTGCTTTTGAATTTGACACCCTTGCTCTGGAGATAGCTGTCTGGAAGCCATATGCATCAGTAGTTCTCAGTTTTCTGAACTATATCAAAATCGAAAACTATAAATAATTTGTAAATGGACTCCTATACAGGTATGGGATGTTGAGTGTCATTTAAAGTTTATTTCCTGGACTCCCCCCCCCCCCCAAAGGGAGGGTGTAAGTGATGAGCTTGAAATTTTTTTTTATTAGGATATTCATGCATTGAAACAAAAATACTAAGGGAGGTGGGATCACAAAATAATAGTTGGTTTTTACTAAGAGAGGTTGAAACACTGCATAAAAAAAGGAAAGTAAAAGTGCTGTATGTAGAATTATTTTCAAACATTATTTGTTGTGCTTTTATTAGTCTCGTAAATAGTTTTATTAGTCTTTTCATTGTTATTTTAAGAAATGTAATACATAATTTTATCAAATTCTTAAAATGCAGGATTAAAAATTTCATACAAATACTTATTTTTATAATGAAATTCAAAACACAAATAATATCTGTTCAATATCATTGCATTTCATAATCCAATTTTGAATTTTATTTAAGTCACACCACATTTTGTGACAAATTTTCATATAAAAATGCATTCTATTTCATTTTTTTAAATCTCCTTGAAGAACTTATATTGCTGATTCATTATGGTCACTGTCACAAAATAGTGGTATTATGCATTTTTAATGGCCATTTTAGCATTCAGCTCAATTGAATCAGTAAAAAATAGTCAAAATAACCCTTGTGCCAGAAAAAATTAGTTGCTTAGTGCAATAGTTTCATTAATTATCATTATTATCCAAATCTAGTAATTCTGATTATATTGTTGAATTAATGCAATTTTTCTCTCAGTAACAGTATTATAAACAGTTTTGTTTGTTTTTATTCATGAGTTGAAGTAGCAATAACAAAATCAATGTTTTTATTTTATGTGTTGAATAGGGTTTGCTGCAGAAAAATATTAAATAGGAATGTGGTTATTATAAATTAAAAAAGAATAATATGAAAGCTCAAAAAAGCCATTCTATATTATAAAAATGTATAATTTTGTTCACTAAGGAATGGATCTTAGAGGGGAGCATCATTTGAAGAGCTGGTCATTTAGGAAACTCATGATTTTTATTTATATTGACCAAATGATAATATTTCATTGAATAGGTTTTACTATGAATTTGTTTGCTTGTAATCAATATTTTAAAATTTTGATAAAAAATCCAACTTTTCTGTATTACAGTATCTTAATTATTTTTTAATAATCCTCCAGATATCCTAGTAAAAAATATGCTAATTATGAATATATTTTTAGGGGGGATGATTATAAATTGCATACAAAATGCATTACTGAGAATGAAAAATATGGTGGAAAAAATTTTGTACCAAAAGCAAGTAGTAATAAAGGAGAAATTAAGCAAGAAAAATGGATTGAAGTAAGTATTTCTTTTAATTTTAAAAATATGTTTATAAAGTAATGAATTATGCAAAAAAAAAGGGGGAGGGTATTTATATCAACTTTCTATTAAGCTAAGTACTATTTGTTATATTCTGCCCCATTTTTTTTATTACTGTTTTTAATTTTTTACAAAAAAATAATTTTTTGTAAAAATAGATTTCTGCATGTGTCTATATAG
Organism: Nephila pilipes; assembly: GCA_019974015.1. NCBI lineage: Eukaryota > Metazoa > Arthropoda > Arachnida > Araneae > Nephilidae > Nephila > Nephila pilipes. The sequence goes on along the minus strand of BMAW01064240.1, from coordinate 58,631 downwards.
ACAACTATAGTAAAAAAATTATGCATAAAGATTTCTCTTGTATATATGTAAGTATTAGTTATGAATATTATATATGCATTGTTAATAACTGAAATAAATTTTCATGCAAGTTAAATATAATATATACAATATATAAATTATAATTATAGATCATTATATCTTTTATATCATTAAAATATATTAGTATTCTGTATGAGTGAATAATCTTAATCAGATTTGATTTTCCTTTCCACATATTTTCATTTACTTTTCTTGAATATGATTTTTGAATGTCATTTTTGAGAGGAAAAGTCCCTTTTGAATATCATATATGAAAGTAATTTTTTTGTAGTAACCGTGAAGACTCAAAAAAAGTTTTATATGTAGATATTTCCAATTTCAGAAATATTAAAAAAATTTTGGTGATCCTGCTGTATTTAAATCTTATGTATAGACTTTTTTTCCTTTGGTTACTTTTCACCTTTTACATCATTTCATTGGATTGTATTATTTCTGTAATTTACTTGTTTTCATTTTGGAATGCAAAGAATCTTAAATTTACAAGATTTCTGTTTTTAGAGTAGGTAATTTATTTTTTACCTCAAGGTTTACAATTTCAATTGAAATTTCGTTGATGCATTATTTTATCATTGCTTATATTAAGAAAACATCTAAACAATTTTCCATTATCTTTTGAGAAATTCAATATGTTTTTACCCTTCCATCTTGCATAATAATAGTACTATGAATAGTATTATGCTGGATACATAAAATAATAGTATTTAAATTGTCATCAATTTATTGATTTATAAAATTTCTTTTCATGGACTTTTTAAACATGCACATATATTTAGTTGTTGAACTCACAGAAAGATTTTTGAAATTAAAGTCTCGGAGTTTCTATAGGAGTACACTATAGCATAGTTCCCTTACATGATTATTTTGAATCCATTTTTGTTTTTGTGTGTGTGAATATATAATTTAATTTTTTACAAAAATGTGCACATCAGAAAAACTTATGTACTTAAATGTAATGCAATTAATTTTCTGTACTTGTGTAGTATTATGGAAACATTAGCAAATTTGGACTCTAAATTATTTATTACATGCATGCTTATTGTAAAAAATAGAGTACTTATGTAAAATCCAGTTACTGTGAAAGTTGGCATAATTCCAGTCAAACTTGCAACAATAATTTTCTATACAATAGCACTAATGCAATCATTGTTTGCCAACATATCTTTTAGTTTGCAAAAAATAAATTACAAGATTTATATATGTACCAAAAATAGTTTTAAATATCTTTTGATTTATTTTAAAAAAAATTTCAGGGGTGTTTTGTGTTTTTCTGGTGGATAGAAATAGCACTGTAACAGTTTTAAGAATTGATTCAAAATAAATGTTTTCTATAGTTTCTTCATCTTGGTATCATGTAAATTCATCTAGATGTGACTCAAGATTTTGCAAACATGTTCTGCTAAACATTTTATTGCTCCATTTTTATAACCTTTTCATTCACTTTTGATGTACATGTGAACTGCAGTTCCGTGTTGACTTTTAAATTACAGTCAAATTTAGATCATTTGAAACTATTGGGACCAAAAAAAGAAAGTTTTAAACCTCTAAAAATTTGAATAAAAAAGATTTAACATACTAGCTTTCCTTTGCAAAATACATGTTTTACAATATATATATCTTGATTTTTTCAATGAAATCAAATAGAGTTGTAACCTTAACAGGATACAATGCTTAAGAAAAAATCTTGTATTTTTACTTGTGTTTGAATCATTGCAAATGATAAAATAATGGAATTTTCTTATATGATTGACTTTTAAAAATCTCTCAGAGATCATGTAATCATAGCTTCTGCTGCATTAGGTATGGGCTTTTGATAGTCCTCTTCACCCCACATACCTCTTCATTAACTTAGTTGTCACTTGAGCAATGATATCCATGTCAGTCATCTTATCGCACATATCTATAGTTCAATCAATATTGACGTAGTCTTCATGCAAGATTGCTGTATCAAAGGTTCTCAAGTGTCAAAAGCAGGCTCAGAACCAGTTTTATTTAAGTTTTATCCTACATTTACTCTTTTAGTTCCATCCTGTACAAATCCCAGATCTGTGTGGTGATGGGGTATGACAGAAAAATCCCACTGTAGCTTGCTCATGCATGTGAAATAAGCTATACTTCCAGTTCTATGAGCAAGCTTGTTGGATGCCTGTTCACACTTTCATGAAGTATGAATAATGTTGAGATTATTATTACTACCAAAATTTCCGACAAGTATGTTTTCAATTAACAGACCCTTGTAGAAGTGTTAAATGATGATCCATTACCTGAATAACAGATTTCATATTAGCAAAGACGAAAATTACTTTCAAGTTCCATCTGGGAGGGAACGCTATAGTTGTCAATAAATAGAAGAATCTTTTTTTTTCTTTCTCTGTTTGAATGTCCCTCACCTATCCTTCGGAATATCATGATTTGAGATGAATCGCTAAAAATATCTGAATTATCCGTAATTTTTACCCTGTTGTATCAATGCTGCATTCTAGAGACCAAGTTAAGATTAAAATCATCCAAAACTATGAAAATTACAAAAGTTTAACTATATATTTAAATGATATTAAGAGTATGGGATTTTACTCATTTCCCATTTAATACTGTAATGTAACATACACTACATTATACAATTGTCGTTTGCTTATTTTTCTCAAACAAAGTATTATTAACTAATTCTTAATGTTATTGAAAACTACTACTTTTGAAGTTAATAATGAATAGTGTCCACTTCATTAACAATTCCTTTGAAGTATCCCAGCTTTTTCAATAGAAAAACTAGTTAATTATTAGCATTTATTTTGTTCTGTATATTAGAAATCGACTAAAAAAATAATCAATTTCTTCGATGAGCTCATTCAAAGATAGTTTGTGTCAAGACATGGTCCCACAAATATGGAAGTTTTGTTATTACATTCAAGCTTGTTTGTAAATTTTATTTGACAGTTAAAAAAATTCTGTTCTAATGAGAAGGAAAAATGTCAATGTCAACAATAAAAGAAGCATACTTATATCATTGTATGCTATTTCTGTTTGATCAAAAATGAAGGCAAATGAAGTAGTGAAAAAATTACCGATACTCACAGGAATGACTAATCATACACTATGAATTGCTTGAACCTGGTCACACCGTTACAGTGACAATGTATTGTGAACAACTTGAGCAATTTAAACAAGAGTTCATTTTTTAAAAAAAAACAATCTATTGCGGTCAAATAACAGATTAAAAGGATCCTTCAACACGGTAATGCATGACCTTATGCTGCAAAAATAACACAGGAAAAAATAAGGGTGCTTGGATTGGAACTTTTACCTCATCCACCCTATTCACCAAATCTCGCACCGTTGGATTACCACCTTTTCTGATCATTAGAGCGTACATTAAGAGATAAAAAATTTAACAATGTTCAAGAAGTGAAAACGAAGAAGTGGAAAGTTTTTCAATGAAAAATTGGAGGATTTTTTTAAAAAAGGAAACCAAACAACTGCCATTATGTTGTCAAAAAGTGTTAGAAAATCATGGTAATTATTTTGTTCATTAATATTTAAGATTTCTTTCAAATTCAAATTTTTTCATTAATTTGCAGTCTCCCTTATATGGTTCAAATATTTTACATTTTTAATTATTTGTTAGGTTAAAATTTTTTTTTAAAAAAACCTTATTTTATTGAAGTTTTAGTGGGAAAATTGCTAAGGTATCTAATATCTGTTCTCCTAAATGTTATGAAATAAGTTTGGAATATTAGTAACAGCTAAACTTTGATATTTTAAATTAAATTTCTATTTTATAAATTATCCATTTTATTTCAGCATATAAATACTGTATTAGCAACAAAGAAAGTTTCTAGCTCTCTATCTCAAGTACTGAAACAGATTGTACAGTTTCAAAACATTCCAAGGAAAAAAACAAAATTTGAGGTAATTTCTTTAAATAGAATAAATCATTGATTTTTTTTGTTTATATTTATATTTAATTCTGGTTTTTTTGCAGAATAAATGGTTGTGACTCAAATCCTGATTTCATGTAATGGGGCTGACACTCATGTAATGGGGCTGATGCATGTTAAATCCAAGGCAAACCCATTGTTGTGGTGTGGAAGTTTGGAGAGGAGGTGCCACACAGCTAAAGTGTCATCCTCATGATTTGACTGGGGTTCAAAATACGAGGTCCTTCACTTATAGCCTTTTGTGTTGCTTCTTAGTGTAATATTAATAAACAATTATTTTCATCCATAGAATAAATTCATTAAAAATATTGTTTCAATAATTTGATTCATTCATCTGATGAATATTAATTTTTTACAAATTTAATTGGCAATTTCTGTGAGATCAAATATTTCAATTTTATTGTGACAATCTGTTGGTAATGTTTGTTATTATAACAATAATATAATGAGCTTAATCTGGTCTTCAAATTTTACGAAAGACCATTATGTGGAATAATGGGGACTGCAGCATGAAATGGGTTTTGAAGCCTTTTATATGCATTGTATGGAAGTTAGAATAATGAAGCATACATTGGTTGTAGTTATTCAACTATAATCAATATCATTTGTCTCCCTTTAACCCATTTTGGTGTTGATTTAAAATAAACTATTCTATGAGCAAGAAAACATATTAATACATGTAAAACAATTATATTTACTGTGCTGTAATAAATTAAAGTCTATTAATTTTTCTTAATGACAAAAATATTCTTTTTGTTAAATTATTATTTAAATTGATTCAATTGAAGTGTTTTAAATTTCTGTAAGACTGGTTTTGAATATTGAAATTCTTCCTTTGAAATAGGAACATATATAAAGACTAACAAAAATCTAACATAAGGAAAATATTTTTCTTGTATTATGAAAATGGACACAAATAGTTTTCTGATATGTTTTATTACATCATGCAGAAATTTTGCAATCATTTCCTTTGCCTTTGATTTCTAAGTGCACATTTCCATCATTTTATATATTAAAGATTCCCAACATCCAGCTCCAAAGTAGAAAAAAGAAATTATATTATTTGATTTTTTAAATAGTTTAAATAAAATGTGCAGTGTTTATAATGCACTGTAATTATTATAAAGGTTCCTCTTTTTTTCACAAAAGCAATTGACCACCTTAAGAACTAACTATATGATGTCAAAAAAATTAGGATCACTGAACTATTTAAATACTAATGTATAATTTTTAGTTGTTTCAAAAATTATTGTCCTAAGTAATTTCTGTAACTATAATAACTGCAACTGTTTATACTGATATGCAAAATTATATTATCATATAATGTATCATTAAAATGTTCCTCTGACTTATTGTTCATAATTTCAGTTTAATTTGTTTTTGTATTTTGTACAGAATTTTCTTTGGAACAGTTTTAAAATACGGCAAAAAAAATTAATTGCTGAAGCATGGGAAATTGTTGAACAAGGCTCTAAAGTAAGTTTGATACTTTCCTTTAGTTTTTGCAAAAAGAAATTGTATTTCCCTTGTATAAATATATTGGAATGTATTTATTTTGTAAAACTTATTTTTAGTTGTAATATTTATTTCAAGTATTTGTAATGTTATAATAATTTTCTTAACCTGGCAGAGAGTCTGTGGGCTTCTTTGTGATTAAAAACATTGTATATTTAATCCATACTTGTATTTGCTGAAATTCTGGGTATTTCTTGGTTATATCTGATCATATTTTCTGTAATATTAATGGATGGTAACTTTTTTTTTTAATGTTAATGAATATGGTTGATGCTAGCTTTTACTTTCTTCCTTCTATGTTTCTTTTATTTTTTTTCCGTTAAGAAATAAAATTATTGTGTAATTCACATTGTTTTTAATTCAATGGTAAAATTTTCCCTTTAGTAGTTTTGTTAAAATCAGGTAGCGTTTTTGTTGTATTTAAAAGTTATATTTTATTCCATAATCTCAATTATTTTTTATTTGATTTCACTATTAAAGGTTAGACATCCAACTTTTTATTTTATGGGCTATTTGTTGTATTTTGATGAAATTTGCTATAAGAATATCAAAGTATTGAAATAGAGTTGTACAATTTTGGCTCTCTCTTTTTCAAAAATATTCTTCAAATGGTTCAATAAACAATTCCAGTATTGATAGTTTAATTAACAAGTACATGTTGTGGGATATCTTTTTGGAAATCAGTTTTATTTAATTTCTGTAATTCGATTTTTATTTTATGCAAACTAAAGTAATGTTTCAAAAGATAATTTTTATTTTAAAATTAACTTTTTAATATAATAAAGATGCTTATTGCTTAGTAAGAGTCAGAAATATATAATATTAGTAAAAGAAGCATATGCATATCTACTATGAATTTCCCAAAGTTTTTTATGGAAAAGGAATAAATATAAAAAAAATGTTTTTATCTTTTTGAAAACTGTACAACTAGTCTTACAATTCCATGTAAAAAGCAAATATTAGGCTTTTGCTAACTCGCTTGCTTCTGTTCTACTCAGGAGTTATAGGGAGTGTTTATGATTAACATTTGAAGTTAATTTATTTTTTAATTCTATTGGTATTGCTTTTCTTGCACATATTGTTTACGTTTTTTTAGATGACCTAAGTTTTAAAAATGAAAATCCAGTGGTATATAATCGTCAAAAAGGAATTGAAACTTTACAGACTACAAAGGAGAAATGACCTGTCTGGTTCCCTTTAAAGCTGCCTATTATAATGTTTACAAATAATTATTTTTTGCCTCTTAAGGTGATTGATATGACTTCTGTGTGTGTATGCATGTAAAAATGCACTGAAAAATCAGCTACCTTTTGAAATTTCTTTAAAAAGAATTGAACAATTGGAACCGCATAAAAGGTTTTTCATTAAACACTTAGTAGTTTAAATGGATATTTCAGCAGTTCTTATGCTCGAAACACTATTAAAATCCCCCAAAACATATATCTACTGTCACTCTTTATTAGCTGTATTTCTAGCATTTAATGCTTCAAATGTTGCTGTCGGAAAAGAATGGCCATGTGTTCATATTTTGAAAGAAGAATTAGTCAGGTTCTGTTTTCAGTTATGCGAGCATAAAATTAGAAAGAGGAACTCAAACTCTTAGTGATTCTGCTAAAAAATTATTCTTAAAAAGTGTTAACTTCTCAACAGATGAAATGGATGACTTCTATTGAGTTATATATATATATATAAAAATTGTGAAGTGTGTGCTTATACATTTCTAACAAATTTTCTTCAGAAGATATGTTTTCAAACTGCTTTTTGTGAAATTATTTCACTGTGAGGAAGAAAGGTATGAACTTGAATTGCAATTTTCATTTTATGCAAATGATACTGATTCTTCTGAAGTAAGATAATTTAATTGCAGGAATATTGCTTGGTAGGAAATTCATTAATTTGTAGTTGGAAGTAGTATACAGTCTGAAGTACATAATACTTATTTTTGTTGTTTGGAACTTTTAAATTATCTGAATTTTGTGAACATTAGTGGTGGACAGTTAACTTGAAAGCAATTTGTGTAGGAATGAATGTAGTTTGAAATTTTCAGAGAACATGAGGATTTAGGCTTATAGGTTTATTAAATTATATATGTTAATTTAAAAGTAATTTTGATGCATAAAGTTTTAACCTACAATATGTTTTATTTCTGCTGTTTTGAAATTTAATTCAAAGTCATTATGATCATTTCTATTTTATTACAAAGTTATATTAAAAAAAAATAAACATTTTATTTTGTAGAATGAATCAGGTAAATCAAATGTTTCTATTACAAATGGTGAAAATGGTACAAGCCTTTCTGATGGAACTAATTCTGAAATCAATGGAAATTCTACTTCAACAAAGCGATCATCTGATTGTCAAGATGATAAACCTCCTAAGAAAATTCATTTATCTCAAAATAATGAAGGTAAAAATTATTTTAATGATAAATATGCAGTCAAGTATCTCATAGTGCATTATACCTTTGAGTTTGGTTATGTAATTCATTAAGAAAAAAATTAAATTAAAAAATATTTTTAAAAAATAGAAAAACATGTGACTTAGTCTTCATGCTACAAAAAATTCGCAGGCAAAGAAACCATTTACAGGAATTTCAAATAGTTTAAGAAGTATCATGTATTTTGTCTTTAAAGATTTGGACTCAATATTAATATTGGATAAAACAGTATCTTTTTATCCATTTTATTTTTAGCATTATTAGTAATTGCGAAATTTTCAGGAACTACTGGATATATGCCAGAAATAGGTTTAGTCATTTAAATGGAAAAGGGATGTACATAAAATTCTTTATTGTGGTTTGAATTGATGTTAAGTGTGGATTACTGTATGGCAGAAAATAATTATAATGTGAAGCTTGTTTTTGCAATAGTGAAAATTAACCACTGTCTCTTATTAAAATATATGCTATTGATATCTGAAATTGAATTTTAGCTCATAGATTGTAAATTTCAACAAGGCAAATAGTGTGCTTGATCTGGATAAAGGTTAACTTGATTATGTTTACTATATTAATTAATTTAAATTTATTGTGAACCATTGATGTAACAGAGGTGGAAGGAGGATTCATGTGTCCACAGACCCATTAATAAATATTGCATTGTTTAAAACATCAGTATTTTCAAATATCAATGTAATTGAAATTAAAAATAAAAGTAAAAATCTAAAATTTTCTTTCCCCCTCCTTGAAGCATATGTAATTGGTGTAACTATTTTTTATTTCCATTTAATCTGCATAATGCTTATAATTAGCAATAAAATATTCATTTCAAATTTAATATAAAATAATATTTTTTTTTTTTTTTTTTTTTTTTTTTGCATGCAGAAAACGAAAATAAATCAAATGGATTTGACTGGTGTGCAGCTTGTGAAAAAATCCTAGAGCAATATCCATTGGGTATCAAAGAAAAAGCATTACGTAAACAGGTCAGTTATGGTACAAAATTTAATTATTTCTAGTTTCAAAGAAGGTCAATAAAAATTTGATTTTGAAGCAAACAAAAATATTGAAGAAAAAGGAAATATTGTCTATTTCAAAAGAGAAGCAGATAAAATCTGAATTTGACAATTAAAAAGTGTATGTTAAATTTTTCATGTAAAATTGCAATCATGTTTTTATTGTTCTATAATTTTTATTTGTTAAAGCAATTGATTCTATTAAAATCTGTAACTCAAATATGTAGTTATTCTTTCTCTTCCAAGTTAAACTGTTTGATCTCTGTCATAATTGTTTTCTGGTTAACAACATTATAAGAAACAAATTTTTTTGTTATGGTTGAATACTGTTAACTCATGGTTTTTATTATGCTTCCTTTTTTATGAGATTCAGATAAACCTTTCTTTGGGATGATATCTGGCTTTTTTATTAAAAGCAAACAATATCTTTTATCCTTCCATTTTATATAACATAGGATCACCATTTGCTCCAATTTTCAATAGAAAATTTATATTTCAAATGAGATAAATTAGAAACATGAGAAGGGGAAAGAAATCGATTGGTATTTGCACACCTAAAATCAAGAAGAAAAAAGGGGGGAAAACGAAGGGGTAAAGTAGGAATGTTATGAAACCAGGACCCTCAAATTCTCTGATCACAAAAGAGCAAAGGTGACTTTTATGACTAAAGAGAGAAGATAAAACTCCCACTAAGATGGAGTTGAACAAAAGATTGTCTTTGGAGTGCATCCTTTGAAAGTTTGGAACTAAGAGAATGTTGACCATTTTAATACCTTTTATTATTTTTTGGATTCGTATGTTTGAATTAGATATGAATCTACATTTCTTGGAAAGTGAAATATTCTAGTTTTGGATTTATTTGTTAGAAACTATTTTCAAGATCTCACAATTTGTGAGATTACCTGTAGGTTCCACCATTTTTATTGGTCACATTTTACAGGTTATAAGGATTTTTCTTGTATAAGTGATTTACGTTAAAATTAAAAATAATGTTGGTAAGAGTATAAACATGGTACAGCTAATTCTTATGAATACTGGAATTTATATTAAAACTGTACTTCACAATACATGGACTTGATAATAATTATGAACTTAGACTGTCACATGTTAATTGAATCTAATTGCAATTTTGTTATTTTATCCTATTTTTATAAGTGTGTATGAGGGGGTACTCATAAACGTTCTTGGACTAACTCTGCCATGGGCTGAGCTTGCATAGTACATATTTCTTCTGCTAGGGGAGCACACAACTCTTTGTGAGTTCAATATTGCCTGTGGCATTTTCTGGAGAGGTCTAGTCAGCCCACAGTGAATTCTTTCACTTCTGCTATTTTGCTGTCTCCTTTTTTTTTTTTTATTATTATTATTTTTTTATTTATTTTTAATGGCAGATTTAAATGAATGAGATTTGGATGTGAAATTTTGCTTTCAGCTTCAAGAAAAATAATTGTAGTGATGTTGAAAACAGCTTACAGAGATGATGCTTTGGAAAAAAATTTAAGTGTACGAATGATTTTTGGCTTAAAAAATGGCGACTTGTTAATGGATGACAACCTTCATTCGGGATATCCTTCGACTGGTCAAAGAAATGAATATCAATAAAATTCATGAACTTTTGTATTAAGACAGATGGCGAAATTAACAAAATTATCTTGGATCTCGGTTAAGTAAATGAAATGCTCTATGCTCCTGCATTATAGCATGGAATGATTCTCTTGCCATTTTCTCAGATCTGAGTGAATATAATCGCAAACATTGGTGGTTCAAGTGAATATACCAACATCCCTTCACTCTAGAATAAAGGTCTTAAATCTGGATTCTGCAGAACCCTAGGGTCCTCTAGAACTTTGACAAGGGTTCCGCAAGAGATCACTATTTGCTTAATCAAAGCCCCAATATTTTTGTAAAATTTTAATTTTTAATAGAGATTGAATTCTTAAAAGCAGTTTGCTTGTAAAAATAAATATAAAATGTTTTATGGATGAAATAAAATTTAAAATTTCATAAAAGTCAAGTACTTCAAATACATTAATCGAAGTGCACTAGGTCACAAATTAGTCTCCATTCTTTGGCTCAGATGACGAATCGTCCATTTATTTGGCCATTTATTTCACTATTTTTAAGTGTAAAATAAAATTGATGCCAATCTTTCGAAATTAAAATTTTGGGCAGATTGCATTTGGAAAGTTAGTATTGAATGCTTATCTAATTACATAATATTTTAGTAGACGGTTACGGTAATCCCGATAAAAATGTAAAAAGTAGTTTTGTCCAACATTTATATCAGATCTGCTAAAAATATTTCTTGAATATTTCCCTATTCTAAAAGAAAAATTTTCTTGGATCCAAAATCCTTCTGAAGACTTTGACACCTTCGAACTCCCAGTAAAAGAAAGTGAACAACAAATTGATATATCAACCAACACTCAATTGAAACTAAGTTTTAGTCAAATTGATATTATGCATATTTTTGAACTGGACATTAGAAAAGAATATCCTGAAACTACCAAAAGAGTTGGGATACATCATATATCTTATGTTTCAACATATATATGCGAAAAGCCTTTCTCTTTTGTATTCTGAAACAAAAACAAATTACAGAAACAGATTGGATGCTGAAGATGACATTAGGTTGCAGATTTCAACAATTATTCCAGATGTGAAAATACTTTTCAATAAAAAAAACAATCACCAACAAGTCATTAATTAAATTTTTCTTTTTATTAATTTGTCATAATTTAAAATATTGTTGCTTTTGTTTATTATTCATAGAATATATTTTAGGAGAAAAAAAACAGCTACCTTAATAGGTCAGTTGAAAAGTCCCCGGCCTGACGCATAGATGGCGCTACTAGAATTAAATCCATATGTTTTTCAGTTAGCCCTAACCCTCAAAAGACATGTGTATAAATTTGACAGCTGTCGGATCATTAGTTTGTGAATTATAGCATTTTGAGTTAAGCAACTTTTGTTAGTGTGAAAAAAATGGATAAAAAGGAATTTCGCGTGTTGATAAAATATTGCTTTTTGGGGGGAAAAAATACAGTTGAAGCAAAAACTTGGCTTGATGCCGAGTTTCCGGACACTGCCTCAGGAAAATCAACCATCAAGGATTGATATGCTAAGTTTAGACGTGGTGAAATGAGCACCGAAGACGGTGGACGCCCAAAAGAGGTTGTTACCGACGAAAACATTAAAAAAATCCACAAAAGGATTTTGAATGACCTTAAATTTAAATTGAATGAAATAGCAGACACTCTAAAGATATCAACTGAACGTGTACATCATATCATTCACGAATATTTGGGTATGAGAAAGCTCTGTGCAAAGTGGGTGCCGCGCGAACTCACTTTTGACCAAAAACAACGACGAGTTGATGATTCGGAGCAGTGTTTGAAGATGATCAAGCGTAATAAACCCGAGTTTTTGCGTCGATATGTGACAACGGATGAAACATGGCTCCATCATTTCACTCCGAAGTCCAATCGACAGACATCCGATTGGACTGCACACGATGAACCCGCTCCAAAGCGTGGGAAAACGCAACAGTCGGCTGGCAAGGTTATGGCGTCTGTATTTTGGGATGCGCATGGAATAATTTTCATTGACTACTTTGAAAAAGGAAGGACCATCAACAGCGACTATTACATAGCGTTATTGGACCGTTTGAAGGACGAAATCGCCGAAAAACGGCCACATTTAAAGAAAAAGAAAGTGCTGCTTCACCAAGACAATGCACCGTGTCACAAGTCTGTGAAAACGATGGCAAAAATCCATGAATTGGGCTTCGAATTGCTACCTCATCCACCGTATTCTGGCCCCCAGGGACTATTTCCTGTTCTCAGATCTCAAAAGAATGCTCGCTGGGAAGAAATTTTCGTTGAATGAAGAGGTGATCGCCGAAACTAAGGCCTATTTTGAAGCAAAGGACAAATCGTACTACAAAAATGGTATCGAAAAGTTGGAGGGTCGCTATAATCAGTGTATCACCCTTGAAGGGTATTATGTTGAATAAAAAATACTAATTTTGCCAAACAAATGTGTTTTACTATGGTAGGCCGGAGACTTTTCAATTGACCTGTTACAGCCACAAATTATTTAACACATGATCCAGTGAATAAAATTAAGAAGGAAGAACCCCAGAAAAAGGGAACTGTGTTTCTCAGCCACATCTTATAAAATGTACAATGATACAGTTGATAAATTAGTATTTGACTTCTCTTTGTATTGCATCGACCAATGTTTAGTAGCAAAAAAGTGGGACTGAATCTATTCAAAAAAATTTACATCGTATGTAACATTACAATTACGTTACAAAAAACATTTACACAAAACCTCAGCAACAGACCTGAGCTGAACTGTTCAGTTCCGAAGTTTTATATGCTTTAATAAAATTTGAAACCAAATTTCTTATAAAAGAAAAGGGAAAAGTTGTACAAATAGTTATTATAAAGACACATCTATAATAGTTATAGATGCAGATACATCTAAGTTTTTCAACTGTTTATGGTAGTTTGAAGCATTTCTCAAGTTAAAGTTTTTTTTTGTATGCTTTACATAAAAATAATACAGCATCCTTGTGTTAATGTCTGGCATTGCGCATCGATTTGCCTGTGACTAAACACATGCGTGGTCCTTAGAGAGAATGGTTTTAGGCTTATGAGATGTCAAAACAGTTACTTCTCTGAAATCGAGGTGCAGAAAGCTCTAAGGAGGTTTTAAAATGTAAAATCCATTAGCTCCAATTATAGAAAACCGACACACACTCTCCCCCATTAAAGCTTTTAAA